>OY743224.1:67020484-67259335 GCA_963555765.1 Orthonevra nobilis
AATCGTCATCTGCGAATTCAGGTAAAAAGTGAATTTTGAAACCATGGGCTATAGTCCAGCAAAATTAAGCAAAATAGCCTCGGATTTCAAATCTCTGTATTTTTGTGAATAATTGGTTCTCAGAGCTAAATTTTCAAATTTGTGCTCAGTAAGTGATGCTCATGATTACCAATATGAAAGAAATCGTCATCTGCGAATTCAGGTAAAAAGTGAATTTTGAAACCATGGGCTATAGTCCAGCAAAATTAAGCAAAATAGCCTCGGATTTCAAATCTCTGTATTTTTGTGAATAATTGGTTCTCAGAGCTAAATTTTCAAATTTGTGCTCAGTTAGTGATGCTCGTGATTACCAATATGAAAGAAATCGTCATCTGCGAATTCAGGTAAAAAGTGAATTTTGAAACCATGGGCTATAGTCCAGCAAAATTAAGCAAAATAGCCTCGGATTTCAAATCTCTGTATTTTTGTGAATAATTGGTTCTCAGAGCTAAATTTTCAAATTTGTGCTCAGTAAGTGATGCTCATGATTGTCAGTATGATAGAAATCGTTATTTCCGAATTCAGGAAAAAAGTGCATTTTGAAACTATGGGCTATAGTCCAGCAGAATTAAGCAAAATAGCCTCGGATTTCAAATCTCTGTATTTTACTGAATAATTGGTTCTCAGAGCTAAATTTTCAAATCTGTGCTTAGTAAGTGATGCTTGTGATTATCAATATCATAGAAATCGTCATTTCCGAATTCAGGAAAAAAGTGCATTTTGAAACTATGGGCTATAGTCCAGCAGAATTAAGCAAAATAGCCTCGGATTTCAAATCTCTGTATTTTACTGAATAATTGGTTCTCAGAGCTAAATTTTCAAATCTGTGCTTAGTAAGTGATGCTTGTGATTATCAATATCATAGAAATCGTCATTTCCAAATTCAGGAAAAAAGTTCATTTTGAAAACATAGTCTATAGTCCAGCATAATTAAGCAAAATAGCCTCGGATTTCAAATCTCTGTATTTTTGTGAATAATTGGTTCTCAGAGCTAAATTTTCAAATTTGTGCTCAGTAAGTGATGCTCATGATTGTCAGTATGATAGAAATCGTCATCTGCGAATTCAGGTAAAAAGTGAATTTTGAAACCATGGGCTATAGTCCAGCAAAATTAAGCAAAATAGCCTCGGATTTCAAATCTCTGTATTTTTGTGAATAATTGGTTCTCAGAGCTAAATTTTCAAATTTGTGCTCAGTAAGTGATGCTCATGATTACCAATATGAAAGAAATCGTCATCTGCGAATTCAGGTAAAAAGTGAATTTTGAAACCATGGGCTATAGTCCAGCAAAATTAAGCAAAATAGCCTCGGATTTCAAATCTCTGTATTTTTGTGAATAATTGGTTCTCAGAGCTAAATTTTCAAATTTGTGCTCAGTTAGTGATGCTCGTGATTACCAATATGAAAGAAATCGTCATCTGCGAATTCAGGTAAAAAGTGAATTTTGAAACCATGGGCTATAGTCCAGCAAAATTAAGCAAAATAGCCTCGGATTTCAAATCTCTGTATTTTTGTGAATAATTGGTTCTCAGAGCTAAATTTTCAAATTTGTGCTCAGTAAGTGATGCTCATGATTGTCAGTATGATAGAAATCGTTATTTCCGAATTCAGGAAAAAAGTGCATTTTGAAACTATGGGCTATAGTCCAGCAGAATTAAGCAAAATAGCCTCGGATTTCAAATCTCTGTATTTTACTGAATAATTGGTTCTCAGAGCTAAATTTTCAAATCTGTGCTTAGTAAGTGATGCTTGTGATTATCAATATCATAGAAATCGTCATTTCCGAATTCAGGAAAAAAGTGCATTTTGAAACTATGGGCTATAGTCCAGCAGAATTAAGCAAAATAGCCTCGGATTTCAAATCTCTGTATTTTACTGAATAATTGGTTCTCAGAGCTAAATTTTCAAATCTGTGCTTAGTAAGTGATGCTTGTGATTATCAATATCATAGAAATCGTCATTTCCGAATTCAGGAAAAAAGTGCATTTTGAAACTATGGGCTATAGTCCAGCAGAATTAAGCAAAATAGCCTCGGATTTCAAATCTCTGTATTTTACTGAATAATTGGTTCTCAGAGCTAAATTTTCAAATCTGTGCTTAGTAAGTGATGCTTGTGATTACCAATATCATAGAAATCGTCATATCCAAATTCAGGAAAAAAGTTCATTTTGAAAACATAGTCTATAGTCCAGCATAATTAAGCAAAATAGCCTCGGATTTCAAATCTCTGTATTTTTGTGAATAATTGGTTCTCAGAGCTAAATTTTCAAATTTGTGCTCAGTAAGTGATGCTCATGATTGTCAGTATGATAGAAATCGTCATCTGCGAATTCAGGTAAAAAGTGAATTTTGAAACCATGGGCTATAGTCCAGCAAAATTAAGCAAAATAGCCTCGGATTTCAAATCTCTGTATTTTTGTGAATAATTGGTTCTCAGAGCTAAATTTTCAAATTTGTGCTCAGTAAGTGATGCTCATGATTACCAATATGAAAGAAATCGTCATCTGCGAATTCAGGTAAAAAGTGAATTTTGAAACCATGGGCTATAGTCCAGCAAAATTAAGCAAAATAGCCTCGGATTTCAAATCTCTGTATTTTTGTGAATAATTGGTTCTCAGAGCTAAATTTTCAAATTTGTGCTCAGTTAGTGATGCTCGTGATTACCAATATGAAAGAAATCGTCATCTGCGAATTCAGGTAAAAAGTGAATTTTGAAACCATGGGCTATAGTCCAGCAAAATTAAGCAAAATAGCCTCGGATTTCAAATCTCTGTATTTTTGTGAATAATTGGTTCTCAGAGCTAAATTTTCAAATTTGTGCTCAGTAAGTGATGCTCATGATTGTCAGTATGATAGAAATCGTTATTTCCGAATTCAGGAAAAAAGTGCATTTTGAAACTATGGGCTATAGTCCAGCAGAATTAAGCAAAATAGCCTCGGATTTCAAATCTCTGTATTTTACTGAATAATTGGTTCTCAGAGCTAAATTTTCAAATCTGTGCTTAGTAAGTGATGCTTGTGATTATCAATATCATAGAAATCGTCATTTCCGAATTCAGGAAAAAAGTGCATTTTGAAACTATGGGCTATAGTCCAGCAGAATTAAGCAAAATAGCCTCGGATTTCAAATCTCTGTATTTTACTGAATAATTGGTTCTCAGAGCTAAATTTTCAAATCTGTGCTTAGTAAGTGATGCTTGTGATTACCAATATCATAGAAATCGTCATATCCAAATTCAGGAAAAAAGTTCATTTTGAAAACATAGTCTATAGTCCAGCATAATTAAGCAAAATAGCCTCGGATTTCAAATCTCTGTATTTTTGTGAATAATTGGTTCTCAGAGCTAAATTTTCAAATTTGTGCTCAGTAAGTGATGCTCATGATTGTCAGTATGATAGAAATCGTCATCTGCGAATTCAGGTAACAAGTGAATTTTGAAACCATGGGCTATAGTCCAGCAAAATTAAGCAAAATAGCCTCGGATTTCAAATCTCTGTATTTTTGTGAATAATTGGTTCTCAGAGCTAAATTTTCAAATTTGTGCTCAGTTAGTGATGCTCGTGATTACCAATATGAAAGAAATCGTCATCTGCGAATTCAGGTAACAAGTGAATTTTGAAACCATGGGCTATAGTCCAGCAAAATTAAGCAAAATAGCCTCGGATTTCAAATCTCTGTATTTTTGTGAATAATTGGTTCTCAGAGCAAAATTTTCAAATTTGTGCTCAGTAAGTGATGCTCATGATTGTCAGTATGATAGAAATCGTCATTTCCGAATTCAGGAAAAAAGTGCATTTTGAAACTATGGGCTATAGTCCAGCAGAATTAAGCAAAATAGCCTCGGATTTCAAATCTCTGTATTTTACTGAATAATTGGTTCTCAGAGCTAAATTTTCAAATCTGTGCTTAGTAAGTGATGCTTGTGATTATCAATATCATAGAAATCGTCATTTCCGAATTCAGGAAAAAAGTTCATTTTGAAAACATAGTCTATAGTCCAGCATAATTAAGCAAAATAGCCTCGGATTTCAAATCTCTGTATTTTTGTGAATAATTGGTTCTCAGAGCTAAATTTTCAAATTTGTGCTCAGTAAGTGATGCTCATGATTACCAATATGAAAGAAATCGTCATCTGCGAATTCAGGTAAAAAGTGAATTTTGAAACCATGGGCTATAGTCCAGCAAAATTAAGCAAAATAGCCTCGGATTTCAAATCTCTGTATTTTTGTGAATAATTGGTTCTCAGAGCTAAATTTTCAAATCTGTGCTTAGTAAGTGATGCTTGTGATTATCAATATCATAGAAATCGTCATTTCCGAATTCAGGAAAAAAGTGAATTTTGAAACCATGGGCTATAGTCCAGCAAAATTAAGCAAAATAGCCTCGGATTTCAAATCTCTGTATTTTTGTGAATAATTGGTTCTCAGAGCTAAATTTTCAAATTTGTGCTCAGTAAGTGATGCTCATGATTGTCAGTATGAAAGAAATCGTCATTTCCGAATTCAGGAAAAAAGTGCATTTTGAAACTATGGGCTATAGTCCAGCAGAATTAAGCAAAATAGCCTCGGATTTCAAATCTCTGTATTTTACTGAATAATTGGTTCTCAGAGCTAAATTTTCAAATCTGTGCTTAGTAAGTGATGCTTGTGATTATCAATATCATAGAAATCGTCATTTCCGAATTCAGGAAAAAAGTTCATTTTGAAAACATAGTCTATAGTCCAGCAAAATTAAGCAAAATAGCCTCGGATTTCAAATCTCTGTATTTTTGTGAATAATTGGTTTTCAGAGCTAAATTTTCAAATTTGTGCTCAGTAAGTGATGCTCATGATTGTCAGTATGATAGAAATCGTCATTTCCGAATTCAGGAAAAAAGTGAATTTTGAAACCATGGGCTATAGTCCAGCAAAATTAAGCAAAATAGCCTCGGATTTCAAATCTCTGTATTTTTGTGAATAATTGGTTCTCAGAGCTAAATTTTCAAATTTGTGCTCAGTAAGTGATGCTCATGATTGTCAGTATGAAAGAAATCGTCATTTCCGAATTCAGGAAAAAAGTGCATTTTGAAACTATGGGCTATAGTCCAGCAGAATTAAGCAAAATAGCCTCGGATTTCAAATCTCTGTATTTTACTGAATAATTGGCTCTCAGAGCTAAATTTTCAAATCTGTGCTTAGTAAGTGATGCTTGTGATTATCAATATCATAGAAATCGTCATTTCCGAATTCAGGAAAAAAGTTCATTTTGAAAACATAGTCTATAGTCCAGCATAATTAAGCAAAATAGCCTCGGATTTCAAATCTCTGTATTTTTGTGAATAATTGGTTCTCAGAGCTAAATTTTCAAATTTGTGCTCAGTAAGTGATGCTCATGATTACCAATATGAAAGAAATCGTCATCTGCGAATTCAGGTAAAAAGTTCATTTTGAAAACATAGTCTATAGTCCAGCATAATTAAGCAAAATAGCCTCGGATTTCAAATCTCTGTATTTTTGTGAATAATTGGTTCTCAGAGCTAAATTTTCAAATTTGTGCTCAGTAAGTGATGCTCATGATTGTCAGTATGATAGAAATCATCATTTCCGAATTCAGGAAAAAAGTGAATTTTGAAACCATGGGCTATAGTCCAGCAAAATTAAGCAAAATAGCCTCGGATTTCAAATCTCTGTATTTTTGTGAATAATTGGTTCTCAGAGCTAAATTTTCAAATTTGTGCTCAGTAAGTGATGCTCATGATTACCAATATGAAAGAAATCGTCATCTGCGAATTCAGGTAAAAAGTGAATTTTGAAACCATGGGCTATAGTCCAGCAAAATTAAGCAAAATAGCCTCGGATTTCAAATCTCTGTATTTTTGTGAATAATTGGTTCTCAGAGCTAAATTTTCAAATTTGTTCTCAGTAAGTGATGCTCATGATTACCAATATGAAAGAAATCGTCATCTGCGAATTCAGGTAAAAAGTGAATTTTGAAACCATGGGCTATAGTCCAGCAAAATTAAGCAAAATAGCCTCGGATTTCAAATCTCTGTATTTTTGTGAATAATTGGTTCTCAGAGCTAAATTTTCAAATTTGTGCTCAGTAAGTGATGCTCATGATTACCAATATGAAAGAAATAGTCATCCGCGAATTCAGGTAAAAAGTGAATTTTGAAACCATGGGCTATAGTCCAGCAAAATTAAGCAAAATAGCCTCGGATTTCAAATCTCTGTATTTTTGTGAATAATTGGTTCTCAGAGCTAAATTTTCAAATCTGTGCTTAGTAAGTGATGTTTGTGATTATCAATATCATAGAAATCGTCATTTCCGAATTCAGGAAAAAAGTGCATTTTGAAACTATGGGCTATAGTCCAGCAGAATTAAGCAAAATAGCCTCGGATTTCAAATCTCTGTATTTTTGTGAATAATTGGTTCTCAGAGCTAAATTTTCAAATTTGTGCTCAGTAAGTGATGCTCATGATTGTCAGTATGATAGAAATCGTCATTTCCGAATTCAGGAAAAAAGTGAATTTGAAACCATGGGCTATAGTCCAGCAAAATTAAGCAAAATAGCCTCGGATTTCAAATCTCTGTATTTTTGTGAATAATTGGTTCTCAGAGCTAAATTTTCAAATTTGTGCTCAGTAAGTGATGCTCATGATTACCAATATGATAGAAATCGTCATTTCCGACTTCAGGAAAAAAGTGCATTTTGAAACTATGGGCTATAGTCCAGCAGAATTAAGCAAAATAGCGTCGGACTTCAAATCTCTGTATTTTACTGAATAATTGGTTCTCAGAGCTAAATTTTCAAATCTGTGCTTAGTAAGTGATGTTTGTGATTATCAATATCATAGAAATCGTCATTTCCGAATTCAGGAAAAAAGTTCATTTTGAAAACATAGTCTATAGTCCAGCATAATTAAGCAAAATAGCCTCGGATTTCAAATCTCTGTATTTTTGTGAATAATTGGTTCTCAGAGCTAAATTTTCAAATTTGTGCTCAGTAAGTGATGCTCATGATTGTCAGTATGATAGAAATCGTCATTTCCGAATTCAGGAAAAAAGTGAATTTTGAAACCATGGGCTATAGTCCAGCAAAATTAAGCAAAATAGCCTCGGATTTCAAATCTCTGTATTTTACTGAATAATTGGTTCTCAGAGCAAAATTTTCAAATCTGTGCTTAGTAAGTGATGCTTGTGATTATCAATATCATAGAAATCGTCATTTCCGAATTCAGGAAAAAAGTTCATTTTGAAAACATAGTCTATAGTCCAGCATAATTAAGCAAAATAGCCTCGGATTTCAAATCTCTGTATTTTTGTGAATAATTGGTTCTCAGAGCTAAATTTTCAAATTTGTGCTCAGTAAGTGATGCTCATGATTGTCAGTATGATAGAAATCGTCATTTCCGAATTCAGGAAAAAAGTGAATTTTGAAACCATGGGCTATAGTCCAGCAAAATTAAGCAAAATAGCCTCGGATTTCAAATCTCTGTATTTTTGTGAATAATTGGTTCTCAGAGCTAAATTTTCAAATTTGTGCTCAGTAAGTGATGCTCATGATTACCAATATGAAAGAAATCGTCATCTGCGAATTCAGGTAAAAAGTGAATTTTGAAACCATGGGCTATAGTCCAGCAAAATTAAGCAAAATAGCCTCGGATTTCAAATCTCTGTATTTTTGTGAATAATTGGTTCTCAGAGCTAAATTTTCAAATTTGTGCTCAGTAAGTGATGCTCATGATTGTCAGTATGATAGAAATCGTCATTTCCGAATTCAGGAAAAAAGTGCACTTTGAAACTATGGGCTATAGTCCAGCAGAATTAAGCAAAATAGCCTCGGATTTCAAATCTCTGTATTTTTGTGAATAATTGGTTCTCAGAGCTAAATTTTCAAATTTGTGCTCAGTTAGTGATGCTCGTGATTACCAATATGAAAGGAATCGTCATCTGCGAATTCAGGTAAAAAGTGAATTTTGAAACCATGGGCTATAGTCCAGCAAAATTAAGCAAAATAGCCTCGGATTTCAAATCTCTGTATTTTACTGAATAATTGGTTCTCAGAGCTAAATTTTCAAATCTGTGCTTAGTAAGTGATGCTTGTGATTATCAATATCATAGAAATCGTCATTTCCGAATTCAGGAAAAAAGTTCATTTTGAAAACATAGTCTATAGTCCAGCATAATTAAGCAAAATAGCCTCGGATTTCAAATCTCTGTATTTTTGTGAATAATTGGTTCTCAGAGCTAAATTTTCAAATTTATGCTCAGTAAGTGATGCTCATGATTGTCAGTATGATAGAAATCGTCATTTCCGAATTCAGGAAAAAAGTGAATTTTGAAACCATGGGCTATAGTCCAGCAAAATTAAGCAAAATAGCCTCGGATTTCAAATCTCTGTATTTTTGTGAATAATTGGTTCTCAGAGCTAAATTTTCAAATTTGTGCTCAGTAAGTGATGCTCATGATTACCAATATGAAAGAAATCGTCATCTGCGAATTCAGGTAAAAAGTGAATTTTGAAACCATGGGCTATAGTCCAGCAAAATTAAGCAAAATAGCCTCGGATTTCAAATCTCTGTATTTTTGTGAATAATTGGTTCTCAGAGCTAAATTTTCAAATTTGTGCTCAGTAAGTGATGCTCATGATTGTCAGTATGATAGAAATCGTCATTTCCGAATTCAGGAAAAAAGTGCATTTTGAAACTATGGGCTATAGTCCAGCAGAATTAAGCAAAATAGCCTCGGATTTCAAATCTCTGTATTTTACTGAAAAATTGGTTCTCAGAGCTAAATTTTCAAATCTGTGCTTAGTAAGTGATGCTTGTGATTATCAATATCATAGAAATCGTCATTTCCGAATTCAGGAAAAAAGTTCATTTTGAAAACATAGTCTATAGTCCAGCATAATTAAGCAAAATAGCCTCGGATTTCAAATCTCTGTATTTTTGTGAATAATTGGTTCTCAGAGCTAAATTTTCAAATTTGTGCTCAGTAAGTGATGCTCATGATTGTCAGTATGATAGAAATCGTCATCTGCGAATTCAGGTAAAAAGTGAATTTTGAAACCATGGGCTATAGTCCAGCAAAATTAAGCAAAATAGCCTCGGATTTCAAATCTCTGTATTTTTGTGAATAATTGGTTCTCAGAGCTAAATATTCAAATTTGTGCTCAGTAAGTGATGCTCATGATTGTCAGAATGATAGAAATCGTCATTTCCGAATTCAGGAAAAAAGTGCATTTTGAAACTATGGGCTATAGTCCAGCAGAATTAAGCAAAATAGCCTCGGATTTCAAATCTCTGTATTTTACTGAAAAATTGGTTCTCAGAGCTAAATTTTCAAATCTGTGCTTAGTAAGTGATGCTTGTGATTATCAATATCATAGAAATCGTCATTTCCGAATTCAGGAAAAAAGTTCATTTTGAAAACATAGTCTATAGTCCAGCATAATTAAGCAAAATATCCTCGGACTTCAAATCTCTGTATTTTTGTGAATAATTGGTTCTCAGAGCTAAATTTTCAAATTTGTGCTCAGTAAGTGATGCTCATGATTGTCAGTATGATAGAAATCGTCATTTCCGAATTCAGGAAAAAAGTGAATTTTGAAACCATGGGCTATATTCCAGCAAAATTAAGCAAAATAGCCTCGGATTTCAAATCTCTGTATTTTTGTGAATAATTGGTTCTCAGAGCTAAATTTTCAAATTTGTGCTCAGTTAGTGATGCTCGTGATTACCAATATGAAAGAAATCGTCATCTGCGAATTCAGGTAAAAAGTGAATTTTGAAACCATGGGCTATAGTCCAGCAAAATTAAGCAAAATATCCTCGGACTTCAAATCTCTGTATTTTTGTGAATAATTGGTTCTCAGAGCTAAATTTTCAAATTTGTGCTCAGTAAGTGATGCTCATGATTGTCAGTATGATAGAAATCGTCATTTCCGAATTCAGGAAAAAAGTGAATTTTGAAACCATGGGCTATAGTCCAGCAAAATTAAGCAAAATAGCCTCGGATTTCAAATCTCTGTATTTTTGTGAATAATTGGTTCTCAGAGCTAAATTTTCAAATTTGTGCTCAGTTAGTGATGCTCGTGATTACCAATATGAAAGAAATCGTCATCTGCGAATTCAGGTAAAAAGTGAATTTTGAAACCATGGGCTATAGTCCAGCAAAATTAAGCAAAATAGCCTCGGACTTCAAATCTCTGTATTTTTGTGAATAATTGGTTCTCAGAGCTAAATTTTCAAATTTGTGCTCAGTAAGTGATGCTCATGATTGTCAGTATGATAGAAATCGTCATTTCCGAATTCAGGAAAAAAGTGCATTTTGAAACTATGGGCTATAGTCAAGCAGAATTAAGCAAAATAGCCTCGGATTTCAAATCTCTGTATTTTACTGAATAATTGGTTCTCAAATCTGTGCTTAGTAAGTGATGCTTGTGATTATCAATATCATAGAAATCGTCATTTCCGAATTCAGGAAAAAAGTTCATTTTGAAAACATAGTCTATAGTCCAGCATAATTAAGCAAAATAGCTTCGGATTTCAAATCTCTGTATTTTTGTGAATAATTGGTTCTCAGGGCTAAATTTTCAAATTTGTGCTCAGTTAGTGATGCTCGTGATTACCAATATGAAAGAAATCGTCATCTGCGAATTCAGGTAAAAAGTGAATTTTGAAACCATGGGCTATAGTCCAGCAAAATTAAGCAAAATAGCCTCGGATTTCAAATCTCTGTATTTTTGTGAATAATTGGTTCTCAGAGCTAAATTTTCAAATTTGTGCTCAGTAAGTGATGCTCATGATTGTCAGTATGATAGAAATCGTCATTTCCGAATTCAGGAAAAAAGTGAATTTTGAAACCATGGGCTATAGTCCAGCAAAATTAAGCAAAATAGCCTCGGATTTCAAATCTAAATTAAATTAAATTTTCAAATTTGTGCTCAGTAAGTGATGCTCATGATTGTCAGTATGATAGAAATCGTCATTTCCGAATTCAGGAAAAAAGTGCATTTTGAAACTATGGGCTATAGTAAAGCAGAATTAAGCAAAATAGCCTCGGATTTCAAATCTCTGTATTTTACTGAATAATTGGTTCTCAAATCTGTGCTTAGTAAGTGATGCTTGTGATTATCAATATCATAGAAATCGTCATTTCCGAATTCAGGAAAAAAGTTCATTTTGAAAACATAGTCTATAGTCCAGCATAATTAAGCAAAATAGCTTCGGATTTCAAATCTCTGTATTTTTGTGAATAATTGGTTCTCAGGGCTAAATTTTCAAATTTGTGCTCAGTTAGTGATGCTCGTGATTACCAATATGAAAGAAATCGTCATCTGCGAATTCAGGTAAAAAGTGAATTTTGAAACCATGGGCTATAGTCCAGCAAAATTAAGCAAAATAGCCTCGGATTTCAAATCTCTGTATTTTTGTGAATAATTGGTTCTCAGAGCTAAATTTTCAAATTTGTGCTCAGTAAGTGATGCTCATGATTGTCAGTATGATAGAAATCGTCATTTCCGAATTCAGGAAAAAAGTGAATTTTGAAACCATGGGCTATAGTCCAGCAAAATTAAGCAAAATAGCCTCGGATTTCAAATCTCTGTATTTTACTGAATAATTGGTTCTCAGAGCTAAATTTTCAAATCTGTGCTTAGTAAGTGATGCTTGTGATTATCAATATCATAGAAATCGTCATTTCCGAACTCAGGAAAAAAGTTCATTTTGAAAACATAGTCTATAGTCCAGCATAATTAAGCAAAATAGCCTCGGATTTCAAATCTCTGTATTTTTGTGAATAATTGCTTCTCAGAGCTAAATTTTCAAATTTGTGCTCAGTAAGTGATGCTCATGATTGTCAGTATGATAGAAATCGTCATCTGCGAATTCAGGTAAAAAGTGAATTTTGAAACCATGGGCTATAGTCCAGCAAAATTAAGCAAAATAGCCTCGGATTTCAAATCTCTGTATTTATGTGAATAATTGGTTCTCAGAGCTAAATTTTCAAATTTGTGCTCAGTTAGTGATGCTCGTGATTACCAATATGAAAGAAATCGTCATCTGCGAATTCAGGTAAAAAGTGAATTTTGAAAACATGGGCTATAGTCCAGCAAAATTAAGCAAATAGCCTCGGATTTCAAATCTCTGTATTTTTGTGAATAATTGGTTCTCAGAGCTAAATTTTCAAATTTGTGCTCAGTTAGTGATGCTCGTGATTACCAATATGAAATAAATCGTCATCTGCGAATTCAGGTAAAAAGTGAATTTTGAAACCATGGGCTATAGTCCAGCAAAATTAAGCAAAATAGCCTCGGATTTCAATCTCTGTATTTTTGTGAATAATTGGTTCTCAGAGCTAAATTTTCAAATTTGTGCTCAGTAAGTGATGCTCATGATTGTCAGTATGATAGAAATCGTCATTTCCGAATTCAGGAAAAAAGTGAATTTTGAAACCATGGGCTATAGTCCAGCAAAATTAAGCAAAATAGCCTCGGATTTCAAATCTCTGTATTTTACTGAATAATTGGTTCTCAGAGCTAAATTTTCAAATCTGTGCTTAGTAAGTGATGCTTGTGATTATCAATATCATAGAAATCGTCATTTCCGAACTCAGGAAAAAAGTTAATTTGAAAACATAGTCTATAGTCCAGCATAATTAAGCAAAATAGCCTCGGATTTCAAATCTCTGTATTTTTGTGAATAATTGGTTCTCAGAGCTAAATTTTCAAATTTGTGCTCAGTAAGTGATGCTCATGATTGTCAGTATGATAGAAATCGTCATCTGCGAATTCAGGAAAAAAGTGAATTTTGAAACCATGGGCTATAGTCCAGCAAAATTAAGCAAAATAGCCTCGGATTTCAAATCTCTGTATTTTTGTGAATAATTGGTTCTCAGAGCTAAATTTTCAAATTTGTGCTCAGTAAGTGATGCTCATGATTACCAATATGAAAGAAATCGTCATCTGCGAATTCAGGTCAAAGTGAATTTTGAAACCATGGGCTATAGTCCAGCAAAATTAAGCAAAATAGCCTCGGATTTCAAATCTCTGTATTTTTGTGAATAATTGGTTCTCAGAGCTAAATTTTCAAATTTGTGCTCAGTAAGTGATGCTCATGATTGGCAGTATGATAGAAATCGTCATTTCCGAATTCAGGAAAAAAGTGAATTTTGAAACCATGGGCTATAGTCCAGCAAAATTAAGCAAAATAGCCTCGGATTTCAAATCTCTGTATTTTACTGAATAATTGGTTCTCAGAGCTAAATTTTCAAATCTGTGCTTAGTAAGTGATGCTTGTGATTATCAATATCATAGAAATCGTCATTTCCGAACTCAGGAAAAAAGTTCATTTTGAAAACATAGTCTATAGTCCAGCATAATTAAGCAAAATAGCCTCGGATTTCAAATCTCTGTATTTTTGTGATAATTGGTTCTCAGAGCTAAATTTTCAAATTTGTGCTCAGTAAGTGATGCTCATGACTGTCAGTATGATAGAAATCGTCATCTGCGAATTCAGGTAAAAAGTGAATTTTGAAACCATGGGCTATAGTCCAGCAAAATTAAGCAAAATAGCCTCGGATTTCAAATCTCTGTATTTTTTGTGAATAATTGGTTCTCAGAGCTAAATTTTCAAATTTGTGCTCAGTAAGTGATGCTCATGATTACCAATATGAAAGAAATCGTCATCTGCGAATTCAGGTAAAAAGTGAATTTTGAAACCATGGGCTATAGTCCAGCAAAATTAAGCAAAATAGCCTCGGATTTCAAATCTCTGTATTTTTGTGAATAATTGGTTCTCAGAGCTAAATTTTCAAATTTGTGCTCAGTAAGTGATGCTCATGATTGTCAGTATGATAGAAATCGTCATCTGCGAATTCAGGTAAAAAGTGAATTTTGAAACCATGGGCTATAGTCCAGCAAAATTAAGCAAAATAGCCTCGGATTTCAAATCTCTGTATTTTTGTGAATAATTGGTTCTCAGAGCTAAATTTTCAAATTTGTGCTCAGTTAGTGATGCTCGTGATTACCAATATGAAAGAAATCGTCATCTGCGAATTCAGGTAAAAAGTGAATTTTGAAACCATGGGCTATAGTCCAGCAAAATTAAGCAAAATAGCCTCGGATTTCAAATCTCTGTATTTTTGTGAATAATTGGTTCTCAGAGCTAAATTTTCAAATTTGTGCTCAGTAAGTGATGCTCATGATTACCAATATGAAAGAAATCGTCATCTGCGAATTCAGGTAAAAAGTGAATTTTGAAACCATGGGCTATAGTCCAGCAAAATTAAGCAAAATAGCCTCGGATTTCAAATCTCTGTATTTTTGTGAATAATTGGTTCTCAGAGCTAAATTTTCAAATTTGTGCTCAGTAAGTGATGCTCATGATTGTCAGTATGATAGAAATCGTCATTTCCGAATTCAGGAAAAAAGTGCATTTTGAAACTATGGGCTATAGTCCAGCAGAATTAAGCAAAATTAGCCTCGGATTTCAAATCTCTGTATTTTTGTGAATAATTGGTTCTCAGAGCTAAATTTTCAAATTTGTGCTCAGTAAGTGATGCTCATGATTGTCAGTATGATAGAAATCGTCATTTCCGAATTCAGGAAAAAAGTTCATTTTGAAAACATAGTCTATAGTCCAGCATAATTAAGCAAAATAGCCTCGGATTTCAAATCTCTGTATTTTTGTGAATAATTGGTTCTCAGAGCTAAATTTTCAAATTTGTGCTCAGTAAGTGATGCTCATGATTGTCAGTATGATAGAAATCGTCATCTGCGAATTCAGGTAAAAAGTGAATTTTGAAACCATGGGCTATAGTCCAGCAAAATTAAGCAAAATAGCCTCGGATTTCAAATCTCTGTATTTTTGTGAATAATTGGTTCTCAGAGCTAAATTTTCAAATTTGTGCTCAGTAAATGATGCTCATGATTGTCAGTATGATAGAAATCGTCATTTCCGAATTCAGGAAAAAAGTGAATTTTGAAACCATGGGCTATAGTCCAGCAAAATTAAGCAAAATAGCCTCGACTTTAAATCTCTGTATTTTTGTGAATAATTGGTTCTCAGAGCTAAATTTTCAAATTTGTGCTCAGTAAGTGATGCTCATGATTGTCAGTATGATAGAAATCGTCATTTCCGAATTCAGGAAAAAAGTGCATTTTGAAACCATGGGCTATAGTCCAGCAAAATTAAGCAAAATAGCCTCGGATTTCAAATCTCTGTATTTTACTGAATAATTGGTTCTCAGAGCTAAATTTTCAAATCTGTGCTTAGTAAGTGATGCTTGTGATTATCAATATCATAGAAATCGTCATTTCCGAATTCAGGAAAAAAGTTCATTTTGAAAACATAGTCTATAGTATATAATAATAAGCAAAATAGCCTCGGATTTCAAATCTCTGTATTTTTGTGAATAATTGGTTCTCAGAGCTAAATTTCAAATTTGTGCTCAGTAAGTGATGCTCATGATTGTCAGTATGATAGAAATCGTCATCTGCGAATTCAGGTAAAAAGTGAATTTTGAAACCATGGGCTATAGTCCAGCAAAATTAAGCAAAATAGCCTCGGATTTCAAATCTCTGTATTTTTGTGAATAATTGGTTCTCAGAGCTAAATTTTCAAATTTGTGCTCAGTAAGTGATGCTCATGATTGTCAGTATGATAGAAATCGTCATCTGCGATTCAGGTAAAAAGTGAATTTGAAACCATGGGCTATAGTCCAGCAAAATTAAGCAAAATAGCCTCGGATTTCAAATCTCTGTATTTTTGTGAATAATTGGTTCTCAGAGCTAAATTTTCAAATTTGTGCTCAGTAAATGATGCTCATGATTGTCAGTATGATAGAAATCGTCATTTCCGAATTCAGGAAAAAAGTGAATTTTGAAACCATGGGCTATAGTCCAGCAAAATTAAGCAAAATAGCCTCGGATTTTAAATCTCTGTATTTTTGTGAATAATTGGTTCTCAGAGCTAAATTTTCAAATTTGTGCTCAGTTAGTGATGCTCATGATTACCAATATGAAAGAAATCGTCATCTGCGAATTCAGGTAAAAAGTGAATTTTGAAACCATGGGCTATAGTCCAGCAAAATTAAGCAAAATATCCTCGGACTTCAAATCTCTGTATTTTTGTGAATAATTGGTTCTCAGAGCTAAATTTTCAAATTTGTGCTCAGTAAGTGATGCTCATGATTGTCAGTATGATAGAAATCGTCATTTCCGAATTCAGGAAAAAAGTGAATTTGAAACCATGGGCTATAGTCCAGCAAAATTAAGCAAAATAGCCTCGGATTTCAAATCTCTGTATTTTGTGAATAATTGGTTCTCAGAGCTAAATTTTCAAATTTGTGCTCAGTTAGTGATGCTCGTGATTACCAATATGAAAGAAATCGTCATCTGCGAATTCAGGTAAAAAGTGAATTTTGAAACCATGGGCTATAGTCCAGCAAAATTAAGCAAAATAGCCTCGGACTTCAAATCTCTGTATTTTTGTGAATAATTGGTTCTCAGAGCTAAATTTTCAAATTTGTGCTCAGTAAGTGATGCTCATGATTATCAGTATGATAGAAATCGTCATTTTCGAATTCAGGAAAAAAGTGCATTTTGAAACTATGGGCTATAGTCAAGCAGAATTAAGCAAAATAGCCTCGGATTTCAAATCTCTGTATTTTACTGAATAATTGGTTCTCAGAGCTAAATTTTCAAATCTGTGCTTAGTAAGTGATGCTTGTGATTATCAATATCATAGAAATCGTCATTTCCGAATTCAGGAAAAAAGTTCATTTTGAAAACATAGTCTATAGTCCAGCATAATTAAGCAAAATAGCCTCGGATTTCAAATCTCTGTATTTTTGTGAATAATTGGTTCTCAGGGCTAAATTTTCAAATTTGTGCTCAGTTAGTGATGCTCGTGATTACCAATATGAAAGAAATCGTCATCTGCGAATTCAGGTAAAAGTGAATTTTGAAACCATGGGCTATAGTCCAGCAAAATTAATCAAAATAGCCTCGGATTTCAAATCTCTGTATTTTTGTGAATAATTGGTTCTCAGAGCTAAATTTTCAAATTTGTGCTCAGTAAGTGATGCTCATGATTGTCAGTATGATAGAAATCGTCATTTCCGAATTCAGGAAAAAAGTGAATTTTGAAACCATGGGCTATAGTCCAGCAAAATTAAGCAAAATAGCCTCGGATTTCAAATCTCTGTATTTTTGTGAATAATTGGTTCTCAGAGCTAAATTTTCAAATTTGTGCTCAGTTAGTGATGCTCGTGATTACCAATATGAAAGAAATCGTCATCTGCGAATTCAGGTAAAAAGTGAATTTTGAAACCATGGGCTATAGTCCAGCAAAATTAAGCAAAATAGCCTCGGATTTCAAATCTCTGTATTTTTGTGAATAATTGGTTCTCAGAGCTAAATTTTCAAATTTGTGCTCAGTAAGTGATGCTCATGATTGTCAGTATGATAGAAATCGTCATTTCCGAATTCAGGAAAAAAGTGCATTTTGAAACTATGGGCTATAGTCCAGCAGAATTAAGCAAAATAGCCTCGGATTTCAAATCTCTGTATTTTACTGAATAATTGGTTCTCAGAGCTAAATTTTCAAATCTGTGCTTAGTAAGTGATGCTTGTGATTATCAATATCATAGAAATCGTCATTTCCGAACTCAGGAAAAAAGTTCATTTTGAAAACATAGTCTATAGTCCAGCATAATTAAGCAAAATAGCCTCGGATTTCAAATCTCTGTATTTTTGTGAATAATTGGTTCTCAGAGCTAAATTTTCAAATTTGTGCTCAGTAAGTGATGCTCATGATTGTCAGTATGATAGAAATCGTCATCTGCGAATTCAGGTAAAAAGTGAATTTTGAAACCATGGGCTATAGTCCAGCAAAATTAAGCAAAATAGCCTCGGATTTCAAATCTCTGTATTTTTGTGAATAATTGGTTCTCAGAGCTAAATTTTCAAATTTGTGCTCAGTAAGTGATGCTCATGATTACCAATATGAAAGAAATCGTCATCTGCGAATTCAGGTAAAAAGTGAATTTTGAAACCATGGGCTATAGTCCAGCAAAATTAAGCAAAATAGCCTCGGATTTCAAATCTCTGTATTTTTGTGAATAATTGGTTCTCAGAGCTAAATTTTCAAATTTGTGCTCAGTAAGTGATGCTCATGATTGTCAGTATGATAGAAATCGTCATTTCCGAATTCAGGAAAAAAGTGAATTTTGAAACCATGGGCTATAGTCCAGCAAAATTAAGCAAAATAGCCTCGGATTTCAAATCTCTGTATTTTTGTGAATAATTGGTTCTCAGAGCTAAATTTTCAAATTTGTGCTCAGTAAGTGATGCTCATGATTGTCAGTATGATAGAAATCGTCATTTCCGAATTCAGGAAAAAAGTGAATTTTGAAACCATGGGCTATAGTCCAGCATAATTAAGCAAAATAGCCTCGGATTTCAAATCTCTGTATTTTTGTGAATAATTGGTTCTCGGAGCTAAATTTTCAAATTTGTGCTCAGTTAGTGATGCTCGTGATTACCAATATGAAAGAAATCGTCATCTGCGAATTCAGGTAAAAAGTGAATTTTGAAACCATGGGCTATAGTCCAGCAAAATTAAGCAAAATAGCCTCGGATTTCAAATCTCTGTATTTTTGTGAATAATTGGTTCTCAGAGCTAAATTTTCAAATTTGTGCTCAGTAAGTGATGCTCATGATTGTCAGTATGATAGAAATCGTCATTTCCGAATTCAGGAAAAAAGTGAATTTTGAAACCATGGGCTATAGTCCAGCAAAATTAAGCAAAATAGCCTCGGATTTCAAATCTCTGTATTTTTGTGAATAATTGGTTCTCAGAGCTAAATTTTCAAATTTGTGCTCAGTTAGTGATGCTCGTGATTACCAATATGAAAGAAATCGTCATCTGCGAATTCAGGTAAAAAGTGAATTTTGAAACCATGGGCTATAGTCCAGCAAAATTAAGCAAAATAGCCTCGGATCTCAAATCTCTGTATTTTTGTGAATAATTGGTTCTCAGAGCTAAATTTTCAAATTTGTGCTCAGTAAGTGATGCTCATGATTACCAATATGAAAGAAATCGTCATCTGCGAATTCAGGTAAAAAGTGAATTTTGAAACCATGGGCTATAGTCCAGCAAAATTAAGCAAAATAGCCTCGGATTTCAAATCTCTGTATTTTTGTGAATAATTGGTTCTCAGAGCTAAATTTTCAAATTTGTGCTCAGTAAGTGATGCTCATGATTGTCAGTATGATAGAAATCGTCATTTCCGAATTCAGGAAAAAAGTGCATTTTGAAACTATGGGCTATAGTCCAGCAGAATTAAGCAAAATAGCCTCGGATTTCAAATCTCTGTATTTTTGTGAATAATTGGTTCTCAGAGCTAAATTTTCAAATTTGTGCTCAGTAAGTGATGCTCATGATTGTCAGTATGATAGAAATCGTCATTTCCGAATTCAGGAAAAAAGTGAATTTTGAAAACATAGTCTATAGTCCAGCATAATTAAGCAAAATAGCCTCGGATTTCAAATCTCTGTATTTTTGTGAATAACTGGTTCTCAGAGCTAAATTTTCAAATTTGTGCTCAGTAACTGATGCTCATGATTGTCAGTATGATAGAAATCGTCATTTCCGAATTCAGGAAAAAAGTGAATTTTGAAACCATGGACTATAGTCCAGCAAAATTAAGCAAAATAGCCTCGGATTTCAAATCTCTGTATTTTTGTGAATAATTGGTTCTCAGAGCTAAATTTTCAAATTTGTGCTCAGTTAGTGATGCTCGTGATTACCAATATGAAAGAAATCGTCATCTGCGAATTCAGGTAAAAAGTGAATTTTGAAACCATGGGCTATAGTCCAGCAAAATTAAGCAAAATAGCTTCGGATTTCAAATCTCTGTATTTTTGTGAATAATTGGTTCTCAGAGCTAAATTTTCAAATTTGTGCTCAGTAAGTGATGCTCATGATTGTCAGTATGATAGAAATCGTCATTTCCGAATTCAGGAAAAAAGTGCATTTTGAAACTATGGGCTATAGTCCAGCAGAATTAAGCAAAATAGCCTCGGATTTCAAATCTCTGTATTTTACTGAATAATTGGTTCTCAGAGCTAAATTTTCAAATCTGTGCTTAGTAAGTGATGCTTGTGATTATCAATATCATAGAAATCGTCATTTCCGAATTCAGGAAAAAAGTTCATTTTGAAAACATAGTCTATAGTCCAGCATAATTAAGCAAAATAGCCTCGGATTTCAAGTCTCTGTATTTTTGTGAATAATTGGTTCTCAGAGCTAAATTTTCAAATTTGTGCTCAGTAAGTGATGCTCATGATTGTCAGTATGATAGAAATCGTCATTTCCGAATTCAGGAAAAAAGTGAATTTTGAAACCATGGGCTATAGTCCAGCAAAATTAAGCAAAATAGCCTCGGATTTCAAATCTCTGTATTTTTGTGAATAATTGGTTCTCAGAGCTAAATTTTCAAATTTGTGCTCAGTTAGTGATGCTCGTGATTACCAATATGAAAGAAATCGTCATCTGCGAATTCAGGTAAAAAGTGAATTTTGAAACCATGGGCTATAGTCCAGCAAAATTAAGCAAAATAGCCTCGGATTTCAAATCTCTGTATTTTTGTGAATAATTGGTTCTCAGAGCTAAATTTTCAAATTTGTGCTCAGTAAGTGATGCTCATGATTGTCAGTATGATAGAAATCGTCATTTCCGAATTCAGGAAAAAAGTGAATTTTGAAACCATGGGCTATAGTCCAGCAAAATTAAGCAAAATAGCCTCGGATTTCAAATCTCTGTATTTTTGTGAATAATTGGTTCTCAGAGCTAAATTTTCAAATTTGTGCTCAGTTAGTGATGCTCGTGATTACCAATATGAAAGAAATCGTCATCTGTGAATTCAGGTAAAAAGTGAATTTTGAAACCATGGGCTATAGTCCAGCAAAATTAAGCAAAATAGCCTCGGATTTCAAATCTCTGTATTTTGTGAATAATTGGTTCTCAGAGCTAAATTTTCAAATCTGTGCTTAGTAAGTGATGCTTGTGATTATCAATATCATAGAAATCGTCATTTCCGAATTCAGGAAAAAAGTTCATTTTGAAAACATAGTCTATAGTCGAGCATAATTAAGCAAAATAGCCTCGGATTTCAAGTCTCTGTATTTTTGTGAATAATTGGTTCTCAGAGCTAAATTTTCAAATTTGTGCTCAGTAAGTGATGCTCATGATTGTCAGTATGATAGAAATCGTCATTTCCGAATTCAGGAAAAAAGTGAATTTTGAAACCATGGGCTATAGTCCAGCAAAATTAAGCAAAATAGCCTCGGATTTCAAATCTCTGTATTTTTGTGAATAATTGGTTCTCAGAGCTAAATTTTCAAATTTGTGCTCAGTTAGTGATGCTCGTGATTACCAATATGAAAGAAATCGTCATCTGTGAATTCAGGTAAAAAGTGAATTTTGAAACCATGGGCTATAGTCCAGCAAAATTAAGCAAAATAGCCTCGGATTTCAAATCTCTGTATTTTTGTGAATAATTGGTTCTCAGAGCTAAATTTTCAAATCTGTGCTTAGTAAGTGATGCTTGTGATTATCAATATCATAGAAATCGTCATTTCCGAATTCAGGAAAAAAGTTCATTTTGAAAACATAGTCTATAGTCCAGCATAATTAAGCAAAATAGCCTCGGATTTCAAATCTCTGTATTTTTGTGAATAATTGGTTCTCAGAGCTAAATTTTCAAATTTGTGCTCAGTAAGTGATGCTCATGATTGTCAGTATGATAGAAATCGTCATCTGCGAATTCAGGTAAAAAGTGAATTTGAAACCATGGGCTATAGTCCAGCAAAATTAAGCAAAATAGCCTCGGATTTCAAATCTCTGTATTTTTGTGAATAATTGGTTCTCAGAGCTAAATTTTCAAATTTGTGCTCAGTAAGTGATGCTCATGATTACCAATATGAAAGAAATCGTCATCTGCGAATTCAGGTAAAAAGTGAATTTTGAAACCATGGGCTATAGTCCAGCAAAATTAAGCAAAATAGCCTCGGATTTCAAATCTCTGTATTTTTGTGAATAATTGGTTCTCAGAGCTAAATTTTCAAATTTGTGCTCAGTAAGTGATGCTCATGATTGTCAGTATGATAGAAATCGTCATTTCCGAATTCAGGAAAAAAGTGAATTTGAAACCATGGGCTATAGTCCAGCAAAATTAAGCAAAATAGCCTCGGATTTCAAATCTCTGTATTTTTGTGAATAATTGGTTCTCAGAGCTAAATTTTCAAATTTGTGCTCAGTTAGTGATGCTCGTGATTACCAATATGAAAGAAATCGTCATCTGCGAATTCAGGTAAAAAGTGAATTTTGAAACCATGGGCTATAGTCCAGCAAAATTAAGCAAAATAGCCTCGGATTTCAAATCTCTGTATTTTTGTGAATAATTGGTTCTCAGAGCTAAATATTCAAATTTGTGCTCAGTAAGTGATGCTCATGATTGTCAGTATGATAGAAATCGTCATTTCCGAATTCAGGAAAAAAGTGCATTTTGAAACTATGGGCTATAGTCCAGCAGAATTAAGCAAAATAGCCTCGGATTTCAAATCTCTGTATTTTTGTGAATAATTGGTTCTCAGAGCTAAATTTTCAAATTTGTGCTCAGTAAGTGATGCTCATGATTGTCAGTATGATAGAAATCGTCATTTCCGAATTCAGGAAAAAAGTGAATGTTGAAAACATAGTCTATAGTCCAGCATAATTAAGCAAAATAGCCTCGGATTTCAAATCTCTGTATTTTTGTGAATAATTGGTTCTCAGAGCTAAATTTTCAAATTTGTGCTCAGTAACTGATGCTCATGATTGTCAGTATGATAGAAATCGTCATTTCCGAATTCAGGAAAAAAGTGAATTTTGAAACCATGGACTATAGTCCAGCAAAATTAAGCAAAATAGCCTCGGATTTCAAATCTCTGTATTTTTGTGAATAATTGGTTCTCAGAGATAAATTTTCAAATTTGTGCTCAGTTAGTGATGCTCGTGATTACCAATATGAAAGAAATCGTCATCTGCGAATTCAGGTAAAAAGTGAATTTGAAACCATGGGCTATAGTCCAGCAAAATTAAGCAAAATAGCTTCGGATTTCAAATCTCTGTATTTTTGTGAATAATTGGTTCTCAGAGCTAAATTTTCAAATTTGTGCTCAGTAAGTGATGCTCATGATTGTCAGTATGATAGAAATCGTCATTTCCGAATTCAGGAAAAAAGTGCATTTTGAAACTATGGGCTATAGTCCAGCAGAATTAAGCAAAATAGCCTCGGATTTCAAATCTCTGTATTTTACTGAATAATTGGTTCTCAGAGCTAAATTTTCAAATCTGTGCTTAGTAAGTGATGCTTGTGATTATCAATATCATAGAAATCGTCATTTCCGAATTCAGGAAAAAAGTTCATTTTGAAAACATAGTCTATAGTCCAGCATAATTAAGCAAAATAGCCTCGGATTTCAAATCTCTGTATTTTTGTGAATAATTGGTTCTCAGAGCTAAATTTTCAAATTTGTGCTCAGTAAGTGATGCTCATGATTGTCAGTATGATAGAAATCGTCATTTCCGAATTCAGGAAAAAAGTGAATTTTGAAACCATGGGCTATAGTCCAGCAAAATTAAGCAAAATAGCCTCGGATTTCAAATCTCTGTATTGTGAATAATTGGTTCTCAGAGCTAAATTTTCAAATTTGTGCTCAGTTAGTGATGCTCGTGATTACCAATATGAAAGAAATCGTCATCTGCGAATTCAGGTAAAAAGTGAATTTTGAAACCATGGGCTATAGTCCAGCAAAATTAAGCAAAATAGCCTCGGATTTCAAATCTCTGTATTTTTGTGAATAATTGGTTCTCAGAGCTAAATTTTCAAATTTGTGCTCAGTTAGTGATGCTCGTGATTACCAATATGAAAGAAATCGTCATCTGTGAATTCAGGTAAAAAGTGAATTTTGAAACCATGGGCTATAGTCCAGCAAAATTAAGCAAAATAGCCTCGGATTTCAAATCTCTGTATTTTTGTGAATAATTGGTTCTCAGAGCTAAATTTTCAAATCTGTGCTTAGTAAGTGATGCTTGTGATTATCAATATCATAGAAATCGTCATTTCCGAATTCAGGAAAAAAGTTCATTTTGAAAACATAGTCTATAGTCCAGCATAATTAAGCAAAATAGCCTCGGATTTCAAATCTCTGTATATTTGTGAATAATTGGTTCTCAGAGCTAAATTTTCAAATTTGTGCTCAGTAAGTGATGCTCATGATTGTCAGTATGATAGAAATCGTCATCTGCGAATTCAGGTAAAAAGTGAATTTTGAAACCATGGGCTATAGTCCAGCAAAATTAAGCAAAATAGCCTCGGATTTCAAATCTCTGTATTTTTGTGAATAATTGGTTCTCAGAGCTAAATTTTCAAATTTGTGCTCAGTAAGTGATGCTCATGATTACCAATATGAAAGAAATCGTCATCTGCGAATTCAGGTAAAAAGTGAATTTTGAAACCATGGGCTATAGTCCAGCAAAATTAAGCAAAATAGCCTCGGATTTCAAATCTCTGTATTTTGTGAATAATTGGTTCTCAGAGCTAAATTTTCAAATGTGTGCTCAGAAAGTGATGCTCATGATTGTCAGTATGATAGAAATCGTCATTTCCGAATTCAGGAAAAAAGTGAATTTTGAAACCATGGGCTATAGTCCAGCAAAATTAAGCAAAATAGCCTCGGATTTCAAATCTCTGTATTTTTGTGAATAATTGGTTCTCAGAGCTAAATTTTCTAATTTGTGCTCAGTTAGTGATGCTCGTGATTACCAATATGAAAGAAATCGTCATCTGCGAATTCAGGTAAAAAGTGAATTTTGAAACCATGGGCTATAGTCCAGCAAAATTAAGCAAAATAGCCTCGGATTTCAAATCTCTGTATTTTTGTGAATAATTGGTTCTCAGAGCTAAATTTTCAAATTTGTGCTCAGTAAGTGATGCTCATGATTGTCAGTATGATAGAAATCGTTATTTCCGAATTCAGGAAAAAAGTGCATTTTGAAACTATGGGCTATAGTCCAGCAGAATTAAGCAAAATAGCCTCGGATTTCAAATCTCTGTATTTTACTGAATAATTGGTTCTCAGAGCTAAATTTTCAAATCTGTGCTTAGTAAGTGATGCTTGTGATTATCAATATCATAGAAATCGTCATTTCCGAATTCAGGAAAAAAGTGCATTTTGAAACTATGGGCTATAGTCCCAGCAGAATTAAGCAAAATAGCCTCGGATTTCAAATCTCTGTATTTTTGTGAATAATTGGTTCTCAGAGCTAAATTTTCAAATTTGTGCTTAGTAAGTGATGCTTGTGATTACCAATATCATAGAAATCGTCATATCCGAATTCAGGAAAAAAGTTCATTTTGAAAACATAGTCTAAAGTCCAGCATAATTAAGCAAAATAGCCTCGGATTTCAAATCTCTGTATTTTTGTGAATAATTGGTTCTCAGAGCTAAATTTTCAAATTTGTGCTCAGTAAGTGATGCTCATGATTGTCAGTATGATAGAAATCGTCATCTGCGAATTCAGGTAACAAGTGAATTTTGAAACCATGGGCTATAGTCCAGCAAAATTAGCAAAATAGCCTCGGATTTCAAATCTCTGTATTTTTGTGAATAATTGGTTCTCAGAGCTAAATTTTCAAATTTGTGCTCAGTAAGTGATGCTCATGATTGTCAGTATGATAGAAATCGTTATTTCCGAATTCAGGAAAAAAGTGCATTTTGAAACTATGGGCTATAGTCCAGCAGAATTAAGCAAAATAGCCTCGGATTTCAAATCTCTGTATTTTACTGAATAATTGGTTCTCAGAGCTAAATTTTCAAATCTGTGCTTAGTAAGTGATGCTTGTGATTATCAATATCATAGAAATCGTCATTTCCGAATTCAGGAAAAAAGTGCATTTTGAAACTATGGGCTATAGTCCAGCAGAATTAAGCAAAATAGCCTCGGATTTCAAATCTCTGTATTTTACTGAATAATTGGTTCTCAGAGCTAAATTTTCAAATCTGTGCTTAGTAAGTGATGCTTGTGATTACCAATATCATAGAAATCGTCATATCCGAATTCAGGAAAAAAGTTCATTTTGAAAACATAGTCTATAGTCCAGCATAATTAAGCAAAATAGCCTCGGATTTCAAATCTCTGTATTTTTGTGAATAATTGGTTCTCAGAGCTAAATTTTCAAATTTGTGCTCAGTAAGTGATGCTCATGATTGTCAGTATGATAGAAATCGTCATCTGCGAATTCAGGTAACAAGTGAATTTTGAAACCATGGGCTATAGTCCAGCAAAATTAAGCAAAATAGCCTCGGATTTCAAATCTCTGTATTTTTGTGAATAATTGGTTCTCAGAGCTAAATTTTCAAATTTGTGCTCAGTAAGTGATGCTCATGATTGTCAGTATGATAGAAATCGTCATTTCCGAATTCAGGAAAAAAGTGCATTTTGAAACTATGGGCTATAGTCCAGCAGAATTAAGCAAAATAGCCTCGGATTTCAAATCTCTGTATTTTACTGAATAATTGGTTCTCAGAGCTAAATTTTCAAATCTGTGCTTAGTAAGTGATGCTTGTGATTATCAATATCATAGAAATCGTCATTTCCGAATTCAGGAAAAAAGTTCATTTTGAAAACATAGTCTATAGTCCAGCATAATTAAGCAAAATAGCCTCGGATTTCAAATCTCTGTATTTTTGTGAATAATTGGTTCTCAGAGCTAAATTTTCAAATTTGTGCTCAGTAAGTGATGCTCATGATTACCAATATGAAAGAAATCGTCATCTGCGAATTCAGGTAAAAAGTGAATTTTGAAACCATGGGCTATAGTCCAGCAAAATTAAGCAAAATAGCCTCGGATTTCAAATCTCTGTATTTTTGTGAATAATTGGTTCTCAGAGCTAAATTTTCAAATTTGTGCTCAGTAAGTGATGCTCATGATTGTCAGTATGATAGAAATCGTCATTTCCGAATTCAGGAAAAAAGTGAATTTTGAAACCATGGGCTATAGTCCAGCAAAATTAAGCAAAATAGCCTCGGATTTCAAATCTCTGTATTTTTGTGAATAATTGGTTCTCAGAGCTAAATTTTCAAATTTGTGCTCAGTAAGTGATGCTCATGATTGTCAGTATGATAGAAATCGTCATTTCCGAATTCAGGAAAAAAGTGCATTTTGAAACTATGGGCTATAGTCCAGCAGAATTAAGCAAAATAGCCTCGGATTTCAAATCTCTGTATTTTTGTGAATAATTGGTTCTCAGAGCTAAATTTTCAAATTTGTGCTCAGTAAGTGATGCTCATGATTACCAATATGAAAGAAATCGTCATCTGCGAATTCAGGTAAAAAGTGAATTTTGAAACCATGGGCTATAGTCCAGCAAAATTAAGCAAAATAGCCTCGGATTTCAAATCTCTGTATTTTTGTGAATAATTGGTTCTCAGAGCTAAATTTTCAAATTTGTGCTCAGTAAGTGATGCTCATGATTGTCAGTATGATAGAAATCGTCATTTCCGAATTCAGGAAAAAAGTGAATTTTGAAACCATGGGCTATAGTTCAGCAAAATTAAGCAAAATAGCCTCGGATTTCAAATCTCTGTATTTTTGTGAATAATTGGTTCTCAGAGCTAAATTTTCAAATTTGTGCTCAGTAAGTGATGCTCATGATTACCAATATGAAAGAAATCGTCATCTGCGAATTCAGGTAAAAAGTGAATTTTGAAACCATGGGCTATAGTCCAGCAAAATTAAGCAAAATAGCCTCGGATTTCAAATCTCTGTATTTTTGTGAATAATTGGTTCTCAGAGCTAAATTTTCAAATTTGTGCTCAGTAAGTGATGCTCATGATTACCAATATGAAAGAAATCGTCATCTGCGAATTCAGGTAAAAAGTGAATTTTGAAACCATGGGCTATAGTCCAGCAAAATTAAGCAAAATAGCCTCGGATTTCAAATCTCTGTATTTTTGTGAATAATTGGTTCTCAGAGCTAAATTTTCAAATTTGTGCTCAGTAAGTGATGCTCATAATTACCAATATGAAAGAAATCGTCATCTGCGAATTCAGGTAAAAAGTGAATTTTGAAACCATGGGCTATAGTCCAGCAGAATTAAGCAAAATAGCGTCGGACTTCAAATCTCTGTATTTTACTGAATAATTGGTTCTCAGAGCTAAATTTTCAAATCTGTGCTTAGTAAGTGATGTTTGTGATTATCAATATCATAGAAATCGTCATTTCCGAATTCAGGAAAAAAGTGCATTTTGAAACTATGGGCTATAGTCCAGCAGAATTAAGCAAAATAGCCTCGGATTTCAAATCTCTGTATTTTTGTGAATAATTGGTTCTCAGAGCTAAATTTTCAAATTTGTGCTCAGTAAGTGATGCTCATGATTGTCAGTATGATAGAAATCGTCATTTCCGAATTCAGGAAAAAAGTGAATTTTGAAACCATGGGCTATAGTCCAGCAAAATTAAGCAAAATAGCCTCGGATTTCAAATCTCTGTATTTTTGTGAATAATTGGTTCTCAGAGCTAAATTTTCAAATTTGTGCTCAGTTAGTGATGCTCGTGATTACCAATATGAAAGAAATCGTCATCTGCGAATTCAGGTAAAAAGTGAATTTTGAAACCATGGGCTATAGTCCAGCAAAATTAAGCAAAATAGCCTCGGATTTCAAATCTCTGTATTTTTGTGAATAATTGGTTCTCAGAGCTAAATTTTCAAATTTGTGCTCAGTAAGTGATGCTCATGATTGTCAGTATGATAGAAATCGTCATTTCCGAATTCAGGAAAAAAGTGCATTTTGAAACTATGGGCTATAGTCCAGCAGAATTAAGCAAAATAGCCTCGGATTTCAAATCTCTGTCTTTTACTGAATAATTGGTTCTCAGAGCTAAATTTTCAAATCTGTGCTTAGTAAGTGATGCTTGTGATTATCAATATCATAGAAATCGTCATTTCCGAATTCAGGAAAAAAGTTCATTTTGAAAACATAGTCTATAGTCCAGCATAATTAAGCAAAATAGCCTCGGATTTCAAATCTCTGTATTTTTGTGAATAATTGGTTCTCAGAGCTAAATTTTCAAATTTGTGCTCAGTAAGTGATGCTCATGATTGTCAGTATGATAGAAATCGTCATCTGCGAATTCAGGTAAAAAGTGAATTTTGAAACCATGGGCTATAGTCCAGCAAAATTAAGCAAAATAGCCTCGGATTTCAAATCTCTGTATTTTTGTGAATAATTGGTTCTCAGAGCTAAATTTTCAAATTTGTGCTCAGTAAGTGATGCTCATGATTACCAATATGAAAGAAATCGTCATCTGCGAATTCAGGTAAAAAGTGAATTTTGAAACCATGGGCTATAGTTCAGCAAAATTAAGCAAAATAGCCTCGGATTTCAAATCTCTGTATTTTTGTGAATAATTGGTTCTCAGAGCTAAATTTTCAAATTTGTGCTCAGTAAGTGATGCTCATGATTGTCAGTATGATAGAAATCGTCATTTCCGAATTCAGGAAAAACGTGAATTTTGAAACCATGGGCTATAGTCCAGCAAAATTAAGCAAAATAGCCTCGGATTTCAAATCTCTGTATTTTTGTGAATAATTGGTTCTCAGAGCTAAATTTTCAAATTTGTGCTCAGTTAGTGATGCTCGTGATTACCAATATGAAAGAAATCGTCATCTGCGAATTCAGGTAAAAAGTGAATTTTGAAACCATGGGCTATAGTCCAGCAAAATTAAGCAAAATAGCCTCGGATTTCAAATCTCTGTATTTTTGTGAATAATTGGTTCTCAGAGCTAAATTTTCAAATTTGTGCTCAGTAAGTGATGCTCATGATTGTCAGTGTGATAGAAATCGTCATTTCCGAATTCAGGAAAAAAGTGCATTTTGAAACTATGGGCTATAGTCCAGCAGAATTAAGCAAAATAGCCTCGGATTTCAAATCTCTGTATTTTACTGAATAATTGGTTCTCAGAGCTAAATTTTCAAATCTGTGCTTAGTAAGTGATGCTTTTGATTATCAATATCATAGAAATCGTCATTTCTGAATTCAGGAAAAAAGTTCATTTTGAAAACATAGTCTATAGTCCAGCATAATTAAGCAAAATAGCCTCGGATTTCAAATCTCTGTATTTTGTGAATAATTGGTTCTCAGAGCTAAATTTTCAAATTTGTGCTCAGTAAGTGATGCTCATGATTGTCAGTATGATAGAAATCGTCATCTGCGAATTCAGGTAAAAAGTGAATTTTGAAACCATGGGCTATAGTCCAGCAAAATTAAGCAAAATAGCCTCGGATTTCAAATCTCTGTATTTTTGTGAATAATTGGTTCTCAGAGCTAAATTTTCAAATTTGTGCTCAGTAAGTGATGCTAATGATTGTCAGTATGATAGAAATCGTCATTTCCGAATTCAGGAAAAAAGTGAATTTTGAAACCATGGGCTATAGTCCAGCAAAATTAAGCAAAATAGCCTCGGATTTCAAATCTCTGTATTTTTGTGAATAATTGGTTCTCAGAGCTAAATTTTCAAATTTGTGCTCAGTAAGTGATGCTCGTGATTACCAATATGAAAGAAATCGTCATCTGCGAATTCAGGTAAAAAGTGAATTTTGAAACCATGGGCTATAGTCCAGCATAATTAAGCAAAATAGCCTCGGATTTCAAATCTCTGTATTTTTGTGAATAATTGGTTCTCAGAGCTAAATTTTCAAATTTGTGCTCAGTTAGTGATGCTCGTGATTACCAATATGAAAGAAATCGTCATCTGCGAATTCAGGTAAAAAGTGAATTTTGAAACCATGGGCTATAGTCCAGCAAAATTAAGCAAAATAGCCTCTGATTTCAAATCTCTGTATTTTTGTGAATAATTGGTTCTCAGAGCTAAATTTTCAAATTTGTGCTCAGTAAGTGATGCTCATGATTACCAATATGAAAGAAATCGTCATCTGCGAATTCAGGTAAAAAGTGAATTTTGAAACCATGCAAAATTAAGCAAAATAGCCTCGGATTTCAAATCTCTGTATTTTTGTGAATAATTGGTTCTCAGAGCTAAATTTTCAAATTTGTGCTCAGTAAGTGATGCTCATGATTGTCAGTGTGATAGAAATCGTCATTTCCGAATTCAGGAAAAAAGTGCATTTTGAAACTATGGGCTATAGTCCAGCAGAATTAAGCAAAATAGCCTCGGATTTCAAATCTCTGTATTTTACTGAATAATTGGTTCTCAGAGCTAAATTTTCAAATCTGTGCTTAGTAAGTGATGCTTTTGATTATCAATATCATAGAAATCGTCATTTCTGAATTCAGGAAAAAAGTTCATTTTGAAAACATAGTCTATAGTCCAGCATAATTAAGCAAAATAGCCTCGGATTTCAAATCTCTGTATTTTGTGAATAATTGGTTCTCAGAGCTAAATTTTCAAATTTGTGCTCAGTAAGTGATGCTCATGATTGTCAGTATGATAGAAATCGTCATCTGCGAATTCAGGTAAAAAGTGAATTTTGAAACCATGGGCTATAGTCCAGCAAAATTAAGCAAAATAGCCTCGGATTTCAAATCTCTGTATTTTTGTGAATAATTGGTTCTCAGAGCTAAATTTTCAAATTTGTGCTCAGTAAGTGATGCTCATGATTGTCAGTATGATAGAAATCGTCATTTCCGAATTCAGGAAAAAAGTGCATTTTGAAACTATGGGCTATAGTCCAGCAGAATTAAGCAAAATAGCCTCGGATTTCAAATCTCTGTATTTTTGTGAATAATTGGTTCTCAGAGCTAAATTTTCAAATTTGTGCTCAGTTAGTGATGCTCGTGATTACCAATATGAAAGAAATCGTCATCTGCGAATTCAGGTAAAAAGTGAATTTTGAAACCATGGGCTATAGTCCAGCAAAATTAAGCAAAATAGCCTCGGATTTCAAATCTCTGTATTTTTGTGAATAATTGGTTCTCAGAGCTAAATTTTCAAATTTGTGCTCAGTAAGTGATGCTCATGATTGTCAGTATGATAGAAATCGTCATTTCCGAATTCAGGAAAAAAGTGCATTTTGAAACTATGGGCTATAGTCCAGCAGAATTAAGCAAAATAGCCTCGGATTTCAAATCTCTGTATTTTACTGAATAATTGGTTCTCAGAGCTAAATTTTCAAATCTGTGCTTAGTAAGTGATGCTTGTGATTATCAATATCATAGAAATCGTCATTTCCGAATTCAGGAAAAAAGTGCATTTTGAAACTATGGGCTATAGTCCAGCAGAATTAAGCAAAATAGCCTCGGATTTCAAATCTGTGTATTTTACTGAATAATTGGTTCTCAGAGCTAAATTTTCAAATTTGTGCTCAGTAAGTGATGCTCATGATTGTCAGTATGATAGAAATCGTCATTTCCGAATTCAGGAAAAAAGTGAATATTGAAACCATGGGCTATAGTCCAGCAAAATTAAGCAAAATAGCCTCGGATTTCAAATCTCTGTATTTTTGTGAATAATTGGTTCTCAGAGCTAAATTTTCAAATTTGTGCTCAGTAAGTGATGCTCATGATTGTCAGTATGATAGAAATCGTCATTCTGCGAATTCAGGTAAAAAGTGAATTTTGAAACCATGGGCTATAGTCCAGCAAAATTAAGCAAAATAGCCTCGGATTTCAAATCTCTGTATTTTTGTGAATAATTGGTTCTCAGAGCTAAATTTTCAAATCTGTGCTTAGTAAGTGATGCTTGTGATTATCAATATCATAGAAATCGTCATTTCCGAATTCAGGAAAAAAGTGAATTTTGAAACCATGGGCTATAGTCCAGCAAAATTAAGCAAAATAGCCTCGGATTTCAAATCTCTGTATTTTTGTGAATAATTGGTTCTCAGAGCTAAATTTTCAAATTTGTGCTCAGTAGTGATGCTCGTGATTACCAATATGAAAGAAATCGTCATCTGCGAATTCAGGTAAAAAGTGAATTTTGAAACCATGGGCTATAGTCCAGCAAAATTAAGCAAAATAGCCTCGGATTTCAAATCTCTGTATTTTTGTGAATAATTGGTTCTCAGAGCTAAATTTTCAAATTTGTGCTCAGTAAGTGATGCTCATGATTGTTAGTATGATAGAAATCGTCATTTCCGAATTCAGGAAAAAAGTGCATTTTGAAACTATGGGCTATAGTCCAGCAGAATTAAGCAAAATAGCCTCGGATTTCAAATCTCTGTATTTTACTGAATAATTGGTTCTCAGAGCTAAATTTTCAAATCTGTGCTTAGTAAGTGATGCTTGTGATTATCAATATCATAGAAATCGTCATTTCCGAATTCAGGAAAAAAGTTCATTTTGAAAACATAGTCTATAGTCCAGCATAATTAAGCAAAATAGCCTCGGATTTCAAATCTCTGTATTTTTGTGAATAATTGGTTCTCAGAGCTAAATTTTCAAATTTGTGCTCAGTAAGTGATGCTCATGATTGTCAGCATGATAGAAATCGTCATTTCCGAATTCAGGAAAAAAGTGAATTTTGAAACCATGGGCTATAGTCCAGCAAAATTAAGCAAAATAGCCTCGGATTTCAAATCTCTGTATTTTTGTGAATAATTGGTTCTCAGAGCTAAATTTTCAAATTTGTGCTCAGTTAGTGATGCTCGTGATTACCAATATGAAAGAAATCGTCATCTGCGAATTCAGGTAAAAAGTGAATTTTGAAACCATGGGCTATAGTCCAGCAAAATTAAGCAAAATAGCCTCGGATTTCAAATCTCTGTATTTTTGTGAATAATTGGTTCTCAGAGCTAAACTTTCAAATTTGTGCTCAGTAAGTGATGCTCATGATTGTCAGTATGATAGAAATCGTCATCTGCGAATTCAGGTAAAAAGTGAATTTTGAAACCATGGGCTATAGTCCAGCAAAATTAAGCAAAATAACCTCGGATTTCAAATCTCTGTATTTTTGTGAATAATTGGTTCTCAGAGCTAAACTTTCAAATTTGTGCTCAGTAAGTGATGCTCATGATTGTCAGTATGATAGAAATCGTCATTTCCGAATTCAGGAAAAAAGTGCATTTTGAAACTATGGGCTATAGTCCAGCAGAATTAAGCAAAATAGCCACGGATTTCAAATCTCTGTATTTTACTGAATAATTGGTTCTCAGAGCTAAATTTTCAAATCTGTGCTTAGTAAGTGATGCTTGTGATTATCAATATCATAGAAATCGTCATTTCCGAATTCAGGAAAAAAGTTCATTTTGAAAACATAGTCTATAGTCCAGCATAATTAAGCAAAATAGCCTCGGATTTCAAATCTCTGTATTTTTGTGAATAATTGGTTCTCAGAGCTAAATTTTCAAATTTGTGCTCAGTAAGTGATGCCCATGATTGTCAGTATGATAGAAATCGTCATCTGCGAATTCAGGTAAAAAGTGAATTTTGAAACCATGGGCTATAGTCCAGCAAAATTAAGCAAAATAGCCTCGGATTTCAAATCTCTGTATTTTTGTGAATAATTGGTTCTCAGAGCTAAATTTTCAAATTTGTGCTCAGTTAGTGATGCTCGTGATTACCAATATGAAAGAAATCGTCATCTGCGAATTCAGGTAAAAAGTGAATTTTGAAACCATGGGCTATAGTCCAGCAAAATTAAGCAAAATAACCTCGGATTTCAAATCTCTGTATTTTTGTGAATAATTGGTTCTCAGAGATAAATTTTCAAATTTGTGCTCAGTAAGTGATGCTCATGATTGTCAGTATGATAGAAATCGTCATTTCCGAATTCAGGAACAAAGTGCATTTTGAAACTATGGGCTATAGTCCAGCAGAATTAAGCAAAATAGCCTCGGATTTCAAATCTCTGTATTTTACTGAATAATTGGTTCTCAGAGCTAAATTTTCAAATCTGTGCTTAGTAAGTGATGCTCGTGATTACCAATATGAAAGAAATCGTCATCTGCGAATTCAGGTAAAAAGTGAATTTTGAAACCATGGGCTATAGTCCAGCAAAATTAAGCAAAATAGCCTCGGATTTCAAATCTCTGTATTTTTGTGAATAATTGGTTCTCAGAGCTAAATTTTCAAATTTGTGCTCAGTAAGTGATGCTCATGATTGTCAGTATGATAGAAATCGTCATTTCCGAATTCAGGAAAAAAGTGCATTTTGAAACTATGGGCTATAGTCCAGCAGAATTAAGCAAAATAGCCTCGGATTTCAAATCTCTGTATTTTTGTGAATAATTGGTTCTCAGAGCTAAATTTTCAAATTTGTGCTCAGTAAGTGATGCTCATGATTGTCAGTATGATAGAAATCGTCATTTCCGAATTCAGGAAAAAAGTGCATTTTGAAACTATGGGCTATAGTCCAGCAGAATTAAGCAAAATAGCCTCGGATTTCAAATCTCTGTATTTTTGTGAATAATTGGTTCTCAGAGCTAAATTTTCAAATTTGTGCTCAGTAAGTGATGCTCATGATTGTCAGTATGATAGAAATCGTCATCTGCGAATTCAGGTAAAAAGTGAATTTTGAAACCATGGGCTATAGTCCAGCAAAATTAAGCAAAATAGCCTCGGATTTCAAATCTCTGTATTTTTGTGAATAATTGGTTCTCAGAGCTAAATTTTCAAATTTGTGCTCAGTTAGTGATGCTCGTGATTACCAATATGAAAGAAATCGTCATCTGCGAATTCAGGTAAAAAGTGAATTTTGAAACCATGGGCTATAGTCCAGCAAAATTAAGCAAAATAACCTCGGATTTCAAATCTCTGTATTTTTGTGAATAATTGGTTCTCAGAGCTAAATTTTCAAATCTGTGCTTAGTAAGTGATGCTTGTGATTATCAATATCATAGAAATCGTCATTTCCGAATTCAGGAAAAAAGTGAATTTTGAAACCATGGGCTATAGTCCAGCAAAATTAAGCAAAATAGCCTCGGATTTCAAATCTCTGTATTTTTGTGAATAATTGGTTCTCAGAGCTAAATTTTCAAATTTGTGCTCAGTAAGTGATGCTCATGATTGTCAGTATGATAGAAATCGTCATTTCCGAATTCAGGGAAAAAGTGAATTTTGAAACCATGGGCTATAGTCCAGCAAAATTAAGCAAAATAGCCTCGGATTTCAAATCTCTGTATTTTACTGAATAATTGGTTCTCAGAGCTAAATTTTAAAATTTGTGCTCAGTAAGTGATGCTCATGATTGTCAGTATGATAGAAATCGTCATTTCCGAATTCAGGAAAAAAGTGAATTTTGAAACCATGGGCTATAGTCCAGCAAAATTAAGCAAAATAGCCTCGGATTTCAAATCTCTGTATTTTTGTGAATAATTGGTTCTCAGAGCTAAATTTTCAAATTTGTGCTCAGTTAGTGATGCTCGTGATTACCAATATGAAAGAAATCATCATCTGCGAATTCAGGTAAAAAGTGAATTTTGAAACTATATATAGTCCTATATATAGCTATAGTCCAGCAAAATTAAGCAAAATAGCCTCGGATTTCAAATCTCTGTATTTTACTGAATAATTGGTTCTCAGAGCTAAATTTTCAAATCTGTGCTTAGTAAGTGATGCTTGTGATTATCAATATCATAGAAATCGTCATTTCCGAATTCAGGAAAAAAGTGAATTTTGAAACCATGGGCTATAGTCCAGCAAAATTAAGCAAAATAGCCTCGGATTTCAAATCTCTGTATTTTTGTGAATAATTGGTTCTCAGAGCTAAATTTTCAAATTTGTGCTCAGTTAGTGATGCTCGTGATTACCAATATGAAAGAAATCGTCATCTGCGAATTCAGGTAAAAAGTGAATTTTGAAACCATGGGCTATAGTCCAGCAAAATTAAGCAAAATAGCCTCGGATTTCAAATCTCTGTATTTTTGTGAATAATTGGTTCTCAGAGCTAAATTTTCAAATTTGTGCTCAGTTAGTGATGCTCGTGATTACCAATATGAAAGAAATCGTCATCTACGAATTCAGGTAAAAAGTGAATTTTGAAACCATGGGCTATAGTCCAGCAAAATTAAGCAAAATAGCCTCGGATTTCAAACCTCTGTATTTTACTGAATAATTGGTTCTCAGAGCTAAATTTTCAAATCTGTGCTTAGTAAGTGATGCTTGTGATTATCAATATCATAGAAATCGTCATTTACGAATTCAGGAAAAAAGTTCATTTTGAAAACATAGTCTATAGTCCAGCATAATTAAGCAAAATAGCCTCGGATTTCAAATCTCTGTATTTTTGTGAATAATTGGTTCTCAGAGCTAAATTTTCAAATTTGTGCTCAGTAAGTGATGCTCATGATTGTCAGTATGATAGAAATCGTCATCTGCGAATTCAGGTAAAAAGTGAATTTTGAAACCATGGGCTATAGTCCAGCAAAATTAAGCAAAATAACCTCGGATTTCAAATCTCTGTATTTTTGTGAATAATTGGTTCTCAGAGCTAAATTTTCAAATTTGTGCTCAGTAAGTGATGCTCATGATTGTCAGTATGATAGAAATCGTCATCTGCGAATTCAGGTAAAAAGTGAATTTTGAAACCATGGGCTATAGTCCAGCAAAATTAAGCAAAATAGCCTCGGATTTCAAATCTCTGTATTTTTGTGAATAATTGGTTCTCAGAGCTAAATTTTCAAATTTGTGCTCAGTAAGTGATGCTCATGATTGTCAGTATGATAGAAATCGTCATTTCCGAATTCAGGAAAAAATTGCATTTTGAAACTATGGGCTATAGTCCAGCAGAATTAAGCAAAATAGCCTCGGATTTCAAATCTCTGTATTTTTGTGAATAATTGGTTCTCAGAGCTAAATTTTCAAATTTGTGCTCAGTTAGTGATGCTCGTGATTACCAATATGAAAGAAATCGTCATCTGCGAATTCAGGTAAAAAGTGAATTTTGAAACCATGGGCTATAGTCCAGCAAAATTAAGCAAAATAGCCTCGGATTTCAAATCTCTGTATTTTTGTGAATAATTGGTTCTCAGAGCTAAATTTTAAAATTTGTGCTCAGTAAGTGATGCTCATGATTGTCAGTATGATAGAAATCGTCATTTCCGAATTCAGGAAAAAAGTGCATTTTGAAACTATGGGCTATAGTCCAGCAGAATTAAGCAAAATAGCCTCGGATTTCAAATCTCTGTATTTTACTGAATAATTGGTTCTCAGAGCTAAATTTTCAAATCTGTGCTTAGTAAGTGATGCTCGTGATTACCAATATGAAAGAAATCGTCATCTGCGAATTCAGGTAAAAAGTGAATTTTGAAACCATGGGCTATAGTCCAGCAAAATTAAGCAAAATAGCCTCGGATTTCAAATCTCTGTATTTTTGTGAATAATTGGTTCTCAGAGCTAAATTTTCAAATTTGTGCTCAGTAAGTGATGCTCATGATTGTCAGTATGATAGAAATCGTCATTTCCGAATTCAGGAAAAAAGTGCATTTTGAAACTATGGGCTATAGTCCAGCAGAATTAAGCAAAATAGCCTCGGATTTCAAATCTCTGTATTTTTGTGAATAATTGGTTCTCAGAGCTAAATTTTCAAATTTGTGCTCAGTAAGTGATGCTCATGATTGTCAGTATGATAGAAATCGTCATTTCCGAATTCAGGAAAAAAGTGCATTTTGAAACTATGGGCTATAGTCCAGCAGAATTAAGCAAAATAGCCTCGGATTTCAAATCTCTGTATTTTTGTGAATAATTGGTTCTCAGAGCTAAATTTTCAAATTTGTGCTCAGTAAGTGATGCTCATGATTGTCAGTATGATAGAAATCGTCATCTGCGAATTCAGGTAAAAAGTGAATTTTGAAACCATGGGCTATAGTCCAGCAAAATTAAGCAAAATAGCCTCGGATTTCAAATCTCTGTATTTTTGTGAATAATTGGTTCTCAGAGCTAAATTTTCAAATTTGTGCTCAGTTAGTGATGCTCGTGATTACCAATATGAAAGAAATCGTCATCTGCGAATTCAGGTAAAAAGTGAATTTTGAAACCATGGGCTATAGTCCAGCAAAATTAAGCAAAATAACCTCGGATTTCAAATCTCTGTATTTTTGTGAATAATTGGTTCTCAGAGCTAAATTTTCAAATCTGTGCTTAGTAAGTGATGCTTGTGATTATCAATATCATAGAAATCGTCATTTCCGAATTCAGGAAAAAAGTGAATTTTGAAACCATGGGCTATAGTCCAGCAAAATTAAGCAAAATAGCCTCGGATTTCAAATCTCTGTATTTTTGTGAATAATTGGTTCTCAGAGCTAAATTTTCAAATTTGTGCTCAGTTAGTTATGCTCGTGATTACCAATATGAAAGAAATCGTCATCTGCGAATTCAGGTAAAAAGTGAATTTTGAAACCATGGGCTATAGTCCAGCAAAATTAAGCAAAATAGCCTCGGATTTCAAATCTCTGTATTTTTGTGAATAATTGGTTCTCAGAGCTAAATTTTCAAATTTGTGCTCAGTTAGTGATGCTCGTGATTACCAATATGAAAGAAATCGTCATCTGCGAATTCAGGTAAAAAGTGAATTTTGAAACCATGGGCTATAGTCCAGCAAAATTAAGCAAAATAGCCTCGGATTTCAAATCTCTGTATTTTACTGAATAATTGGTTCTCAGAGCTAAATTTTCAAATCTGTGCTTAGTAAGTGATGCTTGTGATTATCAATATCATAGAAATCGTCATTTCCGAATTCAGGAAAAAAGTGAATTTTGAAACCATGGGCTATAGTCCAGCAAAATTAAGCAAAATAGCCTCGGATTTCAAATCTCTGTATTTTTGTGAATAATTGGTTCTCAGAGCTAAATTTTCAAATTTGTGCTCAGTTAGTGATGCTCGTGATTACCAATATGAAAGAAATCGTCATCTGCGAATTCAGGTAAAAAGTGAATTTTGAAACCATGGGCTATAGTCCAGCAAAATTAAGCAAAATAGCCTCGGATTTCAAATCTCTGTATTTTTGTGAATAATTGGTTCTCAGAGCTAAATTTTCAAATTTGTGCTCAGTTAGTGATGCTCGTGATTACCAATATGAAAGAAATCGTCATCTGCGAATTCAGGTAGAAAGTGAATTTTGAAACCATGGGCTATAGTCCAGCAAAATTAAGCAAAATAGCCTCGGATTTCAAACCTCTGTATTTTACTGAATAATTGGTTCTCAGAGCTAAATTTTCAAATCTGTGCTTAGTAAGTGATGCTTGTGATTATCAATATCATAGAAATCGTCATTTACGAATTCAGGAAAAAAGTTCATTTTGAAAACATAGTCTATAGTCCAGCATAATTAAGCAAAATAGCCTCGGATTTCAAATCTCTGTATTTTTGTGAATAATTGGTTCTCAGAGCTAAATTTTCAAATTTGTGCTCAGTAAGTGATGCTCATGATTGTCAGTATGATAGAAATCGTCATCTGCGAATTCAGGTAAAAAGTGAATTTTGAAACCATGGGCTATAGTCCAGCAAAATTAAGCAAAATAACCTCGGATTTCAAATCTCTGTATTTTTGTGAATAATTGGTTCTCAGAGCTAAATTTTCAAATTTGTGCTCAGTAAGTGATGCTCATGATTGTCAGTATGATAGAAATCGTCATCTGCGAATTCAGGTAAAAAGTGAATTTTGAAACCATGGGCTATAGTCCAGCAAAATTAAGCAAAATAGCCTCGGATTTCAAATCTCTGTATTTTTGTGAATAATTGGTTCTCAGAGCTAAATTTTCAAATTTGTGCTCAGTAAGTGATGCTCATGATTGTCAGTATGATAGAAATCGTCATTTCCGAATTCAGGAAAAAAGTGCATTTTGAAACTATGGGCTATAGTCCAGCATAATTAAGCAAAATAGCCTCGGATTTCAAATCTCTGTATTTTTGTGAATAATTGGTTCTCAGAGCTAAATTTTCAAATTTGTGCTCAGTAAGTGATGCTCATGATTGTCAGTATGATAGAAATCGTCATCTGCGAATTCAGGTAAAAAGTGAATTTTGAAACCATGGGCTATAGTCCAGCAAAATTAAGCAAAATAGCCTCGGATTTCAAATCTCTGTATTTTTGTGAATAATTGGTTCTCAGAGCTAAATTTTCAAATCTGTGCTTAGTAAGTGATGCTTGTGATTATCAATATCATAGAAATCGTCATTTCCGAATTCAGGAAAAAAGTGAATTTTGAAACCATGGGCTATAGTCCAGCAAAATTAAGCAAAATAGCCTCAGATTTCAAATCTCTGTATTTTACTGAATAATTGGTTCTCAGAGCTAAATTTTCAAATCTGTGCTTAGTAAGTGATGCTTGTGATTATCAATATCATAGAAATCGTCATTTCCGAATTCAGGAAAAAAGTTCATTTTGAAAACATAGTCTATAGTCCAGCATAATTAAGCAAAATAGCCTCGGATTTCAAATCTCTGTATTTTTGTGAATAATTGGTTCTCAGAGCTAAATTTTCAAATTTGTGCTCAGTAAGTGATGCTCATGATTGTCAGTATGATAGAAATCGTCATCTGCGAATTCAGGTAAAAAGTGAATTTTGAAACCATGGGCTATAGTCCAGCAAAATTAAGCAAAATAGCCTCGGATTTCAAATCTCTGTATTTTTGTGAATAATTGGTTCTCAGAGCTAAATTTTCAAATTTGTGCTCAGTAAGTGATGCTCATGATTGTCAGTATGATAGAAATCGTCATCTGCGAATTCAGGTAAAAAGTGAATTTTGAAACCATGGGCTATAGTCCAGCAAAATTAAGCAAAATAGCCTCGGATTTCAAATCTCTGTATTTTTGTGAATAATTGGTTCTCAGAGCTAAATTTTCAAATTTGTGCTCAGTAAGTGATGCTCATGATTGTCAGTATGATAGAAATCGTCATTTCCGAATTCAGGAAAAAAGTGCATTTTGAAACTATGGGCTATAGTCCAGCATAATTAAGCAAAATAGCCTCGGATTTCAAATCTCTGTATTTTTGTGAATAATTGGTTCTCAGAGCTAAATTTTCAAATTTGTGCTCAGTAAGTGATGCTCATGATTGTCAGTATGATAGAAATCGTCATCTGCGAATTCAGGTAAAAAGTGAATTTTGAAACCATGGGCTATAGTCCAGCAAAATTAAGCAAAATAGCCTCGGATTTCAAATCTCTGTATTTTTGTGAATAATTGGTTCTCAGAGCTAAATTTTCAAATCTGTGCTTAGTAAGTGATGCTTGTGATTATCAATATCATAGAAATCGTCATTTCCGAAATCAGGAAAAAAGTTCATTTTGAAAACATAGTCTATAGTCCAGCATAATTAAGCAAAATAGCCTCGGATTTCAAATCTCTGTATTTTTGTGAATAATTGGTTCTCAGAGCTAAATTTTCAAATTTGTGCTCAGTAAGTGATGCTCATGATTGTCAGTATGATAGAAATCGTCATCTGCGAATTCAGGTAAAAAGTGAATTTTGAAACCATGGGCTATAGTCCAGCAAAATTAAGCAAAATAGCCTCGGATTTCAAATCTCTGTATTTTTGTGAATAATTGGTTCTCAGAGCTAAATTTTCAAATTTGTGCTCAGTAAGTGATGCTCATGATTGTCAGTATGATAGAAATCGTCATCTGCGAATTCAGGTAAAAAGTGAATTTTGAAACCATGGGCTATAGTCCAGCAAAATTAAGCAAAATAGCCTCGGATTTCAAATCTCTGTATTTTTGTGAATAATTGGTTCTCAGAGCTAAATTTTCAAATTTGTGCTCAGTTAGTGATGCTCGTGATTACCAATATGAAAGAAATCGTCATCTGCGAATTCAGGTAAAAAGTGAATTTTGAAACCATGGGCTATAGTCCAGCAAAATTAAGCAAAATAGCCTCGGATTTCAAATCTCTGTATTTTACTGAATAATTGGTTCTCAGAGCTAAATTTTCAAATCTGTGCTTAGTAAGTGATGCTTGGGATTATCAATATCATAGAAATCGTCATTTCCGAATTCAGGAAAAAAGTTCATTTTGAAAACATAGTCTATAGTCCAGCATAATTAAGCAAAATAGCCTCGGATTTCAAATCTCTGTATTTTTGTGAATAATTGGTTCTCAGAGCTAAATTTTCAAATTTGTGCTCAGTAAGTGATGCTCATGATTGTCAGTATGATAGAAATCGTCATCTGCGAATTCAGGTAAAAAGTGAATTTTGAAACCATGGGCTATAGTCCAGCAAAATTAAGCAAAATAGCCTCGGATTTCAAATCTCTGTATTTTTGTGGAATAATTGGTTCTCAGAGCTAAATTTTCAAATCTGTGCTTAGTAAGTGATGCTTGTGATTATCAATATCATAGAAATCGTCATTTCCGAATTCAGGAAAAAAGTGAATTTTGAAACCATGGGCTATAGTCCAGCAAAATTAAGCAAAATAGCCTCAGATTTCAAATCTCTGTATTTACTGAATAATTGGTTCTCAGAGCTAAATTTTCAAATCTGTGCTTAGTAAGTGATGCTTGTGATTATCAATATCATAGAAATCGTCATTTCCGAATTCAGGAAAAAAGTGAATTTTGAAACCATGGGCTATAGTCCAGCAAAATTAAGCAAAATAGCCTCGGATTTCAAATCTCTGTATTTTTGTGAATAATTGGTTCTCAGAGCTAAATTTTCAAATTTGTGCTCAGTAAGTGATGCTCATGATTGTCAGTATGATAGAAATCGTCATCTGCGAATTCAGGTAAAAAGTGAATTTTGAAACCATGGGCTATAGTCCAGCAAAATTAAGCAAAATAGCCTCGGATTTCAAATCTCTGTATTTTTGTGAATAATTGGTTCTCAGAGCTAAATTTTCAAATCTGTGCTTAGTAAGTGATGCTTGTGATTATCAATATCATAGAAATCGTCATTTCCGAATTCAGGAAAAAAGTTCATTTTGAAAACATAGTCTATAGTCCAGCATAATTAAGCAAAATAGCCTCGGATTTCAAATCTCTGTATTTTTGTGAATAATTGGTTCTCAGAGCTAAATTTTCAAATTTGTGCTCAGTAAGTGATGCGCATGATTGTCAGTATGATAGAAATTGTCATCTGCGAATTCAGGTAAAAAGTGAATTTTGAAACCATGGGCTATAGTCCAGCAAAATTAAGCAAAATAGCCTCGGATTTCAAATCTCTGTATTTTTGTGAATAATTGGTTCTCAGAGCTAAATTTTCAAATTTGTGCTCAGTAAGTGATGCTCATGATTGTCAGTATGATAGAAATCGTCATCTGCGAATTCAGGTAAAAAGTGAATTTTGAAACCATGGGCTATAGTCCAGCAAAATTAAGCAAAATAGCCCCGGATTTCAAATCTCTGTATTTTTGTGAATAATTGGTTCTCAGAGCTAAATTTTCAAATTTGTGCTCAGTTAGTGATGCTCGTGATTACCAATATGAAAGAAATCGTCATCTGCGAATTCAGGTAAAAAGTGAATTTTGAAACCATGGGCTATAGTCCAGCAAAATTAAGCAAAATAGCCTCGGATTTCAAATCTCTGTATTTTACTGAATAATTGGTTCTCAGAGCTAAATTTTCAAATCTGTGCTTAGTAAGTGATGCTTGTGATTATCAATATCATAGAAATCGTCATTTCCGAATTCAGGAAAAAAGTTCATTTTGAAAACATAGTCTATAGTCCAGCATAATTAAGCAAAATAGCCTCGGATTTCAAATCTCTGTATTTTTGTGAATAATTGGTTCTCAGAGCTAAATTTTCAAATTTGTGCTCAGTAAGTGATGCTCATGATTGTCAGTATGATAGAAATCGTCATCTGCGAATTCAGGTAAAAAGTGAATTTTGAAACCATGGGCTATAGTCCAGCAAAATTAAGCAAAATAGCCTCGGATTTCAAATCTCTGTATTTTTGTGAATAATTGGTTCTCAGAGCTAAATTTTCAAATTTGTGCTCAGTAAGTGATGCTCATGATTGTCAGTATGATAGAAATCGTCATCTGCGAATTCAGGTAAAAAGTGAATTTTGAAACCATGGGCTATAGTCCAGCAAAATTAAGCAAAATAGCCTCGGATTTCAAATCTCTGTATTTTTGTGAATAATTGGTTCTCAGAGCTAAATTTCAAATCTGTGCTTAGTAAGTGATGCTTGTGATTATCAATATCATAGAAATCGTCATTTCCGAATTCAGGAAAAAAGTTCATTTTGAAAACATAGTCTATAGTCCAGCATAATTAAGCAAAATAGCCTCGGATTTCAAATCTCTGTATTTTTGTGAATAATTGGTTCTCAGAGCTAAATTTTCAAATTTGTGCTCAGTAAGTGATGCTCATGATTGTCAGTATGATAGAAATCGTCATCTGCGAATTCAGGTAAAAAGTGAATTTTGAAACCATGGGCTATAGTCCAGCAAAATTAAGCAAAATAACCTCGGATTTCAAATCTCTGTATTTTTGTGAATAATTGGTTCTCAGAGCTAAATTTTCAAATTTGTGCTCAGTTAGTGATGCTCGTGATTACCAATATGAAGAAATCGTCATCTGCGAATTCAGGTAAAAAGTGAATTTTGAAACCATGGGCTATAGTCCAGCAAAATTAAGCAAAATAGCCTCGGATTTCAAATCTCTGTATTTTTGTGAATAATTGGTTCTCAGAGCTAAATTTTCAAATCTGTGCTTAGTAAGTAATGCTTGTGATTATCAATATCATAGAAATCGTCATTTCCGAATTCAGGAAAAAAGTGAATTTTGAAACCATGGGCTATAGTCCAGCAAATTAAGCAAAATAGCCTCAGATTTCAAATCTCTGTATTTTTGTGAATAATTGGTTCTCAGAGCTAAATTTTCAAATTTGTGCTCAGTAGTGATGCTCGTGATTACCAATATGAAAGAAATCGTCATCTGCGAATTCAGGTAAAAAGTGAATTTTGAAACCATGGGCTATAGTCCAGCAAAATTAAGCAAAATAGCCTCGGATTTCAAATCTCTGTATTTTTGTGAATAATTGGTTCTCAGAGCTAAATTTTCAAATTTGTGCTCAGTAAGTGATGCTCATGATTGTCAGTATGATAGAAATCGTCATTTCCGAATTCAGGAAAAAAGTGCATTTTGAAACTATGGGCTATAGTCCAGCAGAATTAAGCAAAATAGCCTCGGATTTCAAATCTCTGTATTTTACTGAATAATTGGTTCTCAGAGCTAAATTTTCAAATCTGTGCTTAGTAAGTGATGCTTGTGATTATCAATATCATAGAAATCGTCATTTCCGAATTCAGGAAAAAAAGTGAATTTTGAAACCATGGGCTATAGTCCAGCAAAATTAAGCAAAATAGCCTCAGATTTCAAATCTCTGTATTTTTGTGAATAATTGGTTCTCAGAGCTAAATTTTCAAATTTGTGCTCAGTAGTGATGCTCGTGATTACCAATTTGAAAGAAATCGTCATCTGCGAATTCAGGTAAAAAGTGAATTTTGAAACCATGGGCTATAGTCCAGCAAAATTAAGCAAAATAGCCTCGGATTTCAAATCTCTGTATTTTACTGAATAATTGGTTCTCAGAGCTAAATTTTCAAATTTGTGCTCAGTAAGTGATGCTCATGATTGTCAGTATGATAGAAATCGTCATTTCCGAATTCAGGAAAAAAGTGCATTTTGAAACTATGGGCTATAGTCCAGCAGAATTAAGCAAAATAGCCTCGGATTTCAAATCTCTGTATTTTACTGAATAATTGGTTCTCAGAGCTAAATTTTCAAATCTCTGCTTAGTAAGTGATGCTTGTGATTATCAATATCATAGAAATCGTCATTTCCGAATTCAGGAAAAAAGTGAATTTTGAAACCATGGGCTATAGTCCAGCAAAATTAAGCAAAATAGCCTCGGATTTCAAATCTCTGTATTTTTGTGAATAATTGGTTCTCAGAGCTAAATTTTCAAATTTGTGCTCAGTAAGTGATGCTCATGATTGTCAGTATGATAGAAATCGTCATCTGCGAATTCAGGTAAAAAGTGAATTTTGAAACCATGGGCTATAGTCCAGCAGAATTAAGCAAAATAGCCTCGGATTTCAAATATCTCTATTTTTGTCAATAATAGGTTCTCAGAGCTAGATTTTCAAATTTGTGCTCAGTAAGTGATGCTCATGATTATCAATATGAAAGAAATTGTCATCTGCGAATTCAGGTAAAAAGTGAATTTTGAAACCATGGGCTATAGTCCAGCAAAATTAAGCAAAATAGCCTCGGATTTCAAATCTCTGTATTTTTGTGAATAATTGGTTCTCAGAGCTAAATTTTCAAATCTGTGCTTAGTAAGTGATGCTTGTGATTATCAATATCATAGAAATCGTCATTTCCGAATTCAGGAAAAAAGTGAATTTTGAAACCATGGGCTATAGTCCAGCAAAATTAAGCAAAATAGCCTCAGATTTCAAATCTCTGTATTTTTGTGAATAATTGGTTCTCAGAGCTAAATTTTCAAATTTGTGCTCAGTAGTGATGCTCGTGATTACCAATATGAAAGAAATCGTCATCTGCGAATTCAGGTAAAAAGTGAATTTTGAAACCATGGGCTATAGTCCAGCAAAATTAAGCAAAATAGCCTCGGATTTCAAATCTCTGTATTTTTGTGAATAATTGGTTCTCAGAGCTAAATTTTCAAATTTGTGCTCAGTAAGTGATGCTCATGATTGTCAGTATGATAGAAATCGTCATCTGCGAATTCAGGTAAAAAGTGAATTTTGAAACCATGGGCTATAGTCCAGCAAAATTAAGCAAAATAGCCTCGGATTTCAAATCTCTGTATTTTTGTGAATAATTGGTTCTCAGAGCTAAATTTTCAAATTTGTGCTCAGTAAGTGATGCTCATGATTGTCAGTATGATAGAAATCGTCATCTGCGAATTCAGGTAAAAAGTGAATTTTGAAACCATGGGCTATAGTCCAGCAGAATTAAGCAAAATAGCCTCGGATTTCAAATATCTCTATTTTTGTCAATAATAGGTTCTCAGAGCTAGATTTTCAAATTTGTGCTCAGTAAGTGATGCTCATGATTATCAATATGAAAGAAATCGTCATCTGCGAATTTAGGTAAAAAGTGAATTTTGAAACCATGGGCTATAGTCCAGCAAAATTAAGCAAAATAGCCTCGGACTTCAAATCTCTGTATTTTTGTGAATAATTGGTTCTCAGAGCTAAATTTTCAAATTTGTGCTCAGTAAGTGATGCTCATGATTGTCAGTATGATAGAAATCGTCATTTCCGAATTCAGGAAAAAAGTGCATTTTGAAACTATGGGCTATAGTCCAGCAGAATTAAGCAAAATAGCCTCGGATTTCAAATCTCTGTATTTTTGTGAATAATTGGTTCTCAGAGCTAAATTTTCAAATTTGTGCTCAGTAAGTGATGCTCATGATTGTCAGTATGATGGAAATCGTCATCTGTGAATTCAGGTAAAAAGTGAATTTTGAAACCATGGGCTATAGTCCAGCAAAATTAAGCAAAATAGCCTCGGATTTCAAATCTCTGTATTTTTGTGAATAATTGGTTCTCAGAGCTAAATTTTCAAATTTGTGCTCAGTTAGTGATGCTCGTGATTACCAATATGAAAGAAATCGTCATCTGCGAATTCAGGTAAAAAGTGAATTTTGAAACCATGGGCTATAGTCCAGCAAAATTAAGCAAAATAGCCTCGGATTTCAAATCTCTGTATTTTACTGAATAATTGGTTCTCAGAGCTAAATTTTCAAATCTGTGCTTAGTAAGTGATGCTTGTGATTATCAATATCATAGAAATCGTCATTTCCGAATTCAGGAAAAAAGTTCATTTTGAAAACATAGTCTATAGTCCAGCATAATTAAGCAAAATAGCCTCGGATTTCAAATCTCTATATTTTTGTGAATAATTGGTTCTCAGAGCTAAATTTTCAAATTTGTGCTCAGTAAGTGATGCTCATGATTGTCAGTATGATAGAAATCGTCATCTGCGAATTCAGGTAAAAAGTGAATTTTGAAACCATGGGCTATAGTCCAGCAAAATTAAGCAAAATAGCCTCGGATTTCAAATCTCTGTATTTTTGTGAATAATTGGTTCTCAGAGCTAAATTTTCAAATTTGTGCTCAGTTAGTAATGCTCGTGATTACCAATATGAAAGAAATCGTCATCTGCGAATTCAGGTAAAAAGTGAATTTTGAAACCATGGGCTATAGTCCAGCAAAATTAAGCAAAATAGCCTCGGATTTCAAATCTCTGTATTTTTGTGAATAATTGGTTCTCAGAGCTAAATTTTCAAATTTGTGCTCAGTAAGTGATGCTCATGATTGTCAGTATGATAGAAATCGTCATTTCCGAATTCAGGAAAAAAGTGCATTTTGAAACTATGGGCTATAGTCCAGCAGAATTAAGCAAAATAGCCTCGGATTTCAAATCTCTGTATTTTACTGAATAATTGGTTCTCAGAGCTAAATTTTCAAATTTGTGCTCAGTAAGTGATGCTCATGATTGTCAGTATGATAGAAATCGTCATCTGCGAATTCAGGTAAAAAGTGAATTTTGAAACCATGGGCTATAGTCCAGCAAAATTAAGCAAAATAGCCTCGCATTTCAAATCTCTGTATTTTTGTGAATAATTGGTTCTCAGAGCTAAATTTTCAAATTTGTGCTCAGTTAGTGATGCTCGTGATTACCAATATGAAAGAAATCGTCATCTGCGAATTCAGGTAAAAAGTGAATTTTGAAACCATGGGCTATAGTCCAGCAAAATTAAGCAAAATAGCCTCGGATTTCAAATCTCTGTATTTTTGTGAATAATTCGTTCTCAGAGCTAAATTTTCAAATTTGTGCTCAGTAAGTGATGCTCATGATTGTCAGTATGATAGAAATCGTCATTTCCGAATTCAGGAAAAAAGTGCATTTTGAAACTATGGGCTATAGTCCAGCAGAATTAAGCAAAATAGCCTCGGATTTCAAATCTCTGTATTTTACTGAATAATTGGTTCTCAGAGCTAAATTTTCAAATTTGTGCTCAGTAAGTGATGCTCATGATTGTCAGTATGATAGAAATCGTCATCTGCGAATTCAGGTAAAAAGTGAATTTTGAAACCATGGGCTATAGTCCAGCAAAATTAAGCAAAATAGCCTCGCATTTCAAATCTCTGTATTTTTGTGAATAATTGGTGCTCAGTTAGTGATGCTCGTGATAACCAATATGAAAGAAATCGTCATCTGCGAATTCAGGAAAAAAGTGAATTTTGAAACCATGCGCTATAGTCCAGCAAAATTAAGCAAAATAGCCTCGGATTTCAAATCTCTGTATTTTACTGAATAATTGGTTCTCAGAGCTAAATTTTCAAATCTGTGCTTAGTAAGTGATGCTTGTGATTATCAATATCATAGAAATCGTCATTTCCGAATTCAGGAAAAAAGTTCATTTTGAAAACATAGTCTATAGTCCAGCATAATTAAGCAAAATAGCCTCGGATTTCAAATCTCTGTATTTTTGTGAATAATTGGTTCTCAGAGCTAAATTTTCAAACTTGTGCTCAGTAAGTGATGCTCATGATTGTCAGTATGATAGAAATAATCATCTGCGAATTCAGGTAAAAAGTGAATTTTGAAACCATGGGCTATAGTCCAGCAAAATTAAGCAAAATAGCCTCGGATTTCAAATCTCTGTATTTTTGTGAATAATTGGTTCTCAGAGCTAAATTTTCAAATTTGTGCTCAGTTAGTGATGCTCGTGATTACCAATATGAAAGAAATCGTCATCTGCGAATTCAGGTAAAAAGTGAATTTTGAAACCATGGGCTATAGTCCAGCAAAATTAAGCAAAATAGCCTCGGATTTCAAATCTCTGTATTTTTGTGAATAATTGGTTCTCAGAGCTAAATTTTCAAATTTGTGCTCAGTAAGTGATGCTCATGATTGTCAGTATGATAGAAATCGTCATTTCCGAATTCAGGAAAAAAGTGCATTTTGAAACTATGGGCTATAGTCCAGCAGAATTAAGCAAAATAGCCTCGGATTTCAAATCTCTGTATTTTACTGAATAATTGGTTCTCAGAGCTAAATTTTCAAATTTGTGCTCAGTAAGTGATGCTCATGATTGTAAGTATGATAGAAATCGTCATCTGCGAATTCAGGTAAAAAGTGAATTTTGAAACCATGGGCTATAGTCCAGCAAAATTAAGCAAAATAGCCTCGCATTTCAAATCTCTGTATTTTTGTGAATAATTGGTTCTCAGAGCTAAATTTTCAAATTTGTGCTCAGTTAGTGATGCTCGTGATTACCAATATGAAAGAAATCGTCATCTGCGAATTCAGGTAAAAAGTGAATTTTGAAACCATGGGCTATAGTCCAGCAAAATTAAGCAAAATAGCCTCGGATTTCAAATCTCTGTATTTTTGTGAATAATTGGTTCTCAGAGCTAAATTTTCAAATTTGTGCTCAGTAAGTGATGCTCATGATTGTCAGTATGATAGAAATCGTCATTTCCGTCCAGCAGAATTAAGCAAAATAGCCTCGGATTTCAAATCTCTGTATTTTACTGAATAATTGGTTCTCAGAGCTAAATTTTCAAATTTGTGCTCAGTAAGTGATGCTCATGATTGTCAGTATGATAGAAATCGTCATCTGCGAATTCAGGTAAAAAGTGAATTTTGAAACCATGGGCTATAGTCCAGCAAAATTAAGCAAAATAGCCTCGCATTTCAAATCTCTGTATTTTTGTGAATAATTGGTTCTCAGAGCTAAATTTTCAAATTTGTGCTCAGTTAGTGATGCTCGTGATTACCAATATGAAAGAAATCGTCATCTGCGAATTCAGGTAAAAAGTGAATTTTGAAACCATGGGCTATAGTCCAGCAAAATTAAGCAAAATAGCCTCGGATTTCAAATCTCTGTATTTTTGTGAATAATTGGTTCTCAGAGCTAAATTTTCAAATCTGTGCTTAGTAAGTGATGCTTGTGATTATCAATATCATAGAAATCGTCATTTCCGAATTCAGGAAAAAAGTGAATTTTGAAACCATGGGCTATAGTCCAGCAAAATTAAGCAAAATAGCCTCGGATTTCAAATCTCTGTATTTTTGTGAATAATTGGTTCTCAGAGCTAAATTTTCAAATTTGTGCTCAGTAGTGATGCTCGTGATTACCAATATGAAAGAAATCGTCATCTGCGAATTCAGGTAAAAAGTGAATTTTGAAACCATGGGCTATAGTCCAGCAAAATTAAGCAAAATAGCCTCGGATTTCAAATCTCTGTATTTTTGTGAATAATTGGTTCTCAGAGCTAAATTTTCAAATTTGTGCTCAGTAAGTGATGCTCATGATTGTCAGTATGATAGAAATCGTCATTTCCGAATTCAGGAAAAAAGTGCATTTTGAAACTATGGGCTATAGTCCAGCAGAATTAAGCAAAATAGCCTCGGATTTCAAATCTCTGTATTTTACTGAATAATTGGTTCTCAGAGCTAAATTTTCAAATCTGTGCTTAGTAAGTGATGCTTGTGATTATCAATATCATAGAAATCGTCATTTCCGAATTCAGGAAAAAAGTTCATTTTGAAAACATAGTCTATAGTCCAGCATAATTAAGCAAAATAGCCTCGGATTTCAAATCTCTGTATTTTTGTGAATAATTGGTTCTCAGAGCTAAATTTTCAAATTTGTGCTCAGTAAGTGATGCTCATGATTGTCAGTATGATAGAAATCGTCATTTCCGAATTCAGGAAAAAAGTGAATTTTGAAACCATGGGCTATAGTCCAGCAAAATTAAGCAAAATAGCCTCGGATTTCAAATCTCTGTATTTTTGTGAATAATTGGTTCTCAGAGCTAAATTTTCAAATTTGTGCTCAGTTAGTGATGCTCGTGATTACCAATATGAAAGAAATCGTCATCTGCGAATTCAGGTAAAAAGTGAATTTTGAAACCATGGGCTATAGTCCAGCAAAATTAAGCAAAATAGCCTCGGATTTCAAATCTCTGTATTTTTGTGAATAATTGGTTCTCAGAGCTAAATTTTCAAATTTGTGCTCAGTAAGTGATGCTCATGATTGTCAGTATGATAGAAATCGTCATCTGCGAATTCAGGTAAAAAGTGAATTTTGAAACCATGGGCTATAGTCCAGCAAAATTAAGCAAAATAACCTCGGATTTCAAATCTCTGTATTTTTGTGAATAATTGGTTCTCAGAGCTAAATTTTCAAATTTGTGCTCAGTAAGTGATGCTCATGATTGTCAGTATGATAGAAATCGTCATTTCCGAATTCAGGAAAAAAGTGCATTTTGAAACTATGGGCTATAGTCCAGCAGAATTAAGCAAAATAGCCTCGGATTTCAAATCTCTGTATTTTACTGAATAATTGGTTCTCAGAGCTAAATTTTCAAATCTGTGCTTAGTAAGTGATGCTTGTGATTATCAATATCATAGAAATCGTCATTTCCGAATTCAGAAAAAAAGTTCATTTTGAAAACATAGTCTATAGTCCAGCATAATTAAGCAAAATAGCCTCGGATTTCAAATCTCTGTATTTTTGTGAATAATTGGTTCTCAGAGCTAAATTTTCAAATTTGTGCTCAGTAAGTGATGCTCATGATTGTCAGTATGATAGAAATCGTCATCTGCGAATTCAGGTAAAAAGTGAATTTTGAAACCATGGGCTATAGTCCAGCAAAATTAAGCAAAATAGCCTCGGATTTCAAATCTCTGTATTTTATTGAATAATTGGTTCTCAGAGCTAAATTTTCAAATCTGTGATTAGTAAGTGATGCTCGTGATTACCAATATGAAAGAAAACGTCATCTGCGAATTCAGGTAAAAAGTGAATTTTGAAACCATGGGCTATAGTCCAGCAAAATTAAGCAAAATAGCCTCGGATTTCAAATCTCTGTATTTTTGTGAATAATTGGTTCTCAGAGCTAAATTTTCAAATTTGTGCTCAGTAAGTGATCCTCATGATTGTCAGTATGATAGAAATCGTCATTTCCGAATTCAGGAAAAAAGTGCATTTTGAAACTATGGGCTATAGTCCAGCAGAATTAAGCAAAATAGCCTTGGATTTCAAATCTCTGTATTTTTGTGAATAATTGGTTCTCAGAGCTAAATTTTCAAATTTGTGCTCAGTTAGTGATGCTCGTGATTACCAATATGAAAGAAATCGTCATCTGCGAATTCAGGTAAAAAGTGAATTTTGAAACCATGGGCTATAGTCCAGCAAAATTAAGCAAAATAACCTCGGATTTCAAATCTCTGTATTTTTGTGAATAATTGGTTCTCAGAGCTAAGTTTTCAAATTTGTGCTCAGTAAGTGATGCTCATGATTGTCAGTATGATAGAAATCGTCATTTCCGAATTCAGGAAAAAAGTGCATTTTGAAACTATGGGCTATAGTCCAGCAGAATTAAGCAAAATAGCCTCGGATTTCAAATCTCTGTATTTTACTGAATAATTGGTTCTCAGAGCTAAATTTTCAAATCTGTGCTTAGTAAGTGATGCTCGTGATTACCAATATGAAAGAAATCGTCATCTGCGAATTCAGGTAAAAAGTGAATTTTGAAACCATTGGCTATAGTCCAGCAAAATTAAGCAAAATAGCCTCGGATTTCAAATCTCTGTATTTTTGTGAATAATTGGTTCTCAGAGCTAAATTTTCAAATCTGTGCTTAGTAAGTGATGCTTGTGATTATTAATATCATAGAAATCGTCATTTCCGAATTCAGGAAAAAAGTGAACTTTGAAACCATGGGCTATAGTCCAGCAAAATTAAGCAAAATAACCTCGGATTTCAAATCTCTGTATTTTTGTGAATAATTGGTTCTCAGAGCTAAATTTTCAAATCTGTGCTTAGTAAGTGATGCTTGTGATTATCAATATCATAGAAATCGTCATTTCCGAATTCAGGAAAAAAGTGAACTTTGAAACCATGGGCTATAGTCCAGCAAAATTAAGCAAAATAACCTCGGATTTCAAATCTCTGTATTTTTGTGAATAATTGGTTCTCAGAGCTAAATTTTCAAATTTGTGCTCAGTTAGTGATGCTCGTGATTACCAATATGAAAGAAATCGTCATCTGCGAATTCAGGTAAAAAGTGAATTTTGAAACCATTGGCTATATAGTCCAGCAAAATTAAGCAAAATAACCTCGGATTTCAAATCTCTGTATTTTTGTGAATAATTGGTTCTCAGAGCTAAATTTTCAAATCTGTGTTTAGTAAGTGATGCTTGTGATTATCAATATCATAGAAATCGTCATTTCCGAATTCAGGAAAAAAGTGAACTTTGAAACCATGGGCTATAGTCCAGCAAAATTAAGCAAAATAACCTCGGATTTCAAATCTCTGTATTTTTGTGAATAATTGGTTCTCAGAGCTAAATTTTCAAATTTGTGCTCAGTTAGTGATGCTCGTGATTACCAATATGAAAGAAATCGTCATCTGCGAATTCAGGTAAAAAGTGAATTTTGAAACCATGGGCTATAGTCCAGCAAAATTAAGCAAAATAGCCTCGGATTTCAAATCTCTGTATTTTTGTGAATAATTGGTTCTCAGAGCTAAATTTTCAAATTTGTGCTCAGTAAGTGATGCTCATGATTGTCAGTATGATAGAAATCGTCATTTCCGAATTCAGGAAAAAAGTGAATTTTGAAACCATGGGCTATAGTCCAGCAAAATTAAGCAAAATAGCCTCGGATTTCAAATCTCTGTATTTTTGTGAATAATTGGTTCTCAGAGCTAAATTTTCAAATTTGTGCTCAGTTAGTGATGCTCGTGATTACCAATATGAAAGAAATCGTCATCTGCGAATTCAGGTAAAAAGTGAATTTTGAAACCATGGGCTATAGTCCAGCAAAATTAAGCAAAATAGCCTCGGATTTCAAATCTCTGTATTTTTGTGAATAATTGGTTCTCAGAGCTAAATTTTCAAATCTGTGCTCAGTAAGTGATGCTCATGATTGTCAGTATGATAGAAATCGTCATTTCCGAATTCAGGAAAAAAGTGCATTTTGAAACTATGGGCTATAGTCCAGCAGAATTAAGCAAAATAGCCTCGGATTTCAAATCTCTGTATTTTACTGAATAATTGGTTCTCAGAGCTAAATTTTCAAATCTGTGCTTAGTAAGTGATGCTTGTGATTACCAATATCATAGAAATCGTCATTTCCGAATTCAGGAAAAAAGTTCATTTTGAAAACATAGTCCAGCATAATTAAGCAAAATAGCCTCGGATTTCAAATCTCTGTATTTTTGTGAATAATTGGTTCTCAGAGCTAAATTTTCAAATTTGTGCTCAGTAAGTGATGCTCATGATTGTCAGTATGATAGAAATCGTCATTTCCGAATTCAGGAAAAAAGTGAATTTTGAAACCATGGGCTATAGTCCAGCAAAATTAAGCAAAATAGCCTCGGATTTCAAATCTCTGTATTTTACTGAATAATTGGTTCTCAGAGCTAAATTTTCAAATCTGTGCTTAGTAAGTGATGCTTGTGATTATCAATATCATAGAAATCGTCATTTCCGAATTCAGGAAAAAAGTTCATTTTGAAAACATAGTCTATAGTCCAGCATAATTAAGCAAAATAGCCTCGGATTTCAAATTTCTGTATTTTTGTGAATAATTGGTTCTCAGAGCTAAATTTTCAAATTTGTGCTCAGTAAGTGATGCTCATGATTGTCAGTATGATAGAAATCGTCATTTCCGAATTCAGGAAAAAAGTGAATTTTGAAACCATGGGCTATAGTCCAGCAAAATTAAGCAAAATAGCCTCGGATTTCAAATCTATGTATTTTTGTGAATAATTGGTTCTCAGAGCTAAATTTTCAAATTTGTGCTCAGTTAGTGATGCTCGTGATTACCAATATGAAAGAAATCATCATCTGCGAATTCAGGTAAAAAGTGAATTTTGAAACCATGGGCTATAGTCCAGCAAAATTAAGCAAAATAGCCTCGGATTTCAAATCTCTGTATTTTTGTGAATAATTGGTTCTCAGAGCTAAATTTTCAAATTTGTGCTCAGTAAGTGATGCTCATGATTGTCAGTATGATAGAAATCGTCATTTCCGAATTCAGGAAAAAAGTGAATTTTGAAACCATGGGCTATAGTCCAGCAAAATTAAGCAAAATAGCCTCGGATTTCAAATCTCTGTATTTTTGTGAATAATTGGTTCTCAGACCTAAATTTTCAAATCTGTGCTTAGTAAGTGATGCTTGTGATTATCAATATCATAGAAATCGTCAGTTCCGAATTCAGGAAAAAAGTGAATTTTGAAACCATGGGCTATAGTCCAGCAGAATTAAGCAAAATAGCCTCGGATTTCAAACTCTGTATTTTACTGAATAATTGGTTCTCAGAGCTAAATTTTCAAATCTGTGCTTAGTAAGTGATGCTTGTGATTATCAATATCATAGAAATCGTCATTTCCGAATTCAGGAAAAAAGTTCATTTTGAAAACATAGTCTATAGTCCAGCATAATTAAGCAAAATAGCCTCGGATTTCAAATCTCTGTATTTTTGTGAATAATTGGTTCTCAGAGCTAAATTTTCAAATTTGTGCTCAGTAAGTGATGCTCATGATTGTCAGTATGATAGAAATCGTCATTTCCGAATTCAGGAAAAAAGTGAATTTTGAAACCATGGGCTATAGTCCAGCAGAATTAAGCAAAATAGCCTCGGATTTCAAATCTCTGTATTTTTGTGAATAGTTGGTTCTCAGAGCTAAATTTTCAAATTTGTGCTCAGTTAGTGATGCTCGTGATTACCAATATGAAAGAAATCGTCATCTGCGAATTCAGGTAAAAAGTGAATTTTGAAACCATGGGCTATAGTCCAGCAAAATTAAGCAAAATAACCTCGGATTTAAAATCTCTGTATTTTTGTGAATAATTGGTTCTCAGAGCTAAATTTTCAAATTTGTGCTCAGTAAGTGATGCTCATGATTGTCAGTATGATAGAAATCGTCATTTCCGAATTCAGGAAAAAAGTGCATTTTGAAACTATGGGCTATAGTCCAGCAGAATTAAGCAAAATAGCCTCGGATTTCAAATCTCTGTATTTTTGTGAATAATTGGTTCTCAGAGCTAAATTTTCAAATTTGTGCTCAGTTAGTGATGCTCGTGATTACCAAAATGAAAGAAATCGTCATCTGCGAATTCAGGTAAAAAGTGAATTTTGAAACCATGGGCTATAGTCCAGCAGAATTAAGCAAAATAGCCTCGGATTTCAAATCTCTGTATTTTACTGAATAATTGGTTCTCAGAGCTAAATTTTCAAATTTGTGCTCAGTAAGTGATGCTCATGATTGTCAGTATGATAGAAATCGTCATTTCCGAATTCAGGAAAAAAGTGCATTTTGAAACTATTAATTAAGCAAAATAGCCTCGGATTTCAAATCTCTGTATTTTTGTGAATAATTGGTTCTCAGAGCTAAATTTTCAAATTTGTGCTCAGTTAGTGATGCTCGTGATTACCAATATGAAAGAAATCGTCATCTGCGAATTCAGGTAAAAAGTGAATTTTGAAACCATGGGCTATAGTCCAGCAGAATTAAGCAAAATAGCCTCGGATTTCAAATCTCTGTATTTTTGTGAATAATTGGTTCTCAGAGCTTAATTTTCAAATTTGTGCTTAATAAGTGATGCTGATGATTATCAATATGATAGAAATCGTCATTTCTGAATTCAGGAAAAAAGTGCATTTTGAAACCATGGGCTATAGTCCAGCAGAATTAAGCAAAATAGCCTCGGAATTTATATCTCTGTATTTTACTGAATAATTGGTTCTCAGAGCTAAATTTTCAAATTTGTACTCAGTAAGTGATGCCCATGTTTATCAATATCATAGAAATCGTCATTTCCGAATTCAGGAAAAAAGTGCATTTTGAAACCATGGGCTATAGTCCAGCAGAATTAAGCAAAATAGCCTCGGATTTCAAATCTCTGTATTTTTGTGAATAATTGGTTCTCAGAACTTAATTTTCAAATTTGTGCTCAGTAAGTGATGCTCATGTTTATCAGTATCATAGAAATCGTCATTTCCGAATTCAGGAAAAAAGTGCATTTTGAAACCATGGGCTATAGTCCAGCAGAATTAAGCAAAATAGCCTCGGATTTCAAATCTCTGTATTTTTGTGAATAATTGGTTCTCAGAGCTTAATTTTCAAATTTGTGCTTAATAAGTGATGCTCATGATTATCAATATGATAGAAATCGTCATTTCTGAATTCAGGAAAAAAGTGCATTTTGAAACCATGGGCTATAGTCCAGCAGAATTAAGCAAAATAGCCTAGGAATTTATATCTCTGTATTTTACTGAATAATTGGTTCTCAGAGCTAAATTTTCAAATTTGTACTCAGTAAGTGATGCCCATGTTTATCAATATCATAGAAATCGTCATTTCCGAATTCAGGAAAAAAGTGCATTTTGAAACCATGGGCTATAGTCCAGCAGAATTAAGCAAAATAGCCTCGGATTTCAAATCTCTGTATTTTTGTGAATAATTGGTTCTCAGAGCTTAATTTTCAAATTTGTGCTCAGTAAGTGATGCTCATGTTTATCAGTATCATAGAAATCGTCATTTCCGAATTCAGGAAAAAAGTGCATTTTGAAACAATGGGCTATAGTCCAGCAGAATTAAACAAAATAGCCTCGGATTTCAAATCTCTGTATTTTTGTGAATAATTGGTTCTCAGAGCTTAATTTTCAAATTTGTGCTTAATAAGTGATGCTCATGATTATCAATATGATAGAAATCGTCATTTCTGAATTCAGGAAAAAAGTGCATTTTGAAACCATGGGCTATAGTCCAGCAGAATTAAGCAAAATAGCCTCGGAATTTATATCTCTGTATTTTACTGAATAATTGGTTCTCAGAGCTAAATTTTCAAATTTGTACTCAGTAAGTGATGCTTGTGATTATCAATATCATAGAAATCGTCATTTCCGAATTCAGGAAAAAAGTGAACTTTGAAACCATGGGCTATAGTCCAGCAAAATTAAGCAAAATAACCTCGGATTTCAAATCTCTGTATTTTTGTGAATAATTGGTTCTCAGAGCTAAATTTTCAAATTTGTGCTCAGTTAGTGATGCTCGTGATTACCAATATGAAAGAAATCGTCATCTGCGAATTCAGGTAAAAAGTGAATTTTGAAACCATGGGCTATAGTCCAGCAAAATTAAGCAAAATAGCCTCGGATTTCAAATCTCTGTATTTTTGTGAATAATTGGTTCTCAGAGCTAAATTTTCAAATTTGTGCTCAGTAAGTGATGCTCATGATTGTCAGTATGATAGAAATCGTCATTTCCGAATTCAGGAAAAAAGTGAATTTTGAAACCATGGGCTATAGTCCAGCAAAATTAAGCAAAATAGCCTCGGATTTCAAATCTCTGTATTTTTGTGAATAATTGGTTCTCAGAGCTAAATTTTCAAATTTGTGCTCAGTTAGTGATGCTCGTGATTACCAATATGAAAGAAATCGTCATCTGCGAATTCAGGTAAAAAGTGAATTTTGAAACCATGGGCTATAGTCCAGCAAAATTAAGCAAAATAGCCTCGGATTTCAAATCTCTGTATTTTTGTGAATAATTGGTTCTCAGAGCTAAATTTTCAAATCTGTGCTCAGTAAGTGATGCTCATGATTGTCAGTATGATAGAAATCGTCATTTCCGAATTCAGGAAAAAAGTGCATTTTGAAACTATGGGCTATAGTCCAGCAAAATTAAGCAAAATAGCCTCGGATTTCAAATCTCTGTATTTTACTGAATAATTGGTTCTCAGAGCTAAATTTTCAAATCTGTGCTTAGTAAGTGATGCTTGTGATTATCAATATCATAGAAATCGTCATTTCCGAATTCAGGAAAAAAGTTCATTTTGAAAACATAGTCTATAGTCCAGCATAATTAAGCAAAATAGCCTCGGATTTCAAATTTCTGTATTTTTGTGAATAATTGGTTCTCAGAGCTAAATTTTCAAATTTGTGCTCAGTAAGTGATGCTCATGATTGTCAGTATGATAGAAATCGTCATTTCCGAATTCAGGAAAAAAGTGAATTTTGAAACCATGGGCTATAGTCCAGCAAAATTAAGCAAAATAGCCTCGGATTTCAAATCTATGAATTTTTGTGAATAATTGGTTCTCAGAGCTAAATTTTCAAATTTGTGCTCAGTTAGTGATGCTCGTGATTACCAATATGAAAGAAATCATCATCTGCGAATTCAGGTAAAAAGTGAATTTTGAAACCATGGGCTATAGTCCAGCAAAATTAAGCAAAATAGCCTCGGATTTCAAATCTCTGTATTTTTGTGAATAATTGGTTCTCAGAGCTAAATTTTCAAATTTGTGCTCAGTAAGTGATGCTCATGATTGTCAGTATGATAGAAATCGTCATTTCCGAATTCAGGAAAAAAGTGAATTTTGAAACCATGGGCTATAGTCCAGCAAAATTAAGCAAAATAGCCTCGGATTTCAAATCTCTGTATTTTTGTGAATAATTGGTTCTCAGACCTAAATTTTCAAATCTGTGCTTAGTAAGTGATGCTTGTGATTATCAATATCATAGAAATCGTCAGTTCCGAATTCAGGAAAAAAGTGAATTTTGAAACCATGGGCTATAGTCCAGCAGAATTAAGCAAAATAGCCTCGGATTTCAAACTCTGTATTTTACTGAATAATTGGTTCTCAGAGCTAAATTTTCAAATCTGTGCTTAGTAAGTGATGCTTGTGATTATCAATATCATAGAAATCGTCATTTCCGAATTCAGGAAAAAAGTTCATTTTGAAAACATAGTCTATAGTCCAGCATAATTAAGCAAAATAGCCTCGGATTTCAAATCTCTGTATTTTTGTGAATAATTGGTTCTCAGAGCTAAATTTTCAAATTTGTGCTCAGTAAGTGATGCTCATGATTGTCAGTATGATAGAAATCGTCATTTCCGAATTCAGGAAAAAAGTGAATTTTGAAACCATGGGCTATAGTCCAGCAGAATTAAGCAAAATAGCCTCGGATTTCAAATCTCTGTATTTTTGTGAATAGTTGGTTCTCAGAGCTAAATTTTCAAATTTGTGCTCAGTTAGTGATGCTCGTGATTACCAATATGAAAGAAATCGTCATCTGCGAATTCAGGTAAAAAGTGAATTTTGAAACCATGGGCTATAGTCCAGCAAAATTAAGCAAAATAACCTCGGATTTAAAATCTCTGTATTTTTGTGAATAATTGGTTCTCAGAGCTAAATTTTCAAATTTGTGCTCAGTAAGTGATGCTCATGATTGTCAGTATGATAGAAATCGTCATTTCCGAATTCAGGAAAAAAGTGCATTTTGAAACTATGGGCTATAGTCCAGCAGAATTAAGCAAAATAGCCTCGGATTTCAAATCTCTGTATTTTTGTGAATAATTGGTTCTCAGAGCTAAATTTTCAAATTTGTGCTCAGTTAGTGATGCTCGTGATTACCAAAATGAAAGAAATCGTCATCTGCGAATTCAGGTAAAAAGTGAATTTTGAAACCATGGGCTATAGTCCAGCAGAATTAAGCAAAATAGCCTCGGATTTCAAATCTCTGTATTTTACTGAATAATTGGTTCTCAGAGCTAAATTTTCAAATTTGTGCTCAGTAAGTGATGCTCATGATTGTCAGTATGATAGAAATCGTCATTTCCGAATTCAGGAAAAAAGTGCATTTTGAAACTATTAATTAAGCAAAATAGCCTCGGATTTCAAATCTCTGTATTTTTGTGAATAATTGGTTCTCAGAGCTAAATTTTCAAATTTGTGCTCAGTTAGTGATGCTCGTGATTACCAATATGAAAGAAATCGTCATCTGCGAATTCAGGTAAAAAGTGAATTTTGAAACCATGGGCTATAGTCCAGCAGAATTAAGCAAAATAGCCTCGGATTTCAAATCTCTGTATTTTTGTGAATAATTGGTTCTCAGAGCTTAATTTTCAAATTTGTGCTTAATAAGTGATGCTGATGATTATCAATATGATAGAAATCGTCATTTCTGAATTCAGGAAAAAAGTGCATTTTGAAACCATGGGCTATAGTCCAGCAGAATTAAGCAAAATAGCCTCGGAATTTATATCTCTGTATTTTACTGAATAATTGGTTCTCAGAGCTAAATTTTCAAATTTGTACTCAGTAAGTGATGCCCATGTTTATCAATATCATAGAAATCGTCATTTCCGAATTCAGGAAAAAAGTGCATTTTGAAACCATGGGCTATAGTCCAGCAGAATTAAGCAAAATAGCCTCGGATTTCAAATCTCTGTATTTTTGTGAATAATTGGTTCTCAGAACTTAATTTTCAAATTTGTGCTCAGTAAGTGATGCTCATGTTTATCAGTATCATAGAAATCGTCATTTCCGAATTCAGGAAAAAAGTGCATTTTGAAACCATGGGCTATAGTCCAGCAGAATTAAGCAAAATAGCCTCGGATTTCAAATCTCTGTATTTTTGTGAATAATTGGTTCTCAGAGCTTAATTTTCAAATTTGTGCTTAATAAGTGATGCTCATGATTATCAATATGATAGAAATCGTCATTTCTGAATTCAGGAAAAAAGTGCATTTTGAAACCATGGGCTATAGTCCAGCAGAATTAAGCAAAATAGCCTAGGAATTTATATCTCTGTATTTTACTGAATAATTGGTTCTCAGAGCTAAATTTTCAAATTTGTACTCAGTAAGTGATGCCCATGTTTATCAATATCATAGAAATCGTCATTTCCGAATTCAGGAAAAAAGTGCATTTTGAAACCATGGGCTATAGTCCAGCAGAATTAAGCAAAATAGCCTCGGATTTCAAATCTCTGTATTTTTGTGAATAATTGGTTCTCAGAGCTTAATTTTCAAATTTGTGCTCAGTAAGTGATGCTCATGTTTATCAGTATCATAGAAATCGTCATTTCCGAATTCAGGAAAAAAGTGCATTTTGAAACAATGGGCTATAGTCCAGCAGAATTAAACAAAATAGCCTCGGATTTCAAATCTCTGTATTTTTGTGAATAATTGGTTCTCAGAGCTTAATTTTCAAATTTGTGCTTAATAAGTGATGCTCATGATTATCAATATGATAGAAATCGTCATTTCTGAATTCAGGAAAAAAGTGCATTTTGAAACCATGGGCTATAGTCCAGCAGAATTAAGCAAAATAGCCTCGGAATTTATATCTCTGTATTTTACTGAATAATTGGTTCTCAGAGCTAAATTTTCAAATTTGTACTCAGTAAGTGATGCCCATGTTTATCAATATCATAGAAATCGTCATTTCCGAATTCAGGAAAAAAGTGCATTTTGAAACTATGGGCTATAGTCCAGCAGAATTAAGCAAAATAGCCTCGGATTTCAAATCTCTGTATTTTTGTGAATAATTGGTTCTCAGAGCTAAATTTTCAAATTTGTGCTCAGTTAGTGGTGCTCGTGATTACCAATATGAAAGAAATCGTCATCTGCGAATTCAGGTAAAAAGTGAATTTTGAAACCATGGGCTATAGTCCAGCAAAATTAAGCAAAATAACCTCGGATTTCAAATCTCTGTATTTTTGTGAATAATTGGTTCTCAGAGCTTAATTTTCAAATTTGTGCTCAGTAAGTGATGCTCACGTTTATCAGTATCATAGAAATCGTCATTTCCGAATTCAGGAAAAAAGTGCATTTTGAAACCATGGGCTATAGTCCAGCAGAATTAAGCAAAATAGCCTCGGATTTCAAATCTCTGTATTTTTGTGAATAATTGGTTCTCAGAGCTTTATTTTCAAATTTGTGCTTAATAAGTGATGCTCATGATTATCAATATGATAGAAATCGTCATTTCTGAATTCAGGAAAAAAGTGCATTTTGAAACCATGGGCTATAGTCCAGCAGAATTAAGTAAAATAGCCTCGGAATTTATATCTCTGTATTTTACTGAATAATTGGTTCTCAGAGCTAAATTTTCAAATTTGTACTCAGTAAGTGATGCCCATGTTTATCAATATCATAGAAATCGTCATTTCCGAATTCAGGAAAAAAGTGCATTTTAAAACCATGGGCTATAGTCCAGCAGAATTAACAAAATAGCCTCGGATTTCAAATCTCTGTATTTTTGTGAATAATTGGTTCTCAGAGCTTAATTTTCAAATTTGTGCTTAATAAGTGATGCTCATGATTATCAATATGATAGAAATCGTCATTTCTGAATTCAGGAAAAAGTGCATTTTGAAACCATGGGCTATAGTCCAGCAGAATTAAGCAAAATAGCCTCGGAATTTATATCTCTGTATTTTACTGAATAATTGGTTCTCAGAGCTAAATTTTCAAATTTGTACTCAGTAAGTGATGCCCATGATTGTCAGTATGATAGAAATCGTCATTTCCGAATTCAGGAAAAAAGTGCATTTTGAAACTATGGGCTATAGTCCAGCAGAATTAAGCAAAATAGCCTCGGATTTCAAATCTCTGTATTTTTGTGAATAATTGGTTCTCAGAGCTAAATTTTCAAATTTGTGCTCAGTAAGTGATGCTCATGATTGTCAGTATGATAGAAATCGTCATTTCCGAATTCAGGAAAAAAGTGCATTTTGAAACTATGGGCTATAGTCCAGCAAAATTAAGCAAAATAGCCTCGGATTTCAAATCTCTGTATTTTTGTGAATAATTGGTTCTCAGAGCTAAATTTTCAAATTTGTGCTCAGTTAGTGATGCTCGTGATTACCAATATGAAAGAAATCGTCATCTGCGAATTCAGGTAAAAAGTGAATTTTGAAACCATGGGCTATAGTCCAGCAAAATTAAGCAAAATAGCCTCGGATTTCAAATCTCTGTATTTTTGTGAATAATTGGTTCTCAGAGCTTAATTTTCAAATTTGTGCATAATAAGTGATGCTCATGATTATCAATATGATAGAAATCGTCATTTCTGAATTCAGGAAAAAGTGCATTTTGAAACCATGGGCTATAGTCCAGCAGAATTAAGCAAAATAGCCTCGGAATTTATATCTCTGTATTTTACTGAATAATTGGTTCTCAGAGCTAAATTTTCAAATTTGTACTCAGTAAGTGATGCCCATGTTTATCAATATCATAGAAATCGTCATTTCCGAATTCAGGAAAAAAGTGCATTTTGAAACCATGGGCTATAGTCCAGCAGAATTAAGCAAAATAGCCTCGGATTTCAAATCTCTGTATTTTTGTGAATAATTGGTTCTCAGAACTTAATTTTCAAATTTGTGCTCAGTAAGTGATGCTCATGTTTATCAGTATCATAGAAATCGTCATTTCCGAATTCAGGAAAAAAGTGCATTTTGAAACCATGGGCTATAGTCCAGCAGAATTAAGCAAAATAGCCTCGGATTTCAAATCTCTGTATTTTTGTGAATAATTGGTTCTCAGAGCTTAATTTTCAAATTTGTGCTTAATAAGTGATGCTCATGATTATCAATATGATAGAAATCGTCATTTCTGAATTCAGGAAAAAAGTGCATTTTGAAACCATGGGCTATAGTCCAGCAGAATTAAGCAAAATAGCCTAGGAATTTATATCTCTGTATTTTACTGAATAATTGGTTCTCAGAGCTAAATTTTCAAATTTGTACTCAGTAAGTGATGCCCATGTTTATCAATATCATAGAAATCGTCATTTCCGAATTCAGGAAAAAAGTGCATTTTGAAACCATGGGCTATAGTCCAGCAGAATTAAGCAAAATAGCCTCGGATTTCAAATCTCTGTATTTTTGTGAATAATTGGTTCTCAGAGCTTAATTTTCAAATTTGTGCTCAGTAAGTGATGCTCATGTTTATCAGTATCATAGAAATCGTCATTTCCGAATTCAGGAAAAAAGTGCATTTTGAAACAATGGGCTATAGTCCAGCAGAATTAAACAAAATAGCCTCGGATTTCAAATCTCTGTATTTTTGTGAATAATTGGTTCTCAGAGCTTAATTTTCAAATTTGTGCTTAATAAGTGATGCTCATGATTATCAATATGATAGAAATCGTCATTTCTGAATTCAGGAAAAAAGTGCATTTTGAAACCATGGGCTATAGTCCAGCAGAATTAAGCAAAATAGCCTCGGAATTTATATCTCTGTATTTTACTGAATAATTGGTTCTCAGAGCTAAATTTTCAAATTTGTACTCAGTAAGTGATGCCCATGTTTATCAATATCATAGAAATCGTCATTTCCGAATTCAGGAAAAAAGTGCATTTTGAAACTATGGGCTATAGTCCAGCAGAATTAAGCAAAATAGCCTCGGATTTCAAATCTCTGTATTTTTGTGAATAATTGGTTCTCAGAGCTAAATTTTCAAATTTGTGCTCAGTTAGTGGTGCTCGTGATTACCAATATGAAAGAAATCGTCATCTGCGAATTCAGGTAAAAAGTGAATTTTGAAACCATGGGCTATAGTCCAGCAAAATTAAGCAAAATAACCTCGGATTTCAAATCTCTGTATTTTTGTGAATAATTGGTTCTCAGAGCTTAATTTTCAAATTTGTGCTCAGTAAGTGATGCTCACGTTTATCAGTATCATAGAAATCGTCATTTCCGAATTCAGGAAAAAAGTGCATTTTGAAACCATGGGCTATAGTCCAGCAGAATTAAGCAAAATAGCCTCGGATTTCAAATCTCTGTATTTTTGTGAATAATTGGTTCTCAGAGCTTTATTTTCAAATTTGTGCTTAATAAGTGATGCTCATGATTATCAATATGATAGAAATCGTCATTTCTGAATTCAGGAAAAAAGTGCATTTTGAAACCATGGGCTATAGTCCAGCAGAATTAAGTAAAATAGCCTCGGAATTTATATCTCTGTATTTTACTGAATAATTGGTTCTCAGAGCTAAATTTTCAAATTTGTACTCAGTAAGTGATGCCCATGTTTATCAATATCATAGAAATCGTCATTTCCGAATTCAGGAAAAAAGTGCATTTTAAAACCATGGGCTATAGTCCAGCAGAATTAACAAAATAGCCTCGGATTTCAAATCTCTGTATTTTTGTGAATAATTGGTTCTCAGAGCTTAATTTTCAAATTTGTGCTTAATAAGTGATGCTCATGATTATCAATATGATAGAAATCGTCATTTCTGAATTCAGGAAAAAGTGCATTTTGAAACCATGGGCTATAGTCCAGCAGAATTAAGCAAAATAGCCTCGGAATTTATATCTCTGTATTTTACTGAATAATTGGTTCTCAGAGCTAAATTTTCAAATTTGTACTCAGTAAGTGATGCCCATGATTGTCAGTATGATAGAAATCGTCATTTCCGAATTCAGGAAAAAAGTGCATTTTGAAACTATGGGCTATAGTCCAGCAGAATTAAGCAAAATAGCCTCGGATTTCAAATCTCTGTATTTTTGTGAATAATTGGTTCTCAGAGCTAAATTTTCAAATTTGTGCTCAGTAAGTGATGCTCATGATTGTCAGTATGATAGAAATCGTCATTTCCGAATTCAGGAAAAAAGTGCATTTTGAAACTATGGGCTATAGTCCAGCAAAATTAAGCAAAATAGCCTCGGATTTCAAATCTCTGTATTTTTGTGAATAATTGGTTCTCAGAGCTAAATTTTCAAATTTGTGCTCAGTTAGTGATGCTCGTGATTACCAATATGAAAGAAATCGTCATCTGCGAATTCAGGTAAAAAGTGAATTTTGAAACCATGGGCTATAGTCCAGCAAAATTAAGCAAAATAGCCTCGGATTTCAAATCTCTGTATTTTTGTGAATAATTGGTTCTCAGAGCTTAATTTTCAAATTTGTGCTTAATAAGTGATGCTCATGATTATCAATATGATAGAAATCGTCATTTCTGAATTCAGGAAAAAGTGCATTTTGAAACCATGGGCTATAGTCCAGCAGAATTAAGCAAAATAGCCTCGGAATTTATATCTCTGTATTTTACTGAATAATTGGTTCTCAGAGCTAAATTTTCAAATTTGTACTCAGTAAGTGATGCCCATGATTGTCAGTATGATAGAAATCGTCATTTCCGAATTCAGGAAAAAAGTGCATTTTGAAACTATGGGCTATAGTCCAGCAGAATTAAGCAAAATAGCCTCGGATTTCAAATCTCTGTATTTTTGTGAATAATTGGTTCTCAGAGCTAAATTTTCAAATTTGTGCTCAGTAAGTGATGCTCATGATTGTCAGTATGATAGAAATCGTCATTTCCGAATTCAGGAAAAAAGTGCATTTTGAAACTATGGGCTATAGTCCAGCAAAATTAAGCAAAATAGCCTCGGATTTCAATTCTCTGTATTTTTGTGAATAATTGGTTCTCAGAGCTAAATTTTCAAATTTGTGCTCAGTAAGTGATGCTCATGATTGTCAGTATGATAGAAATCGTCATTTCCGAATTCAGGAAAAAAGTGAATTTTGAAACCATGGGCTATAGTCCAGCAAAATTAAGCAAAATAGCCTCGGATTTCAAATCTCTGTATTTTTGTGAATAATTGGTTCTCAGAGCTTAATTTTCAAATTTGTGCTTAATAAGTGATGCTCATGATTATCAATATGATAGAAATCGTCATTTCTGAATTCAGGAAAAAAGTGCATTTTGAAACCATGGGCTATAGTCCAGCAGAATTAAGCAAAATAGCCTCGGAATTTATATCTCTGTATTTTACTGAATAATTGGTTCTCAGAGCTAAATTTTCAAATTTGTACTCAGTAAGTGATGCCCATGTTTATCAATATCATAGAAATCGTCATTTCCGAATTCAGGAAAAAAGTGAATTTTGAAACCATGGGCTATAGTCCAGCAAAATTAAGCAAAATAGCCTCGGATTTCAAATCTCTGTATTTTTGTGAATAATTGGTTCTCAGAGCTAAATTTTCAAATCTGTGCTTAGTAAGTGATGCTTGTGATTATCAATATCATAGAAATCGTCATTTCCGAATTCAGGAAAAAAGTGAATTTTGAAACCATGGGCTATAGTCCAGCAGAATTAAGCAAAATAGCCTCGGATTTCAAATCTCTGTATTTTACTGAATAATTGGTTCTCAGAGCTAAATTTTCAAATCTGTGCTTAGTAAGTGATGCTTGTGATTATCAATATCATAGAAATCGTCATTTCTGAATTCAGGAAAAAAGTGCATTTTGAAACCATGGGCTATAGTCCAGCAGAATTAAGCAAAATAGCCTCGGAATTTATATCTCTGTATTTTACTGAATAATTGGTTCTCAGAGCTAAATTTTCAAATTTGTACTCAGTAAGTGATGCCCATGTTTATCAATATCATAGAAATCGTCATTTCCGAATTCAGGAAAAAAGTGAATTTTGAAACCATGGGCTATAGTCCAGCAAAATTAAGCAAAATAGCCTCGGATTTCAAATCTCTGTATTTTTGTGAATAATTGGTTCTCAGAGCTAAATTTTCAAATCTGTGCTTAGTAAGTGATGCTTGTGATTATCAATATCATAGAAATCGTCATTTCCGAATTCAGGAAAAAAGTGAATTTTGAAACCATGGGCTATAGTCCAGCATAATTAAGCAAAATAGCCTCGGATTTCAAATCTCTGTATTTTTGTGAATAATTGGTTCTCAGAGCTAAATTTTCAAATTTGTGCTCAGTAAGTGATGCTCATGATTGTCAGTATGATAGAAATCGTCATTTCCGAATTCAGGAAAAAAGTGAATTTTGAAACCATGGGCTATAGTCCAGCAGAATTAAGCAAAATAGCCTCGGATTTCAAATCTCTGTATTTTTGTGAATAATTGGTTCTCAGAGCTAAATTTTCAAATTTGTGCTCAGTTAGTGATGCTCGTGATTACCAATATGAAAGAAATCGTCATCTGCGAATTCAGGTAAAAAGTGAATTTTGAAACCATGGGCTATAGTCCAGCAAAATTAAGCAAAATAACCTCGGATTTAAAATCTCTGTATTTTTGTGAATAATTGGTTCTCAGAGCTAAATTTTCAAATTTGTGCTCAGTAACTGATGCTCATGATTGTCAGTATGATAGAAATCGTCATTTCCGAATTCAGGAAAAAAGTGCATTTTGAAACTATGGGCTATAGTCCAGCAGAATTAAGCAAAATAGCCTCGGATTTCAAATCTCTGTATTTTTGTGAATAATTGGTTCTCAGAGCTAAATTTTCAAATTTGTGCTCAGTAAGTGATGCTCATGATTGTCAGTATGATAGAAATCGTCATTTCCGAATTCAGGAAAAAAGTGCATTTTGAAACTATGGGCTATAGTCCAGCAAAATTAAGCAAAATAGCCTCGGATTTCAAATCTCTGTATTTTTGTGAATAATTGGTTCTCAGAGCTAAATTTTCAAATTTGTGCTCAGTAAGTGATGCTCATGATTGTCAGTATGATAGAAATCGTCATTTCCGAATTCAGGAAAAAAGTGAATTTTGAAACCATGGGCTATAGTCCAGCAAAATTAAGCAAAATAGCCTCGGATTTCAAATCTCTGTATTTTTGTGAATAATTGGTTCTCAGAGCTTAATTTTCAAATTTGTGCTTAATAAGTGATGCTCATGATTATCAATATGATAGAAATCGTCATTTCTGAATTCAGGAAAAAAGTGCATTTTGAAACCATGGGCTATAGTCCAGCAGAATTAAGCAAAATAGCCTCGGAATTTATATCTCTGTATTTTACTGAATAATTGGTTCTCAGAGCTAAATTTTCAAATTTGTACTCAGTAAGTGATGCCCATGTTTATCAATATCATAGAAATCGTCATTTCCGAATTCAGGAAAAAAGTGAATTTTGAAACCATGGGCTATAGTCCAGCAAAATTAAGCAAAATAGCCTCGGATTTCAAATCTCTGTATTTTTGTGAATAATTGGTTCTCAGAGCTAAATTTTCAAATCTGTGCTTAGTAAGTGATGCTTGTGATTATCAATATCATAGAAATCGTCATTTCCGAATTCAGGAAAAAAGTGAATTTTGAAACCATGGGCTATAGTCCAGCAGAATTAAGCAAAATAGCCTCGGATTTCAAATCTCTGTATTTTACTGAATAATTGGTTCTCAGAGCTAAATTTTCAAATCTGTGCTTAGTAAGTGATGCTTGTGATTATCAATATCATAGAAATCGTCATTTCTGAATTCAGGAAAAAAGTGCATTTTGAAAACATGGGCTATAGTCCAGCAGAATTAAGCAAAATAGCCTCGGAATTTATATCTCTGTATTTTACTGAATAATTGGTTCTCAGAGCTAAATTTTCAAATTTGTACTCAGTAAGTGATGCCCATGTTTATCAATATCATAGAAATCGTCATTTCCGAATTCAGGAAAAAAGTGAATTTTGAAACCATGGGCTATAGTCCAGCAAAATTAAGCAAAATAGCCTCGGATTTCAAATCTCTGTATTTTTGTGAATAATTGGTTCTCAGAGCTAAATTTTCAAATCTGTGCTTAGTAAGTGATGCTTGTGATTATCAATATCATAGAAATCGTCATTTCCGAATTCAGGAAAAAAGTGAATTTTGAAACCATGGGCTATAGTCCAGCATAATTAAGCAAAATAGCCTCGGAATTCAAATCTCTGTATTTTTGTGAATAATTGGTTCTCAGAGCTAAATTTTCAAATTTGTGCTCAGTAAGTGATGCTCAGTATGATAGAAATCGTCATTTCCGAATTCAGGAAAAAAGTGAATTTTGAAACCATGGGCTATAGTCCAGCAGAATTAAGCAAAATAGCCTCGGATTTCAAATCTCTGTATTTTTGTGAATAATTGGTTCTCAGAGCTAAATTTTCAAATTTGTGCTCAGTTAGTGATGCTCGTGATTACCAATATGAAAGAAATCGTCATTTCCGAATTCAGAAAAAAAGTGCATTTTGAAACTATGGGCTATAGTCCAGCAGAATTAAGCAAAATAGCCTCGGATTTCAAATCTCTGTATTTTTGTGAATAATTGGTTCTCAGAGCTAAATTTTCAAATTTGTGCTCAGTTAGTGGTGCTCGTGATTACCAATATGATAGAAATCGTCATTTCTGAATTCAGGTAAAAAGTGAATTTTGAAACCATGGGCTATAGTCCAGCAGAATTAAGCAAAATAGCCTCGGAATTTATATCTCTGTATTTTACTGAATAATTGGTTCTCAGAGCTAAATTTTCAAATTTGTACTCAGTAAGTGATGCCCATGTTTATCAATATCATAGAAATCGTCATTTCCGAATTCAGGAAAAAAGTGCATTTTGAAACCATGGGCTATAGTCCAGCAGAATTAAGCAAAATAGCCTCGGGTTTCAAATCTCTGTATTTTTGTGAATAATTGGTTCTCAGAGCTTAATTTTCAAATTTGTGCTTAATAAGTGATGCTCATGATTATCAATATGATAGAAATCGTCATTTCTGAATTCAGGAAAAAAGTGCATTTTGAAACCATGGGCTATAGTCCAGCAGAATTAAGCAAAATAGCCTCGGAATTTATATATCTGTATTTTACTGAATAATTGGTTCTCAGAGCTAAATTTTCAAATTTGTACTCAGTAAGTGATGCCCATGATTGTCAGTATGATAGAAATCGTCATTTCCGAATTCAGGAAAAAAGTGCATTTTGAAACTATGGGCTATAGTCCAGCAGAATTAAGCAAAATAGCCTCGGATTTCAAATCTCTGTATTTTACTGAATAATTGGTTCTCAGAGCTAAATTTTCAAATCTGTGCTCAGTAAGTGATGCTCATGATTGTCAGTATGATAGAAATCGTCATTTCCGAATTCAGGAAAAAAGTGCATTTTGAAACTATGGGCTATAGTCCAGCAGAATTAAGCAAAATAGCCTCGGATTTCAAATCTCTGTATTTTTGTGAATAATTGGTTCTCAGAGCTAAATTTTCAAATTTGTGCTCAGTTAGTGATGCTCGTGATTACCAATATGAAAGAAATCGTCATCTGCGAATTCAGGTAAAAAGTGAATTTTGAAACCATGGGCTATAGTCCAGCAAAATTAAGCAAAATAGCCTCGGATTTCAAATCTCTGTATTTTTGTGAATAATTGGTTCTCAGAGCTAAATTTTCAAATCTGTGCTCAGTAAGTGATGCTCATGATTGTCAGTATGATAGAAATCGTCATTTCCGAATTCAGGAAAAAAGTGCATTTTGAAACTATGGGCTATAGTCCAGCAGAATTAAGCAAAATAGCCTCGGATTTCAAATCTCTGTATGTTACTGAATAATTGGTTCTCAGAGCTAAATTTTCAAATCTGTGCTTAGTAAGTGATGCTTGTGATTATCAATATCATAGAAATCGTCATTTCCGAATTCAGGAAAAAAGTGCATTTTGAAACTATGGGCTATAGTCCAGCATAATTAAGCAAAATAGCCTCGGATTTCAAATCTCTGTATTTTTGTGAATAATTGGTTCTCAGAGCTAAATTTTCAAATTTGTGCTCAGTAAGTGATGCTCATGATTGTCAGTATGATAGAAATCGTCATTTCCGAATTCAGGAAAAAAGTGCATTTTGAAACTATGGGCTATAGTCCAGCAAAATTAAGCAAAATAGCCTCGGATTTCAAATCTCTGTATTTTTGTGAATAATTGGTTCTCAGAGCTAAATTTTCAAATTTGTGCTCAGTTAGTGATGCTCGTGATTACCAATATGAAAGAAATCGTCATCTGCGAATTCAGGTAAAAAGTGAATTTTGAAACCATGGGCTATAGTCCAGCAAAATTAAGCAAAATAGCCTCGGATTTCAAATCTCTGCATTTTTGTGAATAATTGGTTCTCAGAGCTAAATTTTCAAATTTGTGCTCAGTAAGTGATGCTCATGATTGTCAGTATGATAGAAATCGTCATTTCCGAATTCAGGAAAAAAGTGAATTTTGAAACCATGGGCTATAGTCCAGCAAAATTAAGCAAAATAGCCTCGGATTTCAAATCTCTGTATTTTACTGAATAATTGGTTCTCAGAGCTAAATTTTCAAATCTGTGCTTAGTAAGTGATGCTTGTGATTATCAATATCATAGAAATCGTCATTTCCGAATTCAGGAAAAAAGTTCATTTTGAAAACATAGTCTATAGTCCAGCATAATTAAGCAAAATAGCCTCGGATTTCAAATCTCTGTATTTTTGTGAATAATTGGTTCTCAGAGCTAAATTTTCAAATTTGTGCTCAGTAAGTGATGCTCATGATTGTCAGTATGATAGAAATCGTCATTTCCGAATTCAGGAAAAAAGTGAATTTTGAAACCATGGGCTATAGTCCAGCAAAATTAAGCAAAATAGCCTCGGATTTCAAATCTATGTATTTTTGTGAATAATTGGTTCTCAGAGCTAAATTTTCAAATTTGTGCTCAGTTAGTGATGCTCGTGATTACCAATATGAAAGAAATCGTCATCTGCGAATTCAGGTAAAAAGTGAATTTTGAAACCATGGGCTATAGTCCAGCAAAATTAAGCAAAATAGGCTCGGATTTCAAATCTCTGTATTTTTGTGAATAATTGGTTCTCAGAGCTAAATTTTCAAATTTGTGCTCAGTAAGTGATGCTCATGATTGTCAGTATGATAGAAATCGTCATTTCCGAATTCAGGAAAAAAGTGAATTTTGAAACCATGGGCTATAGTCCAGCAAAATTAAGCAAAATAGCCTCGGATTTCAAATCTCTGTATTTTTGTGAATAATTGGTTCTCAGAGCTAAATTTTCAAATCTGTGCTTAGTAAGTGATGCTTGTGATTATCAATATCATAGAAATCGTCATTTCCGAATTCAGGAAAAAAGTGAATTTTGAAACCATGGGCTATAGTCCAGCAGAATTAAGCAAAATAGCCTCGGATTTCAAATCTCTGTATTTTACTGAATAATTGGTTCTCAGAGCTAAATTTTCAAATCTGTGCTTAGTAAGTGATGCTTGTGATTATCAGTATCATAGAAATCGTCATTTCCGAATTCAGGAAAAAAGTTCATTTTGAAAACATAGTCTATAGTCCAGCATAATTAAGCAAAATAGCCTCGGATTTCAAATCTCTGTATTTTTGTGAATAATTGGTTCTCAGAGCTAAATTTTCAAATTTGTGCTCAGTAAGTGATGCTCATGATTGTCAGTATGATAGAAATCGTCATTTCCGAATTCAGGAAAAAAGTGAATTTTGAAACCATGGGCTATAGTCCAGCAGAATTAAGCAAAATAGCCTCGGATTTCAAATCTCTGTATTTTTGTGAATAATTGGTTCTCAGAGCTAAATTTTCAAATTTGTGGTCAGTTAGTGATGCTCGTGATTACCAATATGAAAGAAATCGTCATCTGCGAATTCAGGTAAAAAGTGAATTTTGAAACCATGGGCTATAGTCCAGCAAAATTAAGCAAAATAACCTCGGATTTAAAATCTCTGTATTTTTGTGAATAATTGGTTCTCAGAGCTAAATTTTCAAATTTGTGCTCAGTAAGTGATGCTCATGATTGTCAGTATGATAGAAATCGTCATTTCCGAATTCAGGAAAAAGGTGCATTTTGAAACTATGGGCTATAGTCCAGCAGAATTAAGCAAAATAGCCTCGGATTTCAAATCTCTGTATTTTTGTGAATAATTGGTTCTCAGAGCTAAATTTTCAAATTTGTGCTCAGTTAGTGATGCTCGTGATCACCAATATGAAAGAAATCGTCATCTGCGAATTCAGGTAAAAAGTGAATTTTGAAACCATGGGCTATAGTCCAGCAAAATTAAGCAAAATAGCCTCGGATTTCAAATCTCTGTATTTTTGTGAATAATTGGTTCTCAGAGCTAAATTTTCAAATCTGTGCTCAGTAAGTGATGCTCATGATTGTCAGTATGATAGAAATCGTCATTTCCGAATTCAGGAAAAAAGTGCATTTTGAAACTATGGGCTATAGTCCAGCAGAATTAAGCAAAATAGCCTCGGATTTCAAATCTCTGTATGTTACTGAATAATTGGTTCTCAGAGCTAAATTTTCAAATCTGTGCTTAGTAAGTGATGCTTGTGATTATCAATATCATAGAAATCGTCATTTCCGAATTCAGGAAAAAAGTGCATTTTGAAACTATGGGCTATAGTCCAGCATAATTAAGCAAAATAGCCTCGGATTTCAAATCTCTGTATTTTTGTGAATAATTGGTTCTCAGAGCTAAATTTTCAAATTTGTGCTCAGTAAGTGATGCTCATGATTGTCAGTATGATAGAAATCGTCATTTCCGAATTCAGGAAAAAAGTGCATTTTGAAACTATGGGCTATAGTCCAGCAAAATTAAGCAAAATAGCCTCGGATTTCAAATCTCTGTATTTTTGTGAATAATTGGTTCTCAGAGCTAAATTTTCAAATTTGTGCTCAGTTAGTGATGCTCGTGATTACCAATATGAAAGAAATCGTCATCTGCGAATTCAGGTAAAAAGTGAATTTTGAAACCATGGGCTATAGTCCAGCAAAATTAAGCAAAATAGCCTCGGATTTCAAATCTCTGCATTTTTGTGAATAATTGGTTCTCAGAGCTAAATTTTCAAATTTGTGCTCAGTAAGTGATGCTCATGATTGTCAGTATGATAGAAATCGTCATTTCCGAATTCAGGAAAAAAGTGAATTTTGAAACCATGGGCTATAGTCCAGCAAAATTAAGCAAAATAGCCTCGGATTTCAAATCTCTGTATTTTACTGAATAATTGGTTCTCAGAGCTAAATTTTCAAATCTGTGCTTAGTAAGTGATGCTTGTGATTATCAATATCATAGAAATCGTCATTTCCGAATTCAGGAAAAAAGTTCATTTTGAAAACATAGTCTATAGTCCAGCATAATTAAGCAAAATAGCCTCGGATTTCAAATCTCTGTATTTTTGTGAATAATTGGTTCTCAGAGCTAAATTTTCAAATTTGTGCTCAGTAAGTGATGCTCATGATTGTCAGTATGATAGAAATCGTCATTTCCGAATTCAGGAAAAAAGTGAATTTTGAAACCATGGGCTATAGTCCAGCAAAATTAAGCAAAATAGCCTCGGATTTCAAATCTATGTATTTTTGTGAATAATTGGTTCTCAGAGCTAAATTTTCAAATTTGTGCTCAGTTAGTGATGCTCGTGATTACCAATATGAAAGAAATCGTCATCTGCGAATTCAGGTAAAAAGTGAATTTTGAAACCATGGGCTATAGTCCAGCAAAATTAAGCAAAATAGGCTCGGATTTCAAATCTCTGTATTTTTGTGAATAATTGGTTCTCAGAGCTAAATTTTCAAATTTGTGCTCAGTAAGTGATGCTCATGATTGTCAGTATGATAGAAATCGTCATTTCCGAATTCAGGAAAAAAGTGAATTTTGAAACCATGGGCTATAGTCCAGCAAAATTAAGCAAAATAGCCTCGGATTTCAAATCTCTGTATTTTTGTGAATAATTGGTTCTCAGAGCTAAATTTTCAAATCTGTGCTTAGTAAGTGATGCTTGTGATTATCAATATCATAGAAATCGTCATTTCCGAATTCAGGAAAAAAGTGAATTTTGAAACCATGGGCTATAGTCCAGCAGAATTAAGCAAAATAGCCTCGGATTTCAAATCTCTGTATTTTACTGAATAATTGGTTCTCAGAGCTAAATTTTCAAATCTGTGCTTAGTAAGTGATGCTTGTGATTATCAATATCATAGAAATCGTCATTTCCGAATTCAGGAAAAAAGTTCATTTTGAAAACATAGTCTATAGTCCAGCATAATTAAGCAAAATAGCCTCGGATTTCAAATCTCTGTATTTTTGTGAATAATTGGTTCTCAGAGCTAAATTTTCAAATTTGTGCTCAGTAAGTGATGCTCATGATTGTCAGTATGATAGAAATCGTCATTTCCGAATTCAGGAAAAAAGTGAATTTTGAAACCATGGGCTATAGTCCAGCAGAATTAAGCAAAATAGCCTCGGATTTCAAATCTCTGTATTTTTGTGAATAATTGGTTCTCAGAGCTAAATTTTCAAATTTGTGGTCAGTTAGTGATGCTCGTGATTACCAATATGAAAGAAATCGTCATCTGCGAATTCAGGTAAAAAGTGAATTTTGAAACCATGGGCTATAGTCCAGCAAAATTAAGCAAAATAACCTCGGATTTAAAATCTCTGTATTTTTGTGAATAATTGGTTCTCAGAGCTAAATTTTCAAATTTGTGCTCAGTAAGTGATGCTCATGATTGTCAGTATGATAGAAATCGTCATTTCCGAATTCAGGAAAAAGGTGCATTTTGAAACTATGGGCTATAGTCCAGCAGAATTAAGCAAAATAGCCTCGGATTTCAAATCTCTGTATTTTTGTGAATAATTGGTTCTCAGAGCTAAATTTTCAAATTTGTGCTCAGTTAGTGATGCTCGTGATCACCAATATGAAAGAAATCGTCATCTGCGAATTCAGGTAAAAAGTGAATTTTGAAACCATGGGCTATAGTCCAGCAAAATTAAGCAAAATAGCCTCGGATTTCAAATCTCTGTATTTTTGTGAATAATTGGTTCTCAGAGCTAAATTTTCAAATTTGTGCTCAGTAAGTGATGCTCATGATTGTCAGTATGATAGAAATCGTCATTTCCGAATTCAGGAAAAAGGTGCATTTTGAAACTATGGGCTATAGTCCAGCAGAATTAAGCAAAATAGCCTCGGATTTCAAATCTCTGTATTTTTGTGAATAATAGGTTCTCAGAGCTAAATTTTCAAATTTGTGCTCAGTAAGTGATGCTCATGATTGTCAGTATGATAGAAATCGTCATTTCCGAATTCAGGAAAAAGGTGCATTTTGAAACTATGGGCTATAGTCCAGCAGAATTAAGCAAAATAGCCTCGGATTTCAAATCTCTGTATTTTTGTGAATAATTGGTTCTCAGAGCTAAATTTTCAAATTTGTGCTCAGTAAGTGATGCTCATGATTGTCAGTATGATAGAAATCGTCATTTCCGAATTCAGGAAAAAGGTGCATTTTGAAACTATGGGCTATAGTCCAGCAGAATTAAGCAAAATAGCCTCGGATTTCAAATCTCTGTATTTTTGTGAATAATTGGTTCTCAGAGCTTAATTTTCAAATTTGTGCTCAGTAAGTGATGCTCATGTTTATCAGTATCATAGAAATCGTCATTTCCGAATTCAGGAAAAAAGTGCATTTTGAAACCATGGGCTATAGTCCAGCAGAATTAAGCAAAATAGCCTCGGATTTCAAATCTCTGTATTTTTGTGAATAATTGGTTCTCAGAGCTTAATTTTCAAATTTGTGCTTAATAAGTGATGCTCATGATTATCAATATGATAGAAATCGTCATTTCTGAATTCAGGAAAAAAGTGCATTTTGAAACCATGGGCTATAGTCCAGCAGAATTAAGCAAAATAGCCTCGGAATTTATATCTCTGTATTTTACTGAATAATTGGTTCTCAGAGCTAAATTTTCAAATTTGTACTCAGTAAGTGATGCCCATGTTTATCAATATCATAGAAATCGTCATTTCCGAATTCAGGAAAAAAGTGCATTTTGAAACCATGGGCTATAGTCCAGCAGAATTAAGCAAAATAGCCTCGGATTTCAAATCTCTGTATTTTTGTGAATAATTGGTTCTCAGAGCTTAATTTTCAAATTTGTGCTTAATAAGTGATGCTAATGATTATCAATATGATAGAAATCGTCATTTCTGAATTCAGGAAAAAAGTGCATTTTGAAACCATGGGCTATAGTCCAGCAGAATTAAGCAAAATAGCCTCGGAATTTATATCTCTGTATTTTACTGAATAATTGGTTCTCAGAGCTAAATTTTCAAATTTGTACTCAGTAAGTGATGCCCATGTTTATCAATATCATAGAAATCGTCATTTCCGAATTCAGGAAAAAAGTGCATTTTGAAACCATGGGCTATAGTCCAGCAGAATTAAGCAAAATAGCCTCGGATTTCAAATCTCTGTATTTTTGTGAATAATTGGTTCTCAGAGCTTAATTTTCAAATTTGTGCTCAGTAAGTGATGCTCATGTTTATCAGTATCATAGAAATCGTCATTTCCGAATTCAGGAAAAAAGTGCATTTTGAAACCATGGGCTATAGTCCAGCAGAATTAAGCAAAATAGCCTCGGATTTCAAATCTCTGTATTTTACTGAATAATTGGTTCTCAGAGCTAAATTTTCAAATTTGTGCTCAGTAAGTGATGCCCAAGTTAATCAATATGATAGAAATCGTCATCTGCGAATTCAGGTAAAAAATGAATTTTGAAACCATGGGCTATAGTCCAGCAGAATTAAGCAAAATAGCCTCGGATTTCAAATCTCTGTATTTTTGTGAATAATTGGTTCTCAGAGCTTAATTTGCAAATTTGTGCTCAGTAAGTGATGCTCATGATTATCAATATGATAGAATTCGTCATCTGAGAATTTAGGTAAAAAGTGAATTTTGAAACCTGGGGCTATAGTCCAGCAGAATTAAGCAAAATAGCCTCGGATTTCAAATCTCTGTATTTTTGTGAATAATTGGTTCTCAGAGCTTAATTTTCAAATTTGTGCTTAATAAGTGATGCTCATGATTATCAGTATCATAGAAATCGTCATTTCCGAATTCAGGAAAAAAGTGCATTTTGAAACCATGGGCTATAGTCCAGCAGAATTAAGCAAAATAGCCTCGGATTTCAAATCTCTGTATTTTTGTGAATAATTGGTTCTCAGAGCTTACTTTTCAAATTTGTGCTCAGTAAGTGATGCTCATGTTTATCAGTATCATAGAAATCGTCATTTCCGAATTCAGGAAAAAAGTGCATTTTGAAACCATGGGCTATATTCCAGCAGAATTAAGCAAAATAGCCTCGGATTTCAAATCTCTGTATTTTTGTGAATAATTGGTTCTCATAGCTTAATTTTCAAATTTGTGCTAAATAAGTGATGCTCATGATTATCAATATGATAGAAATCGTCATCTGCGAATTCAGGTAAAAAGTGAATTTTGAAACCATGGGCTATAGTCCAGCAGAATTAAGCAAAATAGCCTCGGAATTCATATCTCTGTATTTTTGTGAATAAGTGGTTCTCATAGCTTAATTTTCAAATTTGTGCTAAATAAGTGATGCTCATGATTATCAATATGATAGAAATCGTCATCTGCGAATTCAGGTAAAAAGTGAATTTTGAAACCATGGGCTATAGTCCAGCAGAATTAAGCAAAATAGCCTCGGATATCAAATCTCTGTATTTTTGTGAATAATTGGTTCTCAGAGCTAAATTTTCAAATTTGAGTTCAGTAAGTGATGCTCATGATTATCAGTATGATAGAAATTGTCATTTCCGAATTCAGGAAAAAAGTGCATTTTGAAGCCATGGGCTATAGTCCAGCAGAATTAAGCAAAATAGCCTCGGATATCAAATCTCTGTATTTTTGTGAATAATTGGTTCTCAGAGCTAAATTTTCAAATTTGAGTTCAGTAAGTGATGCTCATGATTATCAGTATGATAGAAATTGTCATTTCCGAATTCAGGAAAAAAGTGCATTTTGAAGCCATGGGCTATAGTCCAGCAGAATTAAGCAAAATAGCCTCGGATATCAAATCTCTGTATTTTTGTGAATAATTGGTTCTCAGAGCTAAATTTTCAAATTTGAGTTCAGTAAGTGATGCTCATGATTATCAGTATGATAGAAATTGTCATTTCCGAATTCAGGAAAAAAGTGCATTTTGAAACCATGGGCTATAGTCCAGCAGAATCAAGCAAAATAGCCTCGGATTTCAAATCTCTGTATTTTTGTGAATAATTGGTTCTCAGAGCTAAATTTTCAAATTTGAGCTCAGTAAGTGATGCTCATGATTATTAACATGATAGAAATCGTCATTTCCGAATTCAGGAAAAAAGTGCATTTTGAAACCATGGGCTATAGTCCAGCAGAATTAAGCAAAATAGCCTCGGACTTCAAATCTCTGTATTTTACTGAATAATTGGTTCTCAGAGCTAAATTTTCAAATTTGTGTTCAGTAAGTGATGCTCATGATTATCAGTATGATAGAAATTGTCATTTCTGAATTCAGGAAAAAAGTGCATTTTGAAACCATGGGCTATAGTCCAGCAGAATTAAGCAAAATAGCCTCGGACTTCAAATCTCTGTATTTTACTGAATAATTGGTTCTCAGAGCTAAATTTTCAAATTTATGCTCAGTAAGTGATGCTCATGATTATTAACATGATAGAAATCGTCATTTCCGAATTCAGGAAAAAAGTGCATTTTGAAACCATGGGCTATAGTCCAACAGAATTGAGCAAAATAGCCTCGGATTTCAAATCTCTGTATTTTACTGAATAATTGGATCTCAGAGCTAAATTTTCAAATTTGTGCTCAGTAAGTGATGCTCATGTTTATCAATATCATAGAAATCGTCATTTCCGAATTCAGGAAAAAAGTGCATTTTGAAGCCATGGGCTATAGTCCAGCAGAATTAAGCAAAATAGCCTCGGATATCAAATCTCTGTATTTTTGTGAATAATAGGTTCTCAGAGCTAAATTTTCAAATTTGAGTTCAGTAAGTGATGCTCATGATTATCAGTATGATAGAAATTGTCATTTCCGAATTCAGGAAAAAAGTGCATTTTGAAGCCTCATGATTATCAATATGATAGAAATCGTCATTTCCGTATTCAGGAAAAAAGTGCATTTTGAAACCATGGGCTATAGTCCAGCAGAATTTCTATAAACAAAATAGCCTCGGATTTCGGATGTCTCTATTTTTGTAAATAAAAGGTTCTCAGAGCTAGATTTTCAAATTTGAGTTCAGTAAGTGATGCTCATGTTTATCAATATCATAGAAATCATCATTTCCGAATTCAGGAAAAAAGTTCATTTTGAAACCATGGGCTATAGTCCAGCAGAATTAAGCAAAATAGCCTCGGATTTCATATCTCTGTATTTTACTGAATAATTGGTTCTCAGAGCTAAATTTTCAAATTTGTGTTCAGTAAGTGATGCTCATGATTATCAGTATGATAGAAATTGTCATTTCCAAATTCAGGAAAAAAGTGCATTTTGAAACCATGGGCTATAGTCCAGCAGAATTACTATAAACAAAATAGCCTCGGATTTCGGATGTCTCTATTTTTGTAAATAAAAGGTTCTCAGAGCTAGATTTTCAAATTTGAGTTCAGTAAGTGATGCTCATGTTTATCAATATCATAGAAATCATCATTTCCGAATTCAGGAAAAAAGTTAATTTTGAAACCATGGGCTATAGTCCAGCAGAATTAAGCAAAATAGCCTCGGATTTCATATCTCTGTATTTTACTGAATAATTGGTTCTCAGAGCTAAATTTTCAAATTTGTGTTCAGTAAGTGATGCTCATGATTATCAGTATGATAGAAATTGTCATTTCCAAATTCAGGAAAAAAGTGCATTTTGAAACCATGGTCTATAGTCCAGCAGAATTACTATAAACAAAATAGCCTCGGATTTCGGATGTCTCTATTTTTGTAAATAAAAGGTTCTCAGAGCTAAATTTTCAAATCTGTGCTCAGTAAGTGATGCTCATGATTATCAATATGAAAAAAGTGCATTTTGAAACCATGGGCTATAGTCCAGCAGATATAAACAAAATAGTCTCGGATTTCATATCTCTCTATTTTTGTCAATAATTGGTTCTCAGATCTAGATTTTCAAATTAGCGTTCAGTTAAGGATGCTTGTTATATTCAATTTCATACAAATTGTCATTTGCCAATTCGGCAGCACTCCGGCTATCAATGAAGCCGATAGACGTTTGTTCTATTGTTTTTTACAAAGAAAGTCAGGCGGACATAAATGCTCTGGAACACCATCGATCAAGTCCAAGATGACGAAGCTCTGTCACCTTTCTCTAAAGGAGATACCGGGCAGATGCAACCTTACCATGTGCTGGGTTCCTGGGGACAAGGGTATTCCATGTAACGAAAGAGCCGATGAATTAGAAAGAAAGGGGGCGAGTCCACCATTAGCACAAAATCAGGAGATACCTCACCCCCCATCAAAAGTATTAAAAACATTCCTACTGAAAAACGCCTTTAGCAACGCTAATGGTAGATGGGCGGGATTGGACACCTGCACAGCATCGAAAACGATTTGGCCTGCACTAGATCCAGTGAAAACTAAAACAGAATTTTTATAACAAAGCAGACGAACGAAATAAGTTGGTCAACAAAAATTCAGGCAGAGTCGATAATGTGACAGCACAATGGAATTAAAAGGTCTAAGTAAGGCATAAAGCCCCTTAAGGAAATTGCCAGTCACTCCTAGAAACCTCAGATAATTACACAATTAACTACTCTTCAACGTCCATTGATGTTACCCCCTTCCGAATAGGGCACTGGTCGAAAATTTTAAACTTTTCAGAAAATAGAAAATATAATTACATTCTAAAGAATTAAAATATTTCGAAAAAAATAGTAACATTTTTAGGGTAATTTTGCAATCGAATAAATATATTGGTTAAAATAGGCGAAGATGTGCCTTTTTCAAAGTAACATTTTTAAATCTTATCAGATTAATAAAATTCGATTATATCGTCGAGTAAACAACAATGCTTAGACAAGTAGTATACGTACCTTAAGGACTTAACGAAATCCACGAAGAAGGAGTCGCGGGACTTGCGAAAGTCTATTTTTTTCAAAAAAAAAAAACAATAAAAACAAACTTTATTTATTTTGTAGTCATTTTAATACATACCACCTTCATCAAAAAGTTCCCGGAATTTATTCAGAAAATTAAAAATTCAAGTTTATTCATCTTAATCTATATTATCCCCTTCAAAGTTATTCCCGTCGAGTGCAACATACTTATGCCAGCGCTTGATCCAATCCTCGAAAAAATGTTTATATTCGGTTTTCGGTATGTCCATCAGTGCTTATTGCGATTTTTCCATTACTTCCTCTCGGCTGCTGAAACGCGCTCCCCGTAATGGTTTTCATCTCTTCCTGTTCATCTCGATTGAACAGGAAGAAGTTGCAGGGATCCAAATCAGCTGAATTCGGTCGCTGATGGATGTTGTTTGATGCATTTCTCGACAAAAAATTCGAGAAATGCTGGCACTGTGCGACTGTGCGTTATCATGGTGCAAAATCCACGAGTTTTCTGCCGACAATTCTGGCCTCTTTCGACAAATTGCTTCACACAAACATCTCATAACGCACAACTAATACTGCTTGTTTATTGTATTTTATTTTGTACTATATTTCATTTTTCAATTCTATACACGTAAGCTGAAGCTTTTAGGCTGCTCAGTCATTTTTAATAAAGTTTGTTAAGGGAAAAACATAAACTAAGAAAATATAATGTTCTTTGCCGATCTTGTAGACTATAGATCTATATTTATCCCATGATTTTTTCGATAATTCGGAAATGTGGTCAGGCCGCGTTTTATTAAAGATAAAACGAGTGCAGCTGTTATACACAACATTAAGGTTTCTTTCCGATTCATAGTCCAGATCTGAGAACAGCTCAAAGCCAAACAAGATAATAGGAAGCATAAACGAGTTAAAAAGCTGCAATTTCAATTTGATCGGTAAGAAACGAGAATTTGGACTTAAGCCTACTTAATCTTAAGACTGTCTGGCCTTCTAACAAAAATCAATGACGCACTACACCGTTGTAATCCATAAAAACCGTGAGCATTGCCTTCTTTTTTGACTGAAAATGACGTGTGTTTAGTTGGTCTCGGCTCATTTGGTAAACGCCATTCATTTGCTTGATGTCTGGATTGCGTGTCGAACTCGTTAACCCACGTCTCGTCTCAAGTAATAATTCTTTTGATGAATGTGTGATCGGAAACAGCATCGAAAATCATGTCTTTTGCGACGTCCATTTCTTAAATTGTAAAAAAATCGCCAACACACGCAGAGATGGATGAACTCTTGCCTACATAACTTTTGCAAATGTCAAGCTGTGACGCTTAGATTTAGAGGTAATATCAACAACAGATGTACCAACTTGACAAAAAAAAATCGATCGTGACGACGAGAAACGAAAGAATAACAGTCCGAATAACAAACTTCTTACAATGTGTTATTATTCATATTGTCGATTTGCTTATTTAGCAGATAAAGTAATGAAATAAAGAACATCGAATACTTCCTGGTTTGTCATTATTTGGGTTGGGTTATTGAAGTTCATTAGCATTTATTTTCGCCCCGTTTTTAACTTGTGTAATATCTCTATTCGGACCTGCCGTCCATAGTACCTTTTCAAGGTAAGGTAATGAAAATTAATCAAAACAAACAAACCGTGTTGCATTATCGAAGCCATGAACCATTAGTACTAAAGACATTCGCAAAGACTATTTGATAAAAAGATGTCGCTGTTGATCGAAAAAAAACGGAATCGGAACAATAAACAAACCTTACATTTGACCTACAAAAAAAATAAAAAAAAAAACTTTCTAACAGCAGAAGCAACTTAATCAAATAAAATTAATAATAATCAGCTGTTAAGAATGTCATAGCGCCATAAATTAAGCTCAATCGGACTTGGGTGTCTTTGACTCTTAATTTCCCAACAACAACAGCAGGAGCTCGCATTCTTTTTGAAGTATAGTAGGTACTCAAAACAGTACCGAACGCGCGAGTGCGAGTGAGTGTAGAGTGTATACACAAATTACAGCAACTCGCCTGAATATCTTTCTATTCATGTAAGTCTCGAATACACTCGTCGAATCTCACATCCAGTGACGTTTCAGAAATCGTTCGAAAGTGTAGTGTTCCCGCTAGTGCTCCGAATTTTTCGTGTCTCTTGTGCAGAATCAAGCTATTCTAATTGGAAAATTATCGTATTTTTTTTTATTTTAAGTGTACAGTGCAATGAAAAGAATCTATGCGTCGTCGAACTCTTCGGAATTGTAGTTTGTTTTTTTTTTTGTTATAACTTTGGAAAAACAATTAAAACGTTTCTATTCGTATTTTTGTTTGGTGTGTGCTCTCTTAAATCTTATGAGAATTGCAATTGGTAGCTCAATACATACATAGTGTAGTATCTATGTAAGAGGAGCGAACAGAAATCTTCTCTCATATTTCGGTTGGATTGAGGTGAATGCGTCAGAAAAGGATGGCAGAGTAGTGCCGCCCGTTCTGTGTGAATCTTGAAAATTTTATCTCGAAAATAGTGAATATTGCCGCCGCTAAGCTCCAAGTGGAGACACAAAAAATTGTTCCCTTTCATTAAAGATACATGAATTATTTTTTATTTCAGTTCATAGATACAAAAGCATATCGGTTGCTGGTTGCTAAGTGAAGTTCAGTGTACTTATATGCAAAATCTTACTAATCCAATCCTCTGTGTTATCTTATAAAAAGCAAAAAAAGTGCAAATTGATGGATGGCTTTGTAATTAGCCGAACGCGGCGAGGAAGGGAAAACCTTGAGAAAGCTGTGTATGAAACGCGTACAACATTTGTAACCCGTCAACGTTACTAACATAATTTTCTATATCCATTTTCTCTCGAGTATCTAGATAGATACTGTAATTTTTTTTCTAAAGCAGTGCTCCCGCTAAAATTTCATTTGTTTTTCGGTTACCTATTTTTTTTTTTTTGTTTTTTGAAGTTTTTTCGGATTTCGCTTTTGTACGCGCGTGTGTATAGTTTTTGTCTCTCATCGCATTTCTGGAATGTTATTCATTGAAGAAAATAAAAACAACAAAAAAAATGAATTAAGGTCTCAAAGTGGAAAACTTCAAAGTTCGAAGTCTCAATACATAGTTCTGCTATCTGTACTTGCACTTCATTGAAAATCATAAATAATTTAAAAAAAACCAAACCAACAAAGTGTCAAAAAAGGAAAATGGCAAAAATGCCTTTCAGGAAAATGGGGAAGTACTTGTTCCCTTATTTAAAAGGGTAATTTCAACAGAAGGATACAAATTTACGTTGCAAAAGTGGATAAGACAAAGGAACGCAAAGAGAAAACAATAGTGAGTACGATTTTGTTTTCATATTTTCTTCTCATACATGTTTGGTTGCAGATGTATCTGAACCGTGGGTTGGATTTTATTGCATCCATGTAAATTTCTGTGTTCTTTTTTTTTCTCTCTCTATATTTCTGTCATCGTTATCATTTTCGTGAATTCTCTTTTGTTGCCTAAATCGCTCTTAGTTTGTTTGCTTTTTTTTGTGTAACAAAAATTGCAGAGAGCAATGATCTTTTGAAATTCCTACAATTCCGTTTCCACATTGTTCTCGGGATTAATAAGTCCGTTCTCATCGGACAAGCCATTTGGTTTTGAGGAAGTTTCCCCGGCTGTCGTCTGTTTCCGAAAGACGTCGGAAGACGAAATTTTAACAAAGAGAGTAAAGTGCGTTTTCTCCAACTGGAAGAGTAGTTAGTATTTATTGGCTTATAGGAATGGAAAACACACACAGTTGCAACCTTCTGAATCGTGGCTACAACTTCTTATTTGAAATCTCAACACAAATGCGTTTCCAGTACAACATACATTTTTGTTTTCAAAAGAGAAACGTAACGATAATTGACATGTGAAATGGAGAATAAAAGATATCGTGCCCGCACGCATACATATAAATTGAATTTTTTTTATTTTACGGGTGGACATACATATGTACATTTGAGATGTATGTATGCGATGCGTGCGCACATGCAGTATATGCACGTGTGGAATTCGGTGGATAAAATGAAAATATTAGGGGGAAGATTGAAAAAAAAGCAACAAGGCCACGTCCGTTTGTTTCTTCTATTTTGCATCTATTTTTGGAGTTCAAGTCAGTAGTTTTATAATTTTCTTTGGATATAAATTTATTCGTGCGACTTATTGATTCGATCGGAAATTCTTAGCTTTGGCATAAAAAGGGTGGGCCAGTTGTTGGTTTTCTTCTTCAACAATCGACTTCAGAGACGTTTAGCAAGTCTAATTGGTCCTGTTCAGAATTCTAGGCACTTACTAGTCAACCCGCTCTGATGGTGGAGAGCCTGTCAATTTGATTGCAAAACTAGTTGACATTTAATGAGGCATGACTTTTGCTATCCTTCTGACGACTCATCATTCTTCGTTCGTTGAACTTCTGATCTTTATTGGCAAAAAACTGTAACAAGTGTGGAATCACAGCGTAATCATCACTGAAAGTTTTTCCATTAAAATAGATTTGCAAAGATCGAAAAAAAATGGTATGGGGTATATGAGGGATGTAACAACTATTCGCATACAAGCTCCGACATTTTTTGGCGAGTAACCAGACCAACTCTGGCCTTTTTTCGTTGATCGCTGTATGAAATCTGTCCAGTTGTTCACATTATATACACATCCGAATCAATCAGCTCAAAATGCTCCAAAACCTTTTCAATCCTATCAAACTGAGAGGAAAATCTTTGTTCGGTGGATATCAGCCTGGCTCAAGATCGGTTGACGCTACCGTAAAAAATCCATTTTGCATCGCCAATGATGGTTCGGGTCGAACCCATCAAGTCTAAGATGCAAACCGCGAACGTTGATGCGTTTCGTTTAATGAATTTTTTAGCTTTATTTAAAGAGTTTCTTTAGCTGTATGTGTCACTTTTGATTGTTTTGCTATCTCTCGGAAAGTTACAAGACGATCCAACTCATTTATGGCTTTTATTTAAATCTCATCAAGCTCATCTGGTCGACCTGATCGTTGTTCACTTTTCTGTGAAAAATCTCCGGGACGAAATTTGTCAAACCAATTCCGGCGCTGACGCAGCTTTATTGCGCTGTGTTTATGACAATACGTAAATATGACGAAAATATTCGTTTGTGCACGCTGCATTAAAACTGATGCCAAACTATTACCTTTTCACAAAAATTAGCGCAGTTTGCTTCCAAAGCAGAGCTAGACTGACAGCTAACAGATGTCAAAATCAAAAATATGTCATTGACAGAAGCCATTAAAAATTATGGCCAAAGACTTCTGTGTGTCAAATCGTTCATACACTCCAAACAATGCTGAATTTTGGATAAAAAGTTTTTTTTCTTGGCACATATACGCACAATTAATCAAACATAAAAGTTCATCTTCTGTGTCGCATATTTTATTCTTATTACACTTTTATTACGAACAAACGTAATTCACAAACAAATTGAAAGTGAAATTAAAAAGTAAAATTTCAATAATAACATATGGAAATGTCAACTGTATTTGCAGTGACTGCACCCTTTTTTGTTATTTGCAGTATCTGGAAAATTTCCGTATCACTTTCCGTATCTCTTGTTCTATTCAGGCTAACCTAAAACTCTGTTCAGACTTCACGAATCCAAAAGTAATGCTGAGACACTGCATTTCAAAAATCGGATTCTTTTTTATCGAATTTGTTGTCGTAATGAACCATACGGAGGCAACCTTTTGCCACTTGTAAAGTTACAACAAACCCAAATTCACCACCATTCACTACACCAAATGCAATTAACTTAATAAGAACATCTCTTTATAATAAAAAGTCGGCTGGCACCGATCAAATCTCAAATGTCATTCTAAAGAAATGCCCCTTCGCTTTGGATGTGATTTTGTCGGCCATACTTGCTGCATTAACAATGCTTTCTTTCCCACTATTTGGAAGAAGGCTAAGGTACTCCCGATAGCAAAAGCAAAACATGCTAAAGAAATCAAAGATTTTAGGCCTATGCCCCTTCTGTCAAATGTTGGAAATCTTTTTGAGCGAACATTTGAACAACATCTGTGAGGAAACACACACAATTCCAAATAACCAATTTGGATTTAGAAGTGGTCAATCTCCAGAGCATGCAAGGCTTACTTTGCATAAAAAAAAGCATTCGACTCACTCAAGGGCTTATCATACAAACACATGACATCAAGGGCTTATCATACAAACACATGAGACTGAACTGTCCGAAATGGCTGACGCAAAACATAGAAAAGCTTCCTCGAAAATATGTACAGTTCGGTCTTTATAGGTTCCGAACATTCTGATAGTTTTCCAAATAATTCAGGTAAAGCGCATCTACATACACGAGCGAGGTGCTATAATGTACGCTGATGACACAATAATAGTAGCTAGCGATAGAAGGCCGGAAACCGCCCTCAGGAAATTCAAAGATACATTGCCAATTTAGTGGAATTTAACTTGCGGTTTAACTTGCTTTAAAAAATTCAAATGGAAAAGGACACTACCTTGCTGTAAAGAGCAGTAAAGCCTTAACCTTGGAAATAAATGGAAAAACTATCCCTTTAAAGGATGAACTTAAGTATTTAGGTATTTATTTTTTCAAATTTCAATAAGCATGCGAAAAAAATTTTCACTTAATCAAAAATTGTAACAGCTATTTTGAAACCTATACTGCATTCGAAAGAAGTCGCTATGAATACTAAGATACTTGTTACCAAGACGCTTATAAGACCAGACTTTTGGATTTGGCACCTGGTAATGAAAGATAATGCTATTTTGCTGCGGGAAGTTATGAAAATCAAACAAAAAATGGCTTTCGAATAAAACGTTGTATAATAAAACAAAAGTTTCACCTGTTATGGCTTTATTATTATTAAAGCGAGTTCATGATCATCCCAACCCACTTGTTAAGATCAATGCTATGTTTCACCTTTCAATCTACTGAATGCCATATTCTCATCCGAGTTACTCTTCTACGAAAAAGCTCAGAAGTTCAATTAACGCGGTTTTTGATATCTCATGGATTGATTTCCAGAAACAATATAAACAAAACAGAAAAGCAGCTGTTCCATTCGTATATTATTAGTCGAATCGAAAAGCAGAGGAGAAGCCTTATTTTAGCCTTAAATTTTAATTTATATATAGTCAATCAAAGTGGAGTATGTATGTCGGGAGCGAGCATACACTAAGAAAAACATGTTTATATATAATATAATTGTTAACATTTTGATCCCAATATTACAAGAACATTGCTTCAACACATTTAAACAGGCATTTATGTATAATTGTAATCCTTAAGTATCAATAAAGTTCAAAGCTCAAAGTACTATTATAACACAGGCATGCCCTGAGACATTGCCTCTTAAAAACTGGATTATTGTTCATCGAATTTGTTTTCAAATTAACCAAACGGAGGCAACCATAAGAAACATGACCTTCATCCTAGCATCAAATTGGTTGTTTTTTAAAAAAAAAAGTCTCTTTGCCATGGCAAAATCTGCTTGGGCGCCAACTAAATAAAGATATTGATGAAGCTAGAACCTTATCTGATAAAACTTCGATCAAAAATGTCGCCAATTTTCTCTTGTATCTACGAAACTCAAGACGATTGAGTGCTGAAAATGAAAAGATGAATATTCGTCGTCGACTAAATAGTTCTGAATCTTATCAAAGTCACGTTGCAAGTGCAATCTGATGTCCTTAATTGTGGTCACAATCTGTGAGCGATCAAGTCGTCTGGCTACGCTTGACATAAGAAAGAGAGCCCTTTCAGTCAAAGAGATTTAAGGACGTTTCAGTAAGCTCTTGGCGATTCCCAAATTATTTAATGGCATGTTCGAAAATCACTTAAGTTTATCACTACAATTTAGATTACTATAGAAAGTGAAAGAAGGAGACGAACAATTCCAGTTAGACAGTTTTTTATTTTTTACACTCAGGTGCGTGGAAGTACACATTTGCCTCCAGTTTGGGCGCGGATGATAAGTTAAAATACTTTATTTTAATTTTGGAGTTTTTAACAAAGTTGTGTTGCAAACAAGTGCCTTAATGGGTTCAAATCCCAATTGATATCTGACACCAGGTCCAAAGGACTGTTCATGCCATAAGAGAAGCCTATGTCATCCGCAAATGCAGTAGGTGATCCTTTAAGTTCAAGATCAAGTAGAGAATTTATATTGATTTAAAATAGGATTGGACCCAAAACCGAGCCTTGAGGTACACCCATATTAACAAGCTTAATTTCGCTTCTAATTTCAGCTTTTTTAACTCTGCGACTTATTTTCCAGATATGACCTGAACCAATTAAGGATAAACCTACGGAAACCAGCGTTTTCCAGTTTTATCAACAAAATAATGTGGTTAACCATATCGAAAGCTTTTGTTATATCAATAAATAAACCAGCCGTACATTTTTTTCACATCGAGGTGTGACATTATTTGAGAACAATCCAAATTGGACGGGATTGAAGAATTTTGTTTTAGTTTAGAAACTCGGTTTCCTATTCTTCATAAAAACTTTGCTGATGGTTGAAAGAGGTGAAATATTATAGATCTATAGTTGCCGATCTCTGTAGCAGAACCTTTTTTAAACAATGGTAGGACATCTGCGCATTTGAGGTCATCAGGAAAAGCTCCTGCAAATACGCAATTTATTTAAAATATAGGCCAAGACATCCACTATGAAACATCCAATTTCTTTAAGAACAAAGTGAGAGATACCAACAGCACCTCAAGGGTACTTTTTAGCTCCACCATTTTTTTCGTATCTTTAATTGACTTCGACTATTCCGTAGACACTAAGATTATACGAGAGTTTAACAAAAACCAAAACATTAGTGCTACAAGTGGCTGTTATTTGTAATTCCTATAATTTCACTTTCTCCGACCACATCGCGAACATCCAAAGGCACTTCAAAAAGCCCATGTTGAACAAGATTCTTAGGAACTTGTATCCATGCTATAGGGCATGGATAGTTGTCAGTTATAAGGAATAAAATTTCTAGAATCTAGACGCTCGATTTCTTATGTAATGTTTATCGAGACTTACTTAGTTGCCACATTTAGTTTCTTGGTCGCTGAGAATCGACAGCACTATTTACCAAGTTATCGTCAATGAGAATCTCATTTCGAAGGCAGTAATTGTGAAAAAAGACGAGATTTTCCAGGTCTCGGTTCGGGTCAATGCAAGCATTTGGATTGTTTACCCCCCGAAAAATCGTTTCTTTACCCTCAACCATTTCCTTCGCCTTCAATCACGAAATTCTGAAATTCCATTTTTCTGCTCTGAAAAATGGATTTCTTTAGGACCCTTTAAATTGAGTCTTTACTCGACATAACTGTTGCTTTTCAATACTTGCAAAGGAATAAACGCACCTTTTTGGTTGAGGCTCACTGGGCTATAAAAGTTATCATTCACAAACGGGAGTTGCTGTTGTTACTAAATATATAACAAAATAATATAAAAACTTTTGCACGCTAATTGTTGATACGTACCGCAAAATGTGGAAGGCATTGACCGCAGTAAGCTTATGGAATGTTTTTGTCTTTCTCTTCAACAGTTCTTGTAAGCAATCCATTATTGTATGTGGTGACGCTATTTCGCCACGTTGGTGGAGGAGGGAAGCGCTCACTAAAGGCTTTAGATTAATAAAATTATTTTTTTAAGTCTAATGTAACATAACCTATTACTTGTTGTGTAGGATTCCCAACATTGGAGGTATTTGTCCGTAACCCAAGCATATATTTTTGAACTTCCGATTCAGAGCTAAGAGTTTGCGTTCGATTATTGAAAACAATGCTAAGTGGTATTCTAAGGCATTCCAAAAATAAGCCCATTTTCCATAAGATTTGGATTTGTATGATTTGTTTGTTTTCCTATGTCAGATGTGTGGTGTTTTTTCTTAATGTGTGGAATTGGCATCCAAAAGTTTTCCTTTGACGCCAATTTAGTTTTTGAGGTACTTTCGTCTGAATATCTTTTGTCGTAGTTTTTTTGAATTGTAGTTTCCATATTCCATATTTTCACTTTGATAAGAAACGTCTGAAAAGTTTATTAAAGAAATCTCACAAAAAAACACACATTTAATTATAAATTGTTATTTTCCACAGAAATAAACAAGAAATTAAGGGAAAACGAATCGCACCCACTTTTTTATTCATCTCCCAGCTGAAGGGATGATCTACAAAACGAAAGCTAGAAAATATTGTTCCGTTTTGGTTGTACATAGTGAAAACTGCTAAGTTTCCATACTGTTTTCGGAATTTCGTGAGATAACTCTTACGGATATTTGTTTTCTTATAAAGTTTTCTACACGCGATCTTTCTCTTGTAACAACAAAAACGATGCCTCAGAGAAGGAAACATGTGTTTTACTTGTTTTGTTTCATTTGTTTTTTGATGTTTTTCGCAAGAAAGCCTAAAAAGGACAGAGGTGTGGCAATTTAGTTCTGAAAATTTTTCAATAAATAACAAACAAATCATATTTTTTACAAAATGTTAGTCTCGTATAGTGTTCAAAACCTCCTTTTTACTTTTTACTCTACACAACAAATCCAACGTTGCTCTCACGATTCAAAACACGCTTGGAAATCCTTAAAAAATAATCCGTTCATCATAACGGTTACAGCTTTTTTGAGCTCCTCTAACACCATGAGCTCCCTTGAGGTGTGACGTCATGTTGGGGCTTAAGAAAAAGTCGCGAGGGCAATATGGGTGGTAAAGATTGGGTGCTGCATTGTTGGAATGCATTTTTACCGAAAGCTTTTGCACAATGATTGAGGAATGGGCTACTGTGTTGTCAAGGTGCGAGATCCAGTCATTTTCGGCGTTTCTTTGTTGTAATTTAACTCCTCAGGCAACGCACGAATTCGAAATGCAATTGTCTTCAAACATTCCGTCGACAGACAGTTTCTGAAAGAAACTGACCGCGAACTACTAAATACCGGAACTTATTTTCCACACCGCGTATCTTTCAATTTAGGATTCCACGAGTATGTCGGAACATATTAATATTCTGATATTACACCGGCTTCACACCCGTGGTTCGCCTTTGGACCGTGAAGAATGAATGGCCGAAGTTTGTATTGGCGCTGTATTGAGAATTAAAGAGCGGTTATCTTTCACAACTCAAAAGGATTTGCCATCGCCGCGTAAAGCCCCCATCCACATCAGTGACGAACTATTCGGACAATTGGTGCGCCACTTTCTATAGCCAAAACGGAACATCCAGGCTAAAACACGTTTTTGAACTCCTTTGGAAAGATACCTGGATAAGTTAAAAGTCTTCAGACGTAGCCAAGTATTTGAAGAAATGTAACTTATAGCAATACAAAAAACAACCGACAACTTGGTGAAAATGGTGTCCTCCAAGAAGTTTTCTCCAACGATGGTTCAATGAGGGAACGAAGTAATTTGAATGTTCGAGGCACCATCGATTTATCTTATAAAACTCCTCTGGATCACGCTCCTCCATCTGCTCAAAATTGAACGCGTAGAATCCATGCGAACCCACCACCGTTGCTGTGCTCTTCTCCTTTTATTTGAATCTTTTTCCCTCTTGATGTGCCAATGAAAAACTGAATTCGTTAGGCAGACCAGCACAAATGATGGTTCAAATTATATGTTGTCGTACATAACCTCCCAACGCGAAGCGACATTTCGTTTTGCAAAATCTTCGGTTGCGCTTTTTGGCACATTTTATCGTAAAGCTTCTACAAAACGCCTACAAAGCCCTTGAAAGCCGCATTGCCATATGGGCATTAGAAACGCAGCCACTAAGTCCACAAAAAAAGGAAGTAAGTACCGAACCTCGGGATCAATGATCAAGTAATTACCGGTGTTAGGAAACCAGAAGCAACTTTAGCTCGATATCTACCTGATAAGTTAGAAACTGGCTGACAGTTTTTAAGAAGAGCAAAAGTTTGCTCTACTTCAACGTTTCAATACTTAAGCAAACTTGTTTGTTTCCACAACAAAAAATAATAAAAACATTTACTCAAACAAATTCGCACACATTAGATGCTTCGAATAAACAAATTTTGTCCTAAGCCTTTTCACGCGTTTCCAACGTTCCATTTTTCCCTTAAGTTTTTTTGTTTTTATTTTTCTTTTCGGATTGAGACATGGTCTATTAAAGAGAGTATCTTTTAATTTTAATCTCTTTGCACGACTTCTCTTTGTTCCATTTTCACTTTATTGATTTTCCATCTTAATGTGTGTTCTATATGAATGTGTATGTGTACCTACACATATACCTTTCTGATCCATCTGCAAACAATATGTTTTTCGTTGTAGTAGTGCGCCATGTGCACAAGACCTACTTCCTCTGTTAAGGAATATATTATTTTTTTTTTACTTTCGTGCTTGATGGTTTTTGGATTAATATTGGAGTTGTGGGGGTTTGGCTGGAGGCAACCCAACGAAGTTTATTCATTTTCCTGTCGTCGAACACTCACACCAATGATGGGGCAGCTGTCAAATGTGTGTTATGTTTTTATTACACTTTTTCCTGTGACTTTTTTTTTGTTTTATTTTTGTATAATACGCTGAGCATAAAAGGTCTTTAATTAGTGATATGGCGATAGAACTGTGTTTTAGTAATTGTTAAATAGTTTGAGTTACATGCTATGCAAGTGTATACTGTGAATGTCATAACTAAGTAAACACCTCTACGAATTTTGGAGTAAAATGCAATTTAACGATCAACTCTGCGAATCACTTTTACCACAATATGGTTCCTGTTCCAATCCGGAATTTAATTTCATGTGGTTAAAACTCACCGTCCGTAGGCAAATCGTTCACTATTGTTTAATTTATAGGGGCCACATCTTAGACAGTAATTCTACCTTCAACGAGTTTGATGCGCTATCTGACTCCATCTTAAGAATTTTTTCCTGTTACCCTCGTTCTAAAATGGTTTTTGGGGCCGATTTCAATATACACAATTCTAGTTGGCTTCGACACTCTGCACAGATCTTCTTGAGATCTTCGCTGTGGTAAATAATTTTACCCAGCTTGTAAACGAGCCTACACGGATTCCAGACATTGATTGTCATGCCTCCAACACAGTCGACTTGTTTCTAACTTCCCACCCTGATAAAGACACCTAAGACGTATTGTCGCCTCTAGGCTCGTCGGACCTATGTGTCATATCGGCAACACCTCAACGATTTCTTTAGGAACTTTAACTTACAGCTTCACCAACCATATTAAGGGGACGACTTAAGATGAGTTAAACATCTCCGGCATACATATGCACAGAGCTGTTTTTGCTCGCTCTTTAAGAGGATATTAAGACTCTTATAATGCGTGTAGCACAGAGCGAGCGGAAGAATGAGGAGAAGAATGAAAGAATGTGTAGTGGTTTGAGAAACTCAGGTGTATTTGGTTTCTACTCACTTCCGTGGGTGGAGCCCGAAACGGGACGGAAGATTTTGATATCGACCTATTGGCTTTAACCTAATTCACAGGATTTTATTCGACATTGATTATGATCTATGAACTTTGAAAGTTTGGAAGATTAAGCGTAAACACCCCGCTGTATGTGTTATACCAAGAGATCTTCCTTAGATATGTATGGGGGATATGCCCCTTCATTTACCAAAATATCATCACTGAACATGGTTAAACCATTGTTCTCCGCTCGCCAGTTCCCAATATCGTTTTGAGGGTCGGAGTTGTGTACGAAGACGTGATCTTCCAAGAAATGGTTCGGGCGAGTGCTACCATTCACCTTAAACACAGCTTGAAAGGAAGCGCCTTATACTTCAACTTCTTCATGAGGATCTTCGATTAAAGGAAGCTCTGTAATTTTGCTGAATTTATAGTTGGATATTTTTAAGCATAGACTTCAGTGTCCTAACCTCCGAGCCTTGTTGGTCAGTAAAACGTCTGTTTAATACTTTGAGTCTCGTCAGAAGCCTACTCTTTTAACGGTGCAGTGCGTCGATCGTTGCGTTGCGTTAAATTTAAACGTTATCAGTTAATTCGTATTATGATACTGTGCTGTCCATCGTTCGTTTAATGGTCTCGTCCATCTTTTTCAGGTAATCGTCGATCTCCTCATTCGACAAATTTCTATTATCATAGATTGTGGGTTGAGCAAGTTCAAGGAGAGAGCTTTGGTCCATTTTCGGGAAAAGCGCGTCCAACGCGTCCAACTACTCCTCCAACTCCGCAATCTCGTTAGGAATAGTAATTACGGCACTAAATCCGCAATGGTCACTGTCGTACACAAATGGTTTTAAGCATTTAATCGGTTGTCGGCTTAAGTCAGTCAGTTGTAAGCATTCGTCGAAAAGCAAAAGATTCAGGAGGAGCCTGTTCTTGAATTAGACGGACTATCAGTCGCCTTTAGATCCATTTTGTACTCAACATTGTTCTGACCCCACCAATAGAACAGTAGGTTCCCTCTCCGGCCGTAAGGTAGTAATTCCCCTTCCGACCCAAGCCGCATGTTTTGAAAAAGTGCTTCGAGCTCTGAAATAAAAGTAGTTTGTTGAGAGGCTCCGGCTGCATAGACCGCAACCATATGCATTTTCTTTCCACTACGAAGAGGGATACTTGTGATGCATGCTTCAAGAACTTGGAACCTACGCACTTTACCACTGTTTCAGAGTTGGGTGGGTCTCTACGTACGATATTAAATTTATTATGCCTCAAAATGTGCTTCTGCGATAACTTGGTTTCGTTAACTAAAAGAACATCGGGGCTTCGATCTTCTAACAATTAGTTTAATTAGCTTCTTCGCTCGGCTTTAATTAGTGAATTCACATTCATCGTAAGAATCTTTAAGGATCTCTCCGCCAGCGACGACTGGAAACGACTGGAAACGCGTTAGACTCGGCAAAAGCGAGTATATACGATCCACCCGTGTCGCCTGCTCCTGTATTTATAGTGTCCTTTTTTTTGTGTAAATGTATATTATTATTAACTTCCCATCAGGAAGTTCTTGTAATCGGTCCGATTTTCGAAATTCAAAATTTTTACATTTCTCCACGTTTGGCGGTCCCAGTAGTCGGATTCCATGATTTTTAGAAAGATGTCTGTGTGTGTGTGTGTACGTACGTACGTACGTACGTACGTACGTACGTACGTACGTACGTACGTTTGTGCGGATTCTTTCGTACAGCCTAACTCGAGAACAAATCAAGCTATCGAAGCCAAATTGGTTTCATTCGAAGCGGGTGTGCATAAAGATCACCTGAAAAGCTTTTGGTTAATTTTCACAGGGTGGTTTGAATTTTATGACGAAAAAACTGTCAAAAAAAGGGACATTTTCACTTCTTCAATTAAAATCAATTTAGTTTTCCAATAAAAAAAGTTCAAAATTAATTAAATTTATAGCTAATAGCTACCTCATCAGATAAAAAAATATGCATTAAAATATACACTGCCGTTCATAAGTTTCCGGACAAATTCATATAAAATTTTTTTTTTGTTCAATTTTAATGCCAAAAGTTTCATCAATATTATGTTTATTTAGCCAATTTACTAACTATAGAGACTACCAAAAAGACTAAAACTGTTTTTAGTTGAGGCCATTTCATACATTGATGTGCCCCTTTCTCTATTTCCTGATCCAAATTTCCACGGAAGTTCTTGGAAAGTTGTTTCAGAAATGTGAATCCTGTAGGTCTTTCCCATTTTTCAAGACTCAGAGTGACGTCTGCAACACTGACACATAAAACATCCTTAGAAAATTATGGAGCCACCAGTTTTTTTTGTTCAAAACCTGCTCGGCTGTAGCTTGACGCTTTTTTATCGTTATAATATATTAGCAAAAAGAAGCTCATGGCTCAAATTACATGAGGCAATTGAAATTAAAGTAAAAGCATCGAGAGAAACCTAAATGACAAAGTTAAAATACATTGATAAAAGTGCATTACTCGTATATTGCAAGGAAGGCCATAACATCCGATTTAGTTTGTTTTCCACTGTTGTGGTTTTAAATCATGAACCCAATCCTAGAGGTCTTTCCAGAAAATGACACAGAGATAAAAAAAATCTTTCGGAATCGGCGTGGAAAATCCTATCGAAATCTGCAAAGAAAACTGGACCGAATGTGATCCTCTTTAAGCCATATATTTACCAGACAGAAAAAGATCCTTTGCTGAGCAGTAACCAGCTCGGAAGGAAGAGGCGGTGGAAATCTCTGGATTGAAACTATGTACTTTTGAACCCTTTTAAAAAGGACATAAAGTTAATCACGCCTTAATATTCCGAGTAGTGGTTAATATCTTCCGAAGAAAAGCAATCAAACAAATTTGATTGATTAAAAATAATTCCAGAAATACATGAAGTTGAGATAAGCAGTTGGTTCTCAAACTTTTGAAATAGAATCCCTATAAACAGAGTTCTTACAGAATATAATACTTTGAAACTTATAACACTTTATTGAAGAAGTTGAAAAACAACTGCCAAAAGCAAATACAAATTCAACTTCCAATGTTAAAGTTGTTGTTATGAAATCGATTTTCGCAACTCTAAATTTAAAATATCTTAGCTTCACGTTGAGTTGGATACTCTTAGAGGGATGACTGGATAAGATTACAGACGAAAATGCTTTCATTGAGTCGTTTAATGCAAGCCATGGACAGCCAGCCAGCAAAAACAATTATCTCAAGGTTAAACACCCCAAACCGAAGCCTGCAAATTCGAAATGGAAATATCATAGTAGAATTGCATTCAATGCTGAGGACATGGAAGAACCAACAATGCCATCTACCTGACCTAGACGAAGTACAGATAGCAAGACAGAACTCCTTAAAGCGGCGTCGATGACTTAGTTGGGAGTATGCAACAGCTCATCTGAAATACATGGTCAGAAGAAAGCATGCGAGATGAATGGAATCTCAGTATTGGTTGCCCAATCCTGAAGGAAGGAAGCCAATTATAGAGGTATCAATCTCCTCAAAATTTCCTTTAACATCTTTTCCGCCGTATGATGTGAACATCTGAAGCAGTTCGTCAACATCCTGATAGGTCCGCATAAATGTGGTTTTCGACCAGAAAAGTCCACCATAAACCAAATATTAACATAAAGGCAGATCTTGAAAAAAACCCAGGAGCGCCAAGTCAGCACGCACCACCTTTTCATCAATTGTCCCATCTGCATGGACGGTGAGTGGAGGAGAAGATTCAACAACCAATTGACTTAGCGAAAAGGATACAATGCCAATCCTACGTGGACTGTAACGCCACCTCAAGTTAATAATTAAATGATTAATGACAAAAAAAGTCCAACCAGCTAACATGCTTAAAAAAAACAGGAAAAATTAAATTATTTCTGCAGTCAAACTAAAAATCTAATTTTCTTTAAGAATCATAGAAAGGTAACTCAAACAGAAAAAAAGTATTTCCAAATTGAAATATGATTATCTATCAAACTTTTCAATCTTGTGCACAACATAAGATAAATGTTACTTAATCAAAAACGAATATTTCCAAATTGTTGTCCTGTTCACTTAAAAGAATACTTTCGTAAGTAAGTAATTACCGAAATGTTGAATTAAAATTAATGTTGAATACTTAACTTTACCTTCATAGCAGCTAACCATTCCCCTACTTACCTCCATTTCAAGTAATAAATGTGATTTTAATTTTATAGAATTTTAACTGAACTAGATAAATTTCCTAATGATTCAACTCAATTATTATAATCTCATACCTAATATTTCATCATGAATTTGTTTTAATTTCGTTTTAATCTTTATACTTATATTTTTAATTTATTAGTCTAATATGTTTTAATTCAATTTAACCAACGTATTCTTTACATCGCTAATCTTTCACAGATTTATAAGTATTTCTTACTGTGTTAGCCTGTACATAATAAGTATACCCTTTAATCTATAATTTAGAGGCAAATCATATTTAAATGATTCAAAGATGCAAAAACAAATATAAACTTACGGGGAGCTAAAAAAATGAGTATCTTAAATTTGATGTTGGGAGCAAATTAAAAAGCACCTTACTGTTTTTTTTTTTATCATGAGATGGGAAGTTCATGGTATGGGCAGGTCTACTCGCACCCAAACCAATTTTTTTGCTGTTTGTGAGTGAGCTTGGTGTCTCAGAGCTAACTGGTGAAGGAAGAATACGCGAACCCCGTTGATAGTAACAAAATGGCTTAGCTTAGAAAGTACCTGAATTGTGTTTTTTTTAAAAATTAAAAAAAAAATTCTTCCTTTAATAATGAATGACAGAGTAAGGACTCTATCTACTAACTCCTCTTTCTGATAACTTTTTAAGTGCTTCGTGATGTAATGATGTTGTAAGGATGCGAAATTATTTCGTTCATTTGAGTCCTTCACAGTAAACGCACAGTTATCGAAAATACTGGCTGGTCCGAAAACTCATTCATAAATATGCATTTATATGCTCACTTGTAGCAATTCATTTCGAAATTTTTCCAAGTCCTGATATTGTTAGCAGCAACATGTCCCTTTAAATGGAGGAACACAACCGCCAAATACTGCCATAAATTCAGAAGCGTTGGCCCCCACCCACAGTGAACAACGAACATATCCGTGTGCATCCATTCGTTTTGAGTTGCAAGGTCCTTTTACTTAACTCCCCAATTCCGTGTGTTAAATCTGCGATTGCCACGAATTTTATGCGCATTTAGTATCTGGCACGTACACACATGCATCAGTATACTATATGTTTATTTCAGTTTTGGAAGGACTACACATTGCGGAAGAGTCGGAATATCATGGAGAACGAGTTGTGAACTGTGTCAGAATGACTTCCTTGTTTGGAAGTGCTCGGGATATTTTTTCATTCGCACAGGAACTAGCGGAACCAGAAGGGATGTAATGTTGCACATAACATACGCCTTGATAACTCTTCATAACTCATTTCCTCACATACTCTCATCCGGTTTCAATTATATCTGTTTTCGCTATAGCGAAGTGGTGATTTAAGAATCCCGGTGATGGCACGGTTAGCTGTGTCAGGATTCGGGATTCGCTTTTTGCAACTTGCATTAACTTTTTTGTGTTGTTTTTTTTTTGCAGCTATTTAATGCTGACAAAAAAAATTGATCCTTGGCAGGTTGATTTAATATTAGATTGGCTTTGTTCCATTTTTACAGACGCTTTCAAATAAGCATTAAGTAATTTTAAGAAAAGATTTTAACAATGTAAAGATGAGAGCCATTATGGAAACTCAAGACGAGCTAGGAGTCGTCGTTAGGATATCGCTCAAGGAGGTGGTCACTTCTACAACCCCGCTAAGAGTGGTCGTTGTGAGTAGCCCAAAAAAAGCTGTATTATGTAGTCAGCTCTGTGTCCCGTGTTTTTCAAAACATGATCTTATGTACTTAACTTACAAATTCAATAAGAAAGATGAGCAATCCGAAGTAAACTATAGGGATTTTAAGAACATCGATTATTTCGCTATCCAGTATGATGCTTTACCAAGTTAAATGTCTCCAAGAATACGAATTCTACTCTTATATAACAAGAATGTACCCATACAGAAATAGGTGTTTCAGTATGACTCACCTGATTGGTTAACAAATGATTTCAGAACGAATACAGAAGCTTAATAACAAATTTAACTTAGGCTGTACTTTTGCTGATAATAACTTAGTTAACGAACTAAACAATTGATATCCCTTGTTTTTATTACATTATTATTTACTTGAACTTTATTTATCTATCTATTTATATTAAGTCACATAGTTATTTTGTCTATTTAACCAATTGCTTACTATATTACTAAACTAATTCAATTTATGAAAATGTCGTTATTGCTGACAACTTCATATCTATTACTCTAAGGTGAATTTTGACCATGACAGCTGTCACATCAGAAACTTCATGTCATTGTCTAATTATTTCAGTCTAGGTTATTGGTCATAAGTGAAAACACACAAGTTTTTGTAAAGCCGTAAAATGTCTACATTCGTGCCATCAAAACAACATTTGCGGGAAGTTTTAATATGCTTCTTTCATTTAAAGAAAAAAGCAACCGAAGCGCATCAATTGCTTGCCGAAGCTTACCCGGGCTATACTATAGACGTTAGAATGCGTCAGCGGTGGTTTAAGCTGTTCAAAGATGGTGATTTCGACACCGAAGACAAAGAATGCCCCGGTCAGGTGAAAAAGTTTGAAGACCATGAATTGCAGGCGTTGCTCGATCAAGATCCGTCACAAACGCAAGAAGAACTTGCAAAATCCCTCAGCAAACCATTTCCGAGCGTTTCAAAGCAATGGGAATGATCCGAAAGGTAGGACATTGCGTGCCGTATGAATTGAAGCCACGAGACGTCGAACGCCGATTTTGCATGTCCGACATGCTGCTTGAACGCCACAAAAAGGAAGTCTTTTTTGCATCGAATCGTCACGGGTGATGAAAAATGGGTACATTACGATAATCCAAAAAGTCGGGCAACGTATGGATACCCCGGACATGCCTCAACATCGACCGCCGTTCAGAATATTCATGGCCTGAAGGTTATGCTGTGCATTTGGCGGGACCAGAAGGGTGTTGTGTATTATGAGCTGCTAAAACCGAATGAAACAATCACAGGCGAGGTTTACCGACGACAATCGATGCGTTTGAGCCGAGCACTGAAGGAAAAACGGTCACAAGACACGATAAAGTTATTTTGCAACATGACAATGCTCGGCCACATGTTGAAAATGTCGTCAAAACTTGCCTTGAAACTGGCCTACCCCACCCGCCGTAAAGTCCAGACCTTGCGCCATCCGATTACTATCTCTTCCGATCGATGCAACATGGCCTGGCTGACCAGCACTTCCGTCATTTCGATGCTCTCAAAAAACGGATCGATTCGTGGATTGCGGCCAAACCGGTCGAATTTTTCAGAACGGGTATCCATGAATTGCCAGAAAAATGGAAAAAATGTGTCGCTATCGATGGGCAATACTTTGAATGTTGAATTTATATCTATTTTTCCTCAATAAAGCATTGTTTTTTGAAAAAAAAACATTTTCAACCGGTGGTCCTATGATTATTTCTTAAAAACAAGCTTTTCTTATTTGTTAATAAAAATTAAATTAAAAGTTATAAATAATTATTCCTCCTGTCTCTGTTTTTGACTTCGATCCTTCAATTAAAAATGGATGGAGTATTGCCTCCTAAAATTGTGAAAATAGGGACGCCACTAAATTTTTTATTCTTGATATGAGCCTTCTAAATTTTTTTGAGAATTGGCTCATGCCTGTCATATGAGTGCAGTACTCTTCCCTTAAAAGAACGTCCTCATAAATAAAAGTATACAGCCTGATTAGTTTTTTATCTTTTCCGGTGTAGTGCGTTGGTTTCGCGGTTTCGCTCTCCTATTTCAACCCTTTTAAATTAACAAAAAAACATATTTAAACGTTTTTAATGGGGGTCTTTATTTTTATTTCACAGAAATGGGTGCCAAGAAAAGGAACACTGCAGTCGATCGACAGCAACGTCCTGGTCAAGTTAAAACGAGATTAGCAGCTAATAAAATTGGCGTTGCCACAACAACGACCAAGAAGGCACAAAAAGTCACTACAGCAGCGAAGGCAGTCCCGAAAAAATCTCTCCCTATTAAAAAACGACTATCGAAAGAAAAATCTCTCAGTGAAGATGTAAAAGATTCCAATCCAAGGTCTACATCGAAATCGAAGAAGCCTGAAAGTGAGATTACAGCATCTACTGCAGCAGCCGCAGAACGGAAGGAGCATGAAGCAAGCACAGAAGTTGAACCAGATACGAAGCAAGCTGTGAAAGATGGCAAAACAAAGGCAATTAGCAAAATGTTGAAGAGCCTCGACATCCAAATCAGTGGTTTCGCGAACATTCTTCCACCAGAGGAGAAGATCATTGAAGTCCTAAAGTCCTCAATATCGGAGAATGTAAAAACGAAATCTCGCGCTGCAGCTGTCAAAGTGAATCATAGCAGCGGCGTGAGTAAGCTCTCTGGGAAAAAGGAGCAGCTCGATAAGAAAGGTCCACCGACGTCAACGAGCTCAACACCTGCGAATTCACCCAGTGTTCCTGTTGACCAGGACCAGAAATCGGCCGACAATAAAACTGGTGATGCAAAAAAGAATATCTTTCCAGTCGAAGAGAGCGGGAAACTAAACGTACTCGAAGATATAAATACTAAAGATGCTCTGCAGCCAGTGGAACAAAAATTGGAAGAGCCTGTAGTTGAGACAAAGAAGAAAATTGCTGCAAAGAAGGCAAAGATGGAAGCGAACCGAAACAAAAAGAAACCCGATGAGCCTAAAGAAGAGCCAAAAGAAGGAGTAAAAGTTCCTCAGGAGCTTTCAAAATCAGTGAATGATGCGGAAAAGACAAAGGAACAAACTAAATACGAAACGGATAATGAGAAGAAAAAGCAGACAAGGCTGCCAAAAGCACAGCTCGCTGACAAAGAAGAGCCGGATGTGAAATCTCAAGTTGAAAAAGATGCGTCAAGCAGCGACATTGCTGCACAAAAATCACTGCTCAAAACATTAACGTCGCCCAAAAAGACAAAGCCCAACACCAAAGGTACTAAGGGAAAGTGCAATGAAGACGAGAGTAAAGTGCCATCTGTTGTCGGCACTGAGACAGTAGACAATTTAGCCGAGGTATCCAGTCTAGAGATTCCGCCAGAAACAGAAGTAAATAAAACCGTGCAGGTCGCAGAACTCCACAAGGATCTTGAAAAGTTCCAAGAAACTTTGAGCAAATCAACAAAGTCTTTAACAATACGCCAGCGTTTGCAAAATAAATACAAGACGGCTCCAATTAAAAGTAAACCTATGCCAAAACCCGCTAAGAAGGCAGAAGCTAAAGCTCCCGGAAAAAAACTGCTGGCTAAGCCTCCAGTAGAGGAAAAGAAAAACGATGTCTATGACTTCAAATCGGGTTCCGAAAGTGAGGAGAATATCAAAATGGAACTGCCAACACTGAAGCAATTGCGTGAGTTCTCAGACGATGACGATAAGCCCCTTCAGGTGGCAAAAAAGAAGCTTAAAGACGATAAAACAGATTCAGCTCCAGTCATAACAAAACCGGAGTCAAAAAGTGAGATTAAAGATGAAAAGAAAGAAACGAAAGCTGCCGCTAAGCAACCAGTGGAGAAGAAACCTGCAAAAGCAGTCCGAAAACCAGTCACGAAGGTGAAACCACCACCACCAGAGTCAAGTAGTGAGGCAAAGACGAGCTCGACCAGCGACTCTGAGGATGAACAAAAGTTAAGCACGTTTGGCCAAAAGCGTCACCGAATGGCATCGTTGAACGCTCTGGCTAAGGTCCAGTGTCTCTATGAAAATGAATCTCGAACGGCGTATGAACTAGGTCTGTCTAAAACGGTGCAAGTGATTCCGAAAATTCGAACTTTAAATTCTGGCAGCAGCTCAGACGAAGAAAAGGAGGTTAAAGTGGCCATCAAGAAGGAACCATCATCCGCAAAAGAGCAGAAAAAAGTCGACGAGCTCAAAGTGGAACCAATCGAAGAATGTAGCGCCGAAGTCGATAAAGAAGAAGAAGTCGAGGTGGAAACAAAACGTGAGTTGCGTAATGTCCCTGGACGCGGCATGGGTAAACATTGGGAGTTTGAAAGCGACACCGACAACGAAGCAATACTCATCGAAAAATTACGACTTAAGAAGAAGAAATTACAAAAGCTCAAAGCCCTTCAGGCCAAGAAAGACAAAAAGGATAAAGATAAGGAAAGGTGTGAAGAGAAGCCCGCTAAACCGAAGAAGCCCATCAAATCGATAAAAAAATCTGTTAAGATCAAAATCGCAGCCTCCGATGATGGCAGCTCAGAGTCGAGTGATCATGAGGATAAGAAAAAATCGATGGGCGCACCGGCAGAGAAGCCGCCGCCAGAGCCGAAGAAGAAACGCAAACGTGAGCTTAAAGAAGAGTTAATTGGAGATTATAAAGGAATTTTGGCGCGCAAGCGCATGGCTAGTCTAAATGCAAGTGCAATAGTCGCTGCCACTTATGAAGTTGAGCGACATCTTGATAGAAATTTTGCCTCAGATTGCAGTAGTTTTGAGAGTTTCCCAGACGAACAAAAGCATGTGAGCAAAAAATCAAAGAAGCAGGCTGGACAGCAGCAGACTCCAGCTGTGGCAGATGCTAAAGACTTCAATGAAAAGAAGGAAATCAAAGCCGACACTTCGGAGTGCATGGACACCAAGGAATCGAAAGACTTTAAAGAGTCGATAAAAGATTCGAAAGAAACGACACGTCCAACATCATCGAGTTTGGTGATTGTTCAGGACACAGATGTCACTATAACCGGGGTCTATGTGAACCCTAAAACTGGATCTAGTCAAGAAGCTTATTGTAAAATGCAATATCGTGTGCAATCGAGTGTTACTGAGGAACGCGTTCTGAGGCCAGGATCCGTTGAACCGCCCAAGTCATACACTCCTCTGGACGCATTATCAAGTATGCGCCCTCCAGGTGCTGCTACAGGAACAGATGGTAAGTTGTTGTCATAGAATGTGAAATATATTTTTATATATTGGACTAGACATAGGTATAAATCGTTTCAAATCACTATGCAATTTTACCCAATTATTGCACGAAGTAATTAAGCTAAAATATCCCTTTTTTATGTTTGTATGTATGTGGTTTGATTATCTACAAATTAATCAAAGAACATCAAACTGGAACACTACAATCACCAAAGAAGAAAATTCCTCATCGGCACTGGATCACTGATTTGAACAATTTTGATTTGGAGGCCATGAGAAGGATAATCTACTCCTACCACCAATTTGACAAAAAAATCGTTACATTGAGGAGCCTTAAGCAAAAAATCTATGATGAACTTGAAATAAGTATAAGCAAGACATCACTTTGGAGAGTTCTTAAAAGCTAAGAAGGATTCAGCTTTCGCAAGACGGAAGACAATATGGGAATCCTCTTTGAATGAACGGTCATAAAAATTCAAAGGATAAGATATAGCCGGCAAATCAAATTCAAAGGATAAGATATAGCCGGCATTTGCATGAAAGTGGATACCAAGTTATTTATTTAGATGAGTCATATATTCATGATGGAAGTACGGAAGGATAAAAAAAAGCCTATTGGCACATGCTGGTGGATCAAATGGATTTGTCGATGGCGCTCTTCTCATATTCAAATCTGGATCAAAGTCTGGTGACTACCATAATGAGATGAACTTTGAAAATGTCTCCAAATGATTAAGCGAACACGTTCTGCAGCAGCTGCATGAACCGTCGGTTATTGTTATGGACAATGCTTCATATCACAACAAATTAAAAAACCGTACGCAAACTTTATCAGCAAAATTTGAGTTAACTAATTGGCTGGTAGAAAATAATATTGCACACAGCTTTTCAAGGTTCCTCATGAAGTTGTCATATAGCTGAATAAAATATAAGAGATTTGTTAACATATGTGTAAGCTGTCAGAATAAGCCTAGGTTAAGTTACTTTAGGTTAGGTTTTGCAGGGCTATGAAGTGCTTTATAAGCATCATCGCGATCTCTGATATTTACAGTTTACTTCCCCGCAAAATTTTAAAATTTCTTTGTAGTTGTTGCGTCCTACTTTCTCTAGTTTTTCGAAAGTAGTTCCCCAAACATTTTCTACGGCTTCTAGCTATACCCTGACATTCACACTCGACACTTCGACACTCAAAATACCGCAGTATCTGCATTCGTTTGTGACCGAGAGACCCAGTCTCTCTGCATGTTTCCCTAAGAGTCAGTACCCCGATAGTATAACCATCGCTATCCTCAGTTGCTTCGTGCTCAGCTGAAGTATTTCGTTTGCCTTTTTGCGTTCGAATGTAGGCCAATAGGCCTTTGATACCCTGTTTTTCCTTGAGTTTGGTCGGCTATTTTCATTATCTGCCTTATCTAGCAGTGTTGCCTTACCGGCAGACGCAGGAGGTTTAATTGGAACACTATAGGCCGGAGGTAGATTACCTCCATTTCGTTTCCTTCGATTTCGGAGTGACCAGGCACCCAACATAGATTCAAGCGCAATAACAAGTAAGGGAAGTCTTCCTACCCAAACCACGAAAAGACTTATCACAAACAAAAGGTTACCGACCTATAAGTCTAACATCTTTTTTTTTATGAAAAAACTAGAAAGGATCTGTGACATCCATATAAGAACGCAGATTAAAAACCCACAACTGAGCAAGAACCAACACGCGTATCTCAAAGGCAAATCCACAGAAACCGCACTACACAATGTAGTCGCAACAATAGAGGATGCCTTCGAATACAAAGAGTCAGCCGTAGAAATATTTCTAGACATCGAAGGGGTGTTTAATAATATCAAAATAACGAATATGGTAGACACCCTATCGACCTACAGTAAAAACACACAAATCAATAAGTGGTTGGAACATATGCTATCAAATCGCATCATCACAGCCTCCATGGGAGAAGAAACAAGGAAAGGCAAAGTCCTAGAAGGGACACCACAAGAAGGAATAATATCACCTCTCTTGTGGGTACTAGTGATGAACAAGCAGACGACCTAGCAATCCTAGTTCGATGAAAACAACTAAACATAATAGGGGAAATCATGCAGAGACTCTCAACACCGTTATAACACGTTATAACTCAATGGCCGCTGCCATCGAAGCAATTCTAATCATAACACCAGTACAACTGGAAGCACTGGTTCATTTTGACGACAGGAAAAAAACCGGCCAAAAGAAAATTGTAAACATTGTAAGGGCGATGACACCACTACTAGATCGCCAAAGCGACCTAGATGAGAAAACAATTTTAAGACAATTTTTCCAACCAGAGCTTATTGGACGTACGGAAACACGACAAGAGACTTCGGTGTTATCACAATTAATACGGACGGTTCTGAAAAATCATCTGAATCGGGGGCAGGGATCTACTGTCCGAACCCACCGAAAGAAGTTTCAAAAAATCTTGAACCATTCGGCACGGTGTTTCAAGCAGAAGTTACTAACTGGAAAAGCGCATAGAACTCAACATACGGAAGAAGCAAGTACTCATCTGCTCCGACAGTACTGTAGCTATCTAAGCTATTATAAACCCTCTATCAGTATCGACAATGATATGGAAGTGCAAACACAAACTTCACAAACTAGCAATAGTGGGTGCCGGGATACGACGGAATAACGGGGAACGCAAAAGCTGACGAACTGCCTTGGAAAGGGGCAGGAAAAAGCCACCAAAACCCTGTAAAGGAAATAGGTGTCCCGCTGACAATTTTTAAAAGAGCTATACACGAATGGGCAACCCAGGTTCAAAAATCACTGAGCCAAACTTACAACGTGCAGAACAGCAAAATCGACAATAGATAAACCGACTAACAAGGTAGCGAAACGAGCTCTGAACTCCAACAAACGGAATATAAGGCTAATGGTGGGACTGGTAACAGGGCAAATTAACCTTAACCTTCACTTATATAGACCCGGACTTGTAGAAACATCAACATGCCAAAGCTGTAAGGAGGAAGAGGAAGATCTGGAGCACTTCCTCTGCCACTGGCCAGCAAGAGCGAGACTGCGAAATAAAATACTGAGGTCAGCACTTCAATTTCGTTTTGCTGTAATAATACTTTAAGAAATAGTAGCTGGAAAGTGCAAAAGTAGTTTCCCCTTAAAAGTGGCAGGCGAGGGAGTTCTTTGCAATTCATGCGGGAGTCTATTCCACAAACGAATTGCGTATACATTAAATGACCGTTCTGCAATATTGTGTGACTAAACGTGGCAATATTTACTTCAATCCCCTGTTAGAGTGGGCGAAACGTAGTGTTTCATATAAATAACTAGGACACCTGTTGTAGATGATATTATAAAGTTGCAGAATTGCCCTAAACTTCAAAAACTCATCGAGTCCCATACTGAAGATGGAATGTTGTAAATGTGCCACACTGGACAAGTGAGGATTAGAGTGAATAAAGCGAATGCAGTTGTTGAAAGTCACATTAATCCACATTAAGCTTGCGTTGAATTGAAAGAGAAATACAACATAATAAGAGATTTTACTATGAGTTTTCTCATACTGGGTGACAATGTGCCTGCAGAAGATTTTAACGAACGAAGTCCGAAATAAATTTTTCTAACACAATCGGAGATTGCACAAAAGCAGCTTAGATAATGATTGATTTTGCATCCAAGGTGTTTGACATCTTTTACGTATTCAATTACTTCATTATCCAGAACAACAGGAGGAAAATCAGAAGCGTTGAGTTCAATTCTTGAGCATAACATCGCAAGTGACTTAGGAGGGCTACGATTTAGGCCGTTATATCATGACCAGTCAAGTATATGACTCAAGTCTTCATTTAACCTCACTATGCAGTCATCCACCAAGCCGGTTTTGCGAAAAATGTAGGACATCATCAGCGTACAAGTGAATGTGGCAATTGCGAACGACATCGGGAAGATCAGTAATAAACAACGAGAATAGCCAAGGACCCAAGACAGACCCCTGTGGTCCGAGATACCTATCTCAGTTTTCAAACGTTGCACTCGATCTTTCAGATAACTGCACATGAGCCTTAGTGACTTGCTATCAAATGACTTTGAGAAATCCAAAAGAACCATTACGCAAAACATGTCTAAATCGAGAGCAAAGCGGATGTGAGAGGTAACTTTCCTAACTTACGTCGGAAACCAGATTGCAATTTGGACAGTAGATTATAAGCATTCAAATAGCCTTGAATTTGGTCGTGTATTACCTTTTCAAATACTTTACATAAGAAAGATAAAACGCTAATCGGCCTGTATTTGGAAGGGGCGGAAGGGTTTGCTTTCTTGGGAAAATTAACACTTCAATTACTTATTGGGCCAATATAACGAGAAATCAAAGAACTTATTGCAAAGTTAAATTAAGGTGATTTTGGAGAGGACTTGGCTCCGATACAGATTCCAATCCGTGGATTTGGGGTTGTATTTGGTAGGATGGGAGCAGGGTTGCAAATAATGTCGAACCTGATGTGTTGGTGGTCCGATAGGGAAACTTGCCTGGACTTTAGTTGTTGGTATATTGCCGCCATCACCAGGGAAGAAGGCTGATTTCTCCTGTTATTAAGTACATAAACAAGGTCGAGCGGAGAGTGAGAAAAGTGACGAAACCAAACACAGAATTCAGTCCCGCTCGATGATCGAGTAAAGCGGCAGCGAGAGAGCAAAGCGTAGTTATTGTTTGTTAAACTTTAGTAATTTTCCAATTCCATCCATTGTAATTCTAAGCATATCAGGGCTCTACCCAAAAGCGTAAACTACCCTCTGATGAAATTGTGATAGGTTTGATTTGACTTCACGAACGAAAATTCTAGATTTTGGAAAAGAGTCAAGCTAGGCCCGCAACAATAGTTGATGAAGACGAGGCTTTTAACCTTAAAGTAACTGCAAGACGTTCATCAGGTGCGATTGGGTTTGAGATGACATGTCAACGTGTGTTACGTTTTTTCGAGTAAATAAACCAACGTTTTATTGTCATTCGGATATAGTCTTGGAGTTGTATGCACTCCAGTATCTTCAGTTAATTAATTCATTTATTAATTGTTTGGAGTTCAGCGCGGTTTGTAGGGATTGACAATATTCCTAATGTGCTCCGAGTAAGGACAACATTCGAACTCAACACGCAAATTTCTTATAACTAATCTAAACGATCTTTTCACCATCAAATAGGATTTTGTTTTCATTTCATCGTCTGAAGATTTTATTCAATCAATAATTAATATAATAATTTTCAATCAATGCTTAACTTACATTTTATTTGTATCTTTTCTGTAGGCCGTGCAACGCCAACGACCCCTGTCACTGCAGCACCACCAACAGATGAACTAGTTAATCACGCAAACATTTATCAACCCCACGACTTGAGCCATCATGACCCATCGGAGCATTCTCATTATTCGTACCATCATCACATGTCCCCGAGTGCCATGTCAATGCATCCACATGCCGCAGATCATCCATCGCAAATGCATCACTATGGTGGACATCAAACAGCATCATCCGGAGGAGTTCCCCCACCATCACAAGCATCCAGTGCACTCCACTATCATACACAACAACCTCCACCGCCCACTTCAATATCGCAGAGCCGATGTGAGTCCCCCGTGCACTATGGAGGTGGTTATCAGCCGCAACATCCCACTTTATCGATGACAGCTGGAGGTGGTTCAAGTGCTTTCTGTGCACCGCCTAGTTTACAACAACAGCAGCAGCAGCAACAACAGCACCAACAGCAACATCATGAAATTAGCGGTAAGTTTAAATAATTCATTCATATGTATTTCGAAAATGCGATAAATTCGAATTAAAGAAAAAACTAGTGCAAGTGCAGGATCCTGTGATCCTGGAAGAATCTGAACTGCTCAATCCAATATCCTTAATCCTGAAATCGGATTCTTTGCGTTTGCAAACTTAGTGGAGTGCGAACGAAGTGATAACTTCACTTAGCCCCATTTGGAAGTTCTTGTAATGGCATTTCGACATATTTCTTAAGGGTGATTTTTCAAAAGCTATAGGAAAGATTTTCAAAAAGAAACACATAAATCGATAGTACGGTCCATATAATTAAATGTTTGAAGATTATTTCATGCAAATGTTGACCTTGACTGCGCCTCAAATGGACCATCCGCTTAGTCGAATTTTGGCATACTCTTCCAATATTTCGGCCGGTATCTCACGAATAAATGCTTCAATATTGTCTTCCAATGCGTCAATTGAAGCGGGCTTGTCTGTATAGACATGAGCTTTGACATAGCCCCACAAAAAAAGTCTAAAGGCGTTAAATCGCAAGATCTAGGCGGCCAATTGACCGGTCCCGAACGTGTAATAAAATATTCACCGAACTCGTCTGTCAATAAGTCCATCGTTGCGCGTGCTGCGTGGCATGTGGCACTGTTTTGTTGAAACCATTTGTCATGCAAGTCTAGCTCTTGCATTTTGGGCAAAAAAAAGTTGGATATCATCTCACGGTAGCGCTCACCATTCAAAGTTACGTTACGATTCGCATCATCTTTGAAGAAGTACGGTCCAATGATGCCATCAGCCCATAAACCGCACCAAATTGTGACTTTCTGGATGCATTGGTAGCTCTTGCAATGCTTCTGGCTGATATTCACTCCAAAAACGACAATTCTGCTTATTTACGTACCCATTGAGCCAAAAATGAGCTTCGCCGCTGAACACAATTTTTCGGTAAAAAAGTGGATCTTCGGCCAAGTTTCCAAGAGCCCATTCACCAAAAATTTTACGTTGCGGTAGGTCGTTCGGCTTCAATTCTTGCACCAGGTGTATTTTGAAAGGCATCACACCTAAATCCTTCCGCAAAATTTTCGGTGTTGTTGAGTAATTGCTGCGAACGGCGACGAATCGATAATTGATGGTCATCATTAACACTGGCCGATAAAGCTGCGATATTTTCTTCAGTTCGCACTCTTCGTAAGCGTGTTGGTGGTTTAATGACCAACAATGTAAATTTGGTGCGAAATTTAGTCACAATAGCCCGAATAGCCGCTTCAGTGGGTCGATTTAACTGACCATAAAATGGAAGTAGCGCGCGATGAACTTTCTTAACAGAGCACGCATTTTGATAATGAAATTCAATAATTTGCAAGAGTCGTTCGTTTGAAAGACGATTCATGGTTAAATTATAGACCAAACTGAAGATGTTTGACTGTGAAACAAAACACGAAACGTGCTTCAGCTGTTTAAACCAGTGTTGCCAAAAAGAAAATAGCTAAAAAATCACCCTTTACGTTTCCTAGGTCCACAGAATTGGATTTTGTTGTTTTTAGAACGACGTCTGTGTCTGTGTGCCTCTCATATGAGAATCTGAATAAATCTCGTTCAACTCGTTACTGCATAATGAGCACCTGAAAAGGCTTGGTCTAGAGTTTTAAACTTTTTAACAAAAAACTTGTCAAAAAATTGACAATATGACAATTTTTGCCATCAATCTGGGCATTCATTCGACCAACTTTTTGATGATCTATGCCGATTAGAAAACTCCTTAATGATCATATTACTTGGCAAAAACTCAGGGTCAATGAGAAGCTTTCCAATTCATAATGGAGCAAAAATTTTAAAAGATAAGGACATTCGTTCAGGCAAATTGTCAGCAGTTAAACATTGACATCTAACCGTAGAAGTATCAATACCTTTTATTTTATTATTATTATTATTATTATTATTATTATTATGCTAACTTTATTTCATTGAAAATCTTTAAATACATTTTTTAATTAAACAAATTTCAAAACAAACATAAATTCAAACCTTTGAAACGAAATAGTTAAGACATTCAGTTGTCATTAGGACAAGAGGCGAATGAACCATTAAACATAAAAAAAAAAATCATAACAATGCGTTGATGGGGGTTATTTAGTAAAAAATAATACAAGAGTATAAAAATAAAAGAAAATAAAAATATAATATAAAAAGTTGTATGCAGGTGCATTTGTAGATAAAAGAAAAGTTTAATTCAAATATTTTGCTACATGACATTTAATTAAACAAAATTTCAATTTCATTGTGGTTGAATGAGAAAATCCAAATTTTAATATTTCTTAAAAAGGTTGATTCATTTCTTTCGCATCTTTTACATTCGGGTAAATAATTAAAGAATCGGGGCGCAGTGACATTAAAAAAACGTGAGAAAAGTGTTTTATCTATTTTAAGTATAGTTATGAAATTTCTGGTATTCACGCATAAGCTATAGTTACCATATAATCTGGCAGCGTTATAACCGGATCTTAGAAAAAATGATTTCAAAACTTTATACACATAAAGGTGTCTCATAGGTAAAGTTCTTAAGTTCTGAAACAGATCAAAACTTGGGGATTGGTGGAGGACAGAAGGCTTAGATGATAGATTTGCCTTACTTTTATATGAAGATACTGCTTTAAATAGGAAGTATGGTCATCCCAAGTTAGCTTAGCATCCATTATAAGACCTAGGTATTTAAATGTGTCAAAATGTTCCACTTAAAAACAATCGGCGGTACAGCTAATGCTAGAATTGTATGTAGGCATATTCTGATCATGGGGACAAGCATTATTTAAACGCAGTTTTAAACACATAGGAGAGTGATATTGGAGATTTATACCTTTGCGGAAACTGCTCGTGTTTTTGAAAAGCATAAACTTCGTTTTGTTACTTATAACTAGCGTATGAAGCTTAAACCATCTGCGAAGTAGTTCTAGATCCCAGTTCATGTCCGAAAATAAACTCAAGTAATTTCTGTTTGAGTAGGACAGAGCTGTATCATCAGCGAATGCTGTTATTTAACCATTAAATGGTTGTATGAAAAGAGAATTAACAAAGATTAGAAACAAAATAGGACCTAAAACTGAGCCTTGTGGAACACCTATATTTACATTCTTCAGCGAACTCAATTGATTTTTAATTCTGACCCGTTGTCTTCGATCGTTCAGATAAGAAGCAAACCAGTTATGGATTGATCCTCTAAAGCCCGCCTTATACAGTTTATCCAACAACATATCATAGTCCACCATGTCGAAGGCTTTAGTCATATCTATAAACAAGATGGCCGGAATATCAGATTCGTTAAAGCTATGATAAATTTCGCCACATAGCTTCAATAAGGCATCTTCAGTAGATCTTCCACTTCTAAAGCCGAACTGGGCATCACTAAAAAAGTTCGTTTTATCTAAGAATGATTACATTCTAGATTTGATGCCTTTTTCAAAAATTTTTGAAAAAGTTGTTAGCAGAGCGATGGGACGTAATTGTTTAGTAATGTCGTATCACCTTTTTTATGAAGTGGAATTACTACTGCAGTTTTTAACGCATCCGGAAAAATTCCCTTTCGCACGCTTTCGTTAAAAATAAAACATAAAACATCCACTATAAACATAGATATACTATATGTTTAAGAATCCTACTTGAAATCTCATCATAAGATGCTGAGTCTGTATTTTTTAAGGACAATATTATTTTATGTAATTCCAGAGATGTCCGCAATATAGCTTATGGGATCAGTAGACTTCTAAGTATTCAGGCCGAGTTATAAAAACCACAAGTGGTGGAGGTGCTGCCTTAAACGAACAATTTTCGGTTAAACGCTTGTCAGTAATATTTGTATCATTGTAAGGTTTACCGGATGGCTTGGGCTTGGTTCCGAGGACTTGCAAAGAAATAACAAGAAGTTGAAGGTTTATCTGAATCAATACTTCAAGCAACATTAACTCTTTTTGCTGAATTTGATTGCAAGTTTCGTTGTTGCTGATGCAAACCAGCTGTTACCATTTAATAGATTTCAATTCGTTGAAACAAAACTGTGTGGTAACAAATTTATTAAAAATCGTCGCAAAGATTGAAATCCAAATTTAATAACATTTCTTTGCAATTCAATTCACAAACTAATTGGACTCAAAAAGTGTCTCAAGAGATTTTAATGACCAGCGTTGATCTTTCAATAATAAATATTGACTTTGTCGCCCTTGGGCGATGCCAATTTAATTTGTTCAGTGAACTGTGCTAAAAGATGAGAAGTCATTATAGCGTCGGCAACGTGAAAGATATCCAATTAAACTTCGGTCATCGATTATTAGCTATGGTTTCATTTTATCCAGAAGAAACTTTTGACGCACGCAACGAGACTTTTATGTATTTAATTCAAAGCACCAACCATCTCAGTCGTTAAGGAGGTACGAGTATTTTCTTCTGACAAAGTTTCTTGAGTGAAAACTTCAAACAAGGGTACCTACCTATATATCTACGGTCATCTCTGGCAAAGGTGAGGCGAGGATTATACGTATCCGTTGCCTTGTACTCACAATCCTTTCAAGTTCTTTTCTTTCGGAGTAGAACTATGTATGAACTGAGATACATTAATCGGGAATCGCAGTGGACAAAGTTGACGAACAACTTTGAAATGTTTGTAATTGGAACACTTAAACACTGAGAATGAGGGTGCTCTTGAATAAAATATCGCCATGGTAGACAAGCAGTCAATTGCTAGACTGTGTGAATAAAACGCACAAGTTTACTATTGATTATTTAAGCTAGATTTAAAAGTTTCGAAGCCTTAAGGATATTGTTTTGCCAAAAAAAATAATATTGTTTCTGCAAAGTATTTCATTGTGGTTGGCGAAGTGATTAATGTATTTATTGACTTCCCATCTAGAAGTTCTTGTATTAGGTCCGATTTTCGGAATACAAAATTTGTATCTATTTTATTGGTTGTGTGTCTTGCAATCTAGGGAATTAATAAAATTTTACATCTGAACCACACTGGTTGCATTCGACGTGTTCTTACATAATAAACACCTGAAAAGTTTTAAGTTAAATTTTATTAAGTGGTCCAAATTTGGTAACAAAAAAACTGTCCAAAATGTTCGTAATGTTATCAAGACCTAATATGTAATAGGACTACCGGTTGAAAATTTCGTTTTTTTTTTTTCAAAAATCAATGCTTTAATGAAGAAAAATAAAAATAAATTCAATATTTAAAGTATTGTCCATCGTTAGCCACACATTTTGCCCATTTTTCCGGCAATTCATGGATACCCGTTCTGAAAAATTCGACCGGTTTGGCCGCAATCCACGAATCGATCCATTTTTTGACATCATCGAAATGACGGAAGTTCTGGTCAGCCAGGCCATGTTGCATCGATCGGAAGAGATAGTAATCGTATGGCGCAAGGTCTGGACTATACGGCGGGTGGGGAAGGACATCCCATTTTGATCGTTTCAATGTAAGTTTTGAAAAAGCCTTCTATTTGTGGAATACAAGCAGCATTTTGTACATGCAAAATCGGCGTTCGACGTCTCGTGACTTCAATTCATACGGCACCCAATGTCCTGCCTTTCGGATCATTCCCATTGCTTTCAAACGATCGGAAATGGTTTGCTGATCGACGCCAAGTGATTTTGCAAGTTCTTCTTGCGTTTGTGACGGATCTTGATCGAGCAATGCCTCCAATTCATGGTCTTCAAACTTTTTCACCTGGCCGGGGCGTTCTTGTCTTCGATGTCGAAATCACCATCTTTGAACCGCTTAAACCACCGCTGACACATTCTAACGTCTATAGTATAGCCCGGGTAACTTTCGGTAAGTAATTGATGCGCTTCGGTTGCTTTTTTCTTTAAATGAAATAAGCATATTAAAACTTCCCGCAAATGTTTTTTTGATGGCACGAATGTAGACATTTTACGGCTTTACAAAAACTTGCGTGTTTTCACTTATGACCAATAACCTAGACTGAAATAATTAGACAATGACATGAAGTTTCTGATGTGACAGCTGTCATGGTCAAAATTCACCTCAAAGTAACAGATATGAAGTTGTCTGCAATAACGACATTTTCAACCGGTAGTCCCATTACTTGTGAATTTCAAATGGCGTGAAAGGCTTAAACATAAAACTATTATTTTGACAAGAATCTTCAACTAAATCTGGATACAAATGATTGCTTTGCCATGGACATAAAACACTGATCGAAGTGAATGGCTGTGTCTATTAGATCTGATATTAGTGAATTTTCAACTTCAGCTCTTCACCTAGGCCTCTGTTTGGCCCCTTTGGGGTTGTTTAGAAAATATTTTGGTTAAAGAAGGGGGAGGGGGAGATGTCATAGGGATTTCTATGGAGTGTTTTGAATTGTATGGGTGGGAAATCTATTCGTTCGTTTTGCGAACTTCATTATTTCACCGATCCCTATTTCTTTGAGGTGCCCAAGATCCGGTATCAGTGCTGACCCCAGTATTTTGTATCGCAGTCTCGCTGCTGCTGGGCAGTGGCAGAGGAAGTGTTCCAGACCCTCTTCCTACTGCCAGCTTTGGTTTGTTGAGGCTTCTGCTAGACCCAGCCGGTGTTAGTGAAGATAAGTTGAGTCAATGTGATCTATTACCAGTCACACCATTAGCCGTAGATTCCTTTTGCTGGAGTTCAGACCTCTTTTCGCTGTCCTGTTTGATGATTCTTGACCCAGTGATTTTTGAATTCCTAGGTTGCCCATTCGTGAATAGCTCTTTTAATAGTTATCAGTGGCAAGCCTATTTAACAGGGTTCTTGTGGATTACACAACTGATGCAAGAACGAAATAAAGCTAACAGTCTTTGGAGACGATACAAACTTGAAACATTGCATCGTGAGTACTACCGTTTGCGTAATATTGTGGTGATGGAGATAAGAGCTGCGAAAGCGATTTACTACGAAAACAAATTAAGTCAAAGTAGATCGGCGCGAGATACGTGGAGAACTTTAAAAGAGCTCAAAATTGGGAATGAAAAGCCTAAAGTATCTGACGACCTTGATTGCGACCTTCTCAACCGAGAATTTATCACAACGCCTTAATCTCCCGCAAGTGAAACTGGGCAAAATACCTTTTAGCAATTAGAAATAAACGCCAGCAATGAATCTTTTGGATTGCTGTCGAGGTTGTTCTCGCAATTAAGTCAAATGCAACAGGCATCGATGAAATTTATTGATTCTGCCATCGGTGATTCATATTTTCATTTGTATCATTACCTTTACCGAATATCTGCAGGAATGGAAAAAGGCAAAAATCATTCCAATACCTAAAACAAGGTGGTAGTGACTATAGACCCATTGCAATTCTGCCGTTTTTGAGAAAGGTATTTGAAAAGGAAATTTAGAAACAGATTCAAAAATATTTGACAGCGAATAAACTTCTCAGCAGTCGTCAGTTTGGATTTCGACCTAAACACAGCTGCAAGACTGCGCTGTTGTCAGTGGTTGATGATGTCAGAGAGTCGCTGGACAAGAAGTTTGTAGCCTTCCTGCTTCTTTTAGACTTTTCCAAAGCTTTCGATACCGTAAATCACGTTCTGTTATGTCGAAAGCTTCAGACCAAAAGAATCCGCGAAGCTCATATACACTTACATACGACAGAGACTGCAATGTGTTGCGGTTAACGCCCGGTCTTCAAGCTTCCTTAATGTTTCGAGCGGCGTACCACAGGGATCAATGCTTGGACCTATTTTATTTTCCATGTATATAAACGACTTGTCACTTATTCCCCGACGCTTCCTGATTCATATGTATGCCGATGATGTGCAACTGTGTTTGAGTGGACAATCTACACGAAGTCATTGCACAGATTAACGATATAACTTTCTGAGCTTGAATTCGGCAAAATCAAAAGCGCTCGCCATATATAGGAAAGCACTAGACACGTTTATGTTGCCAAAAGTTAAACTTAGTCCAGAAATCATACCATATGTCAGAACTGCAAAGAACTTCGGTTAAGTTTTTAATGATACCCTCACATGGAACGACCATATTAACGCTGCCGTCGGAAAGGTTTGCGGAGGTCTTCGATTGTTTTGCCCAACGAAAATGTATACACCACTAACAATAAGGAAAATGCTTGCGAAAACGCTCTTACTGCCAATCTTATTATATGGATGTGAGGCTAACGGCAAGGTTGATTGTGAGAGTAACAGAAAGCTAAATGGTGTATACTATAATGTTGCTCGGTAGGCGTTGAGTTTTGTGCGCCAGTTTTTCCCAAGTATGCCAAACGTTGCATTTAAATGAGACTGTCGCCTACTTATTTTTATCTATCATATTCCAACATACTAAAATGACGTTTAGAAGGGTTGGTTTCATAATACAGTTTGATATACAGTGGACTTGTTTTGGTTTCAGTCCCCAGGACTTCCGAATGGCCCTATCTCCTAAGTACTTCAGACTGTCTTCGATTTCAAGTTTAGTATTTCCAATCACAGGGATGTGGAAGTTACTTATATTGTTTTTTTTTTGTGAAGAGGACCAAAACCGTTAACCTAGATAAAGAACAAAAGGAAGCCAGAATTCGCATTTATTCAGACAGCCAAGCAGCGCTAAAGGCATTGTCATCCACTCCAAAGCTACTACGACGCCATACAATCCATAGCTCAACGTAACAAAGTTACGTAAGGATGATTTCCCGGTCATCATGGAATTGCAGGCAATGAAATCGCGGACGAACTAGCCAGGGCTGGTTCTAAACCTGTCTTCACTAGTCCGGAACCTTTCTGTGACGTAAACTGGAATGACGACTTAAGTTAAGACTAAGTACATTAATCGAGTGCCGACTCCGTTTGGAAGACTGCGATACGGATGTTCACATTCTTTGTGAATTTCCAGCTCTAATTTGGCTAAGCAGGTGTTTTTTCCTCAAAGAGATATACACACAGTCACAAGAGTAAGTAAACACCACAAATGCTATTCCAGAAATCCATTTCACACTGCGTATGGCCTCTGACGAACTCCAGGCGCATTTGATGATTTTTTTTCCTGATCACACTCTTTATGTAAGATGCGAAGAATGATTTGGAGATCGCATTGCTTACCAGTCTCCTCTTCTATCCCTGATTGCAATTTTGAGGCGCTTATTTTCGATTTTTCTGGACTTTGCGAATGATTAAGCGGCTTTCCCGTTCAGTGAACGTACGTGGCCGACCCCTTCGGGCCATATTGTCAAGCGAACCGACAATTTTATATTTTTTAAATATCTCTTGAACAGTTGCCGGAATTCTGTCAATAAGTTTTCCCACTTGTGCCACAAAATAAACCGTATTCCACCGTTTGCTATCTTTTTTGCTTGAATGTGTACTTAATTTTGTGACTGTGTGTATTCCCCATCGAATTAGACAGTTCAATGGCAGGGGTAGTTAACTATCAGGTTGGCAACTAAGCAATAGCTTTTTGCCTTCTTTCAGGCAGCATTATAATTCCACGTTCTTAAAACTTCTGGTTTTTATCAGCAAAAAACTGAACCAGGTTCGATTTGACAACATCGTTATTACTGAAATTTTAACCATTCAAGGAGTTTTGCAAAGATCGAAATAAAAAGTAATCAGATGGTGCAAGGTCAGGTGGCAAAACATCCCAACCAAGCTCCAATAATTTTTGCAGAGTGACCAAAGATGAGATTTGTCATTTCGGCCCGCTTTTCAGTTGTTCAATGTAGACATCTGGATTGATCGTTCAATTGGGTGGTAAAAGTTGAAAGTAGACAATTCCTTTGTAATCCCATCAAACTGATAACACGACTTTCTTTTGATGAATATCAGCTTTTGATGTTGTTTGAGCTGGTTCATCTGGCTTGCTCCACGATCTTTTCCGATTGACATTGTTGTAAACAACCCATTTTTCATCACCAGTTATTAATCGTTTAAAAAATGGGTCATTTTCATTACGTTTCTTTAACAAATCGCAGATGTTAATGCGTTGTGTTAAATGATCTTCTTTTTCGCACATAGCAAAGTTGTTTTAAGCGATTTTCAATGCATGTATGTGATACATGAAGCTTCTCTGCAATCTCACATGTTATGCTGTGATGATCCGAATCGCTTATTGCTTTGATTTGGTCGTCATCAACTTCAACTGGACGACCAGAGCGTTTTTCATCTTTGAGTGAAAAATCACCAGAACGAAATTTGGCAAACCAATTTTAACACTGCAGTTCTTTTAAAGCTTCGTCATCATAAACAGCAAATAACTTTTTGTGAGCTTGCGATGCGTATTTTTCCTTTCCGGAAATAATATAAAAAAGCAAAATATGACGTTTTGATTTTCCATTTTTCAACAAACGCCAAACAAACACTACACAACCGATCAAAACAATTTTTTACTGATTGACAGTTGAAATACCAACTATCAAATAACAAAATGTGTTTGACATTTCGATTACTTCAGCATACCTTAAAATTTAACTAAAGCCATCTATGAGTGAAATGCGCAATTATTTAGTTGCCAACCCAATAATTATCCATATTTCCTATGGAAACTCGTATTTCATGTTTTTACCGAATTGAGTTTCGATTTTGGCCAAATTTCGCATAGCGCTATCTCCGTATATACTTGCCTATTTGCTTAACTACCACTTAAATATCATTTTATTTCTGAGTGGTACGTATTTATCAGTCAATTGAAAACATTTAAATTTTCCGCAAAAGTAGCGATCTCATCCGCATCAAAAGGCACACACAAATATGCATCTTCAAAAATCATCTACCACCCAAACACTTCCGACCCCCATTAACAAGCAATTATTTACTTAACGAATCGATAAATATCTCATTGACTTTTTATTGAATCCAAAATCAAAGAAACTCTTAGCCAAACAAAAAACAAATAAATAAAAAAATGTATCTCCCAACCGAAGCGGATCATTTGGAAAATCACATTTCTCCTCCTCCATCGGAGTTAGTCACGCATACGCCCCGATTTTTCCATTTTACCTTTCTTCGTCACTGCCCCCCACCTCTTCAAACAAAACCTATCAAGCATATCGATTATTTTTTCCACTAGGCGCCACTCATCCGAGCCCGCGCTGAAAAGAAAACACAAAAAGAAAAACGAAAATTGAAAAAAAAAAAAAATAAAATAATAATAATAAAAAAAAAAACATCTTCTAGAGGTAAATGCCTACAAGCCGGTAGTATGGAAAGCCTCCTAGCGTAATAAAATCATAAAACCAATCATCGAGGCTCCTCTCTGCAGGCAGCTTAGACGCCTTCTTCCACCCACCTTATCAAGGCTCTGTGTATGTGGCAATGGGGTGGTGACTATTGCATCAGTTATTGAATTACCCAGCGCCAAAGGTAATGGATTTTGTTACCTGAGTACTGTGTGAGCAGGCCTCCTACGCCCTTAGAAACCTACCCCAAGAACTGGTTAACCGTTTTTCCAAAGCAGGGGGAATTGCTTGTTGCTGCTTCAATAGCACGCAGCATATTAAGCGTGGATTTTAAGGAATTACTTATCCCTACTGAGTGACATATTTGACGCAACGTTACCCAAATTGATGAGAGTGTTGTCTGCCTCCGAGGAAGCAGGGGGTTGAACGAGCATATCAGTGCTTGAAACTGTCATTTTACTTCTACTGGAGCTGCAGGAACTAATTTGAAGGGGGAATCCGATGCCGTAATATCCTCGTTGGCCTCTTGTATGCCTTTGTGATCGAATGGAAGAATCCACTATCGTTCAGCGCGCCATATGCAGATTGACGGGATAATCGCAAGCTTTAAATACTTTATAAGCGGTGGTTGGCTTGACAAGGATGATGACTGTATAGTGCACGTTGCGGGGAGCATTATTTATTGAATGGAATGCGTGCGGTGAATAAATGCGATGAGCGTTGATAACTGAATGCTTACAACGATGACAGCGTTGAATGATGAATGTTGTTGGAGTGAGGAGGAGGGGATTGGGATGGGTAATGAGTATTCCAGAGGCGCGATGGGTTAATGCGAATGCCAGAAGCAGGTAATTTATTGCAAACGATTTCCTCACCACATACATAAGTGCAAGGTTGAAGATTAAAAATTACCTTTGAACAGGCGGCGGCTCTGCGAGTCCGGAGATGGATGGGTATCTTCTTCAAACGGGAAATTGTAACTTAATTTGTGGTCATCGTTAAGGAGTGACCGTGAGAGACGTGATATCCTTGATTTTGTGAGTTGGAGGCAATGTGTCGGCAGAATTTTTTCAGGTCCCCTGCAAACTCGAGAAGATCTAAGAGGTTCCTCTAAAGTATAAAGCAGACTTAAGCATTTTGTTCGTACTTTACTTTAACCACCAGTTAGTTACACTTACATCCATTTACATACAAATAAGGACACAAATCCTTGGAAGACTTACGTCTGAGAAAAAGTTATTTTCCTTCCTTTACGGTTCCTTGTTAAGACCAAGTTTTCTGGTTCTATGTTTCATCCTTATTTCGTTGTTGGTATTCAAAGATTCTCTTACCTAAAGCATTGGCGTCCATTCCATATTTCATTCACATTGATTGACAAGTTGATTGTTTCGTTGATCATGATTTTAGTTCATCAAGCTTGAAGCTTTGATCCTATTTTTTTTTTTAGACAAACCGATGTAGCATGCGACGAGCCTCCATCGAAACTCGAGCACGTTGTATGTTGTGGAGTTGATATTTCTCCTGAAACTCAGTTACACCCTCAATGTTTTAGGTGTAGACTGAGAAATGTTGGCCCAGCTGGATGAATCGATTTCTTGTCGGCAGCATGTATTATAAAAAATCGTCACTTATTTGAAGGCCAACTTTACTGGCCTCCTATTGAATCACCACGAAAGCTTTCGTTTGCATATCCCAACAGACGGACAGACTTTAAATGGAAGTCAAAAGACAGCGTACCTCCACTGCTAGTCTTGAGTAATTCAGCGGATCTATTACCGCACAGTTCATGACGCTGTGTGCCATAACTCGGTCAGTTAAATCTTGAAGGTATCTGCAAGATTAAGACCTATTTTTTCAAAGATGGGACAGATGGAGTTTATAATCCAGTTGTCGTGCATGCATTCATCCCAAACGACTTAAGCTTTTTTATGGCCCCAATAACTTTTTCTTTAATGAGCCGGAGGACGACCTTATCGTCTGAACATCGGTTTTCTGGGCCTCTATATTGGTGACAAGATTTCCTTCACTCGTTGCTTGAGTATTTCTTTTGTCTAACACTTTACTTAACCTTACTTGTCAAGAGTGATTGTAAGTCATTTTTAATGAATTGAAGAGGGATTTAGAAAAGAAAGGAAAGATGTATTTTCTTAGGAGAGTTTGATATCGACTTATGTATTTGTTTGTGTGTTCATCTCAAGTTTTTTCTCAAATGGCGCAGTTTATTGTCATCTCTGATCGGCCCCAAAAGCTTTTTCTTGACAGTTGTACTTGGCGGAGGGATGATGAGTCACTTACAAGAGGTGGGGCCATGAACCCGAGTTCTCGCGCTCAGAAGCAGGCGCACTTTTACCACTGAGCATGCCACGTTTGCATTTACTCTGTTCGCATATAATATTATTCGCCTGGTTTAAAATCCTCGATGACATAAGGATTAATTATGGCTTGGACTTTATCACAATACCTTGCCTTCTTGACTTTTACAAAGTTTTTGACAATGTAAAGTTATTTTGGGTTTAGTGAAAGGTCGGTGCGTCTCATTAGCAACTTCTTGAGTAATCTCTGTCAAAGTGTTGTGGTTAGTGATAGATCCTCTCAGGCAAGAAGTTTACTTGCAGGAGTGCCTCAGGGCTCTATATTACGTCCTCTGTTATTTTGTATGTTTATAAAAGACCTATTAACAGTCTGTTCCAATGCCAGTTTACATTTGTACGTTGATGATGTACAATTGTATCTGTCTACCAATTGGCGGTGCGCAAGCAAAGTCCCTACTGATCGAAAAAGCTAAATAACACCGCCAATTTACCTTTACAAATTGCAGTTTTTGTGCATGGGTCTTAAAATTAATCGCTCTCTTTTCCCAGTAAGCCATGAATTCTTTATTTCTTATTACTTATTTTTATAATTAATTTTTTATTTAATATTGGTTATCTATTTTTAAGTATAATCTTGTTAATCTTTCCGTTTCTGTGAGTACTATAAAGGACTAATTGTAAGTCTTACTTGAACTTAAATTAAATAAATTGAGATTCATACTAGCTAGTTTTTATAGTGATTTGCCTGTTGTGGTTTGCCAATTGCATTCAACAGCAAGACCCATTAAAATACTAGGCAAACCCTACCTCGAGTATTTCAAGGAACAAAAGGATAAAAGACAAAATCGAATCCACAGGCTGATTTTAAATAACATCTCTTAAGAGAGTATTCTAGTCTAGATGAATTTCATGTAATTTTTTAAGTGTCATAAAAAAAGGCAATTAATATTTTTACCATTCATTTTTTTATTAGAAATTAATTAACACAACAAGAATACAGAAAAAAATAAAAAATTGAAAATTTCAAAAATTAGCAGTTGATGAAGTGGGGGTCTCAAAAAATTGGCGCGTAACCATACCCACGTTTTCAACCCTCCTAGCAATCTGAAACCAAAAAAAAAAAACAAAGATTATTAATCTAGATTAATGTCGCAATTTCTGGAACTACGGAAAAGTTGGAAAGATTTTTTTTTCACTTAATGGCGACTGCCTAAAAAAAAAAAATTTTTGTACCACTTTTTGACTGTTTCGAATGTAACAATAAAAAAAATGAATAGAAATTTGGGGATGGCGATAGTTCCAGACATAGAAAAATCTATAAAGAATACTCTCTTAAAATTTCATGTAAATCGGTCCAGGAGAACCTTAGAAATCGTTGGTATTGTTTTGAAAAAAACAGTTTCGAGAAAAACGCGTTTAAAGTTTCGCGTAAAGTTTTTCTCAGTCTAAGTCGTTAAACGATATTGTAGACTTAAATTTATTCAATCTGCCATTCCTGCTTCATACATCAGACCTTCCTCGACTTCGAAAAAACTATTTTCCGCGTTTCTATCTTCACATCGAGCAGTTCTGGCCTCCTTTGATGCACTCGTAAAACTGGTGTCTACCTGTGCCGTGAATCTATTGCCGTGAAATCGTCTTTTTTTTGTCGATCTGGACGCGTAATCCTTTGCGCTGAGGATTTTTTATCCATTTTATTGAAAAAAATATTTCACAATATTTTTATTTCACTCACAGCACATATGTACTTCCGCGTAGTTTGAAGGTTAGAATTCAACTGTTAGCCACTGGACGTAAGTGAACACTAAATATAAAAGATACAAGTCACTTTGGATTCTTGTATTACAATTTATACAAAGGACAAAAGGTTTTACTGAGAAATATGGTTTCAGGTAGACGGAGAATCCCTAATGTCTTTTGTTCGATTAGTTTCGGCCGAACCTGTTTGGATGCCGGGTCAGCAAAATATCGATATCTCCGAAAATAAATTGAATTTTGAAAAATCGGTTTTTTTTAAATTTCTACATTAGAATACCCCCTTAATCCTAAGCCCCACACTTATCACAAGACCTTCAGAAACCGAGTAACCACTACAATACGACTGCTGTTCGACCACTTAAACGATTCAATTTGATTCCGACGATGGTAGGCATTGGCATTTTTGAAAGTCTTTCTCTAAGGCGCTCTCTGTTGGCTCCATTTATATTTTATTAAGAAAACGTTTCCATTTACAGTCATTTTTTTCTTATGAAGCTAGAGATTTTTCTGTTAATTTTTCTCCCCATCGCTGAGTGTCTGAGAGCCCAACTATAACAGAATTTTTTTAAAAGAACATTTACAAGTTCAATCTGACGATAATTGCCCTTCATAGTACGAATTTTGCGCAGGTGTATAGCTTAATTTTTTTTTCTGGGAGTTTTAGCCAGATACGTAGTGTTTGGCTCTTATGGTTCTAAAAAGCTGGGTGGCGAAGTTGGTAGAGTGCCTGCCTTTCAATTGATTAAATTGCTGGGTCCTATGTTTGATTCCTACAGTGGTCTAGTTTTTCAAATCTTGTCCAGTTACCATTCGCCTGCTGTGAAGGCATAACACTGACAGCGGGTTGTTTAGCTAAATCTTCAAAACCTGTGAATTAGGCGAAACATCGGGAAAAAAATTGGCTAAATAGCTGAGCGAACATGTTAGCGATTGTTTGAAGATCTGATGACGAAAAGTCACAAAGCTTTAAGGTTTGCGGGTAACCATCACAATTATTAATTTTTCTTGCCATAGACAACAAGAAACTGCACTCTTACACTGTAGTAATTTCAGAATCGGAAGAGAAGACTAAGTCTAGTTGTCTGTTGAGGTTGTTTTAAAACACCACTTATTTGAAAGAGTTGGAATTGGAGAGACTATCGGTGAAAACGGATCTGATTTCCTCAAAACACTACATAATCTTTCATTCTTCTCCTTATTCTTCCCCTCGGTATGTGCCTCACACATTATAAGGGTATTCATATCCTCTTGAAGAGCGAGCCAATTGTAAAAAAAATTCGCATTCGCTTCCTGGTATCTTTTCTCTTTGGTTATAGATAGAAAGATAGATAGATCTTTATTGTAGCGTAAACTTATATTCTTTTACAAAAGATTTAACTATTGCACATTTTACAGTGATTTGGCATATTGCTACCTTACAACTGAAATATAAAATTAACAAACTTCACACAATAAAATATCACAGATCTTAATTAACTTTGAAAGGAAAACCTACTTGAAAAACCTTCATACAAATGTTGACTCGAGAGGAGAGAGGCGGTGGTGGAAAAACATACTTGATTGCAAGATTATTTATCACAGAATTTAAAGAAATAAGTGATTAACACATGATGTTATTAATAATTAAATAAATAAATAGATAAATTAACTAATTTATAAATACATAAATAAATAAATAATAAATAAATATTAAATAAATGACCAATAAAAAATAAATAAATATTAAATAAATAATAAATAAATAATAAATAAATATTAAATAAATAATAAGTAAATAGAATAAGAGAAAAAAAAAATAAATTAATATATTAATAAATAACTAAATAATTTAAATAAATAAATAGGCAGATAAATAAATATATTACGAAAAATAATCTAACCAACAGGACTAGAAATCAAATTAAAATAATTAACAATAAATAAATATGCATATGGTAACTTTTATTAATTTAAATTAATCTTGAAATCAAGTGATTGTCAGAAGAACTACATGACCAAACATAGCGCTCGGATAATTCATTCAGTCTATTAGGTACTTTGTCTATATTAGCGACCAAGTGCAGCTCGTCATTTCCAAAAAAACCAAGGTAAATTCAGAATGATTTTCAAAAGCTTGTTTTGCATTACTTGCAATTTTCGTATATGACTTATATGACCCATAGAAGAGAATGGATCGGAATATAGCTTTCAAAATCATTAGTTTATTGTCAATGCTTAATTTAGACTTTCGATTTATAAGAGGATAAAGTATTTTTATTATTGAATTGAGTTTCCTGAATATGGAGGCCAAAGGTTAATGTTTTGTCCAGGTGCACCCCAAGGTACTTGGTGTTCGATCTCCATGCCAATTGTGTGCCGTTTAAAAGAAGGATGGGTGAAAGAACCGCACCCTGAGGTGCCCCGGCCTCAGCTAAGAATGCATTTGAGTACCAGTTCCCCTTTGTGTGAAAGAGTATTAAAAGCTTTTTCTATGTCGAGAATGACCATACCTGTGCTTCGTCCTTCTGCAAAGTTGGTTTTGACATGCTGGGTTATGCGATGTATTTGGTGCACTGTGGAATGAAATGGTCTAAAACCAAACTGTTCCGCGGGGAGAACATCGTTGTGATCTAAGTGTGTTGATAGTTTCATTTTTATTAATTTTTCAAAGCACTTGCTAAATGAGCTAAGTAAGCTTATTGGTCTGTAACTATTTGGCGAAGGTTATGGTTCGGGATCGAAAGAGATTCTAAACGAGCCCCCAATTTGCTCTAAAAGAGTATTATAAGAATTGTTATAACAAATCGGAATGGGGTCCTTCAGAGCTCCCCAAATATGCTCGGCGATTTCTTGCGAAATGAGTTTAATGTAACTTGTACTTGTATCTGCGTTTCCTAGGTGTTTAATTTGAACACTTCAAAAGTATTATAATGTTGTTTTCACTACGCTCAGTGATTATTTTCCGTGTCTTCTTTTGCTAAATTATTGATAAAATAAATAATTGAATTAATTTAATTTTTCAATTTAATTTTAATTGCCATAATGATTTTTTTTTATGTTGTTTTTTTGTTTTATTGCGTCGTCATACTTTTTATTTTTTGAGTTTTTGATATATATCTTGTTTTTTTATATTTTCAGGTAAGTTCGAGAGTTTTTATAAACACAAATATGTACCAAAACTTTTATGTGCATTCGATATTCTAGGTGAGTGTGAATTTTTAATGATTCTATAAGTGACCAAATCATTTTAACTGAACAAGTTCAGTTTAGGAATTCTTCCTTTTTATTTTAAATTACATCAAGTCTTCATTGTATTAAATTTTGGAAAAAGTTTGCCTACACCACTCTGGATTTGATTCAAAGAATGAAATCAACAATCCAATTCTTCCCCGATAACAATAATGATGCCACCAAGAAACGTACACAGCCGTGGATACTTCAATTTCTCAATCCCAACGCCTTCCTTTCAATCTTTCGAAAATCAATTTCAATATTTAAATATTCAGTTCGAGTGGCGTATTAACACTTAATAAAACCATCTACACCGATGGGTCGAATTATTTCTAAAGCATTAAGTCAATTTATGACTCAGAATCTAATACATCATTGTGACACGGCAAATGGCAACCAACCACCGAACTTAAAAGTGCAATCAAATAAATCACCTTTTGTCGGTTGGTGAAACTGAACCACATTATTTTGTGTACAAAACGTAGTCAGGCGTTCAACAGTGTCAGGAGAGCGCAGAGCACGCTACTAAACAGGCAATGTTGACCGATCCCAGTCCATGGTATTTGAAGCGTGCCAGAGCGCTTTATAATGACGTTACGATGGTCATGGAAATTGTGGCTCCATAAAGGTCACGGTCGTCATGGTGGAGTACACACTAATGAAACAACATTTGTATCATAACACAAAATATTCATACAAATTTTATATCCACAAGGACTTTAAAGTTTGTATCTACATGATTCAATCGATTTGTTTTTGTTGTTGTGTGTCAAATCACATCGGGTAATCGTTTCTAAATGCCGAAAAGGTAGCTGTGCCTGCAATCCTTTTAACTTAAAATAGGGCATAACTAAGACCAAACGATGTGCAAAGCAATTGAATTAAACTAGCAACCCTAAAAACAGAGAGGGTTATTAAATCAATACAAGCAGAGACCAAGTGCCGGAAATAGGAATTCGGAAAATTCAACCACAAATTTGGCATGCTAATTGATGTGGAACGTTCATTATTTATGGAAAGGAAGAGTGCTCAAGCAAGTCACTTGCTGACATGCAGAGATAATTTGTACAATGCTTATGGCAAATGATGCTTGCGTTCGGACAAAAATTCTTGGGAAAAAGAAACAAAAAACGTATAATTTAGAAGAAGAGATAAAAGGACAATAAAGAAAAGCAGAAAGTACTTTATATGTCATATGTGCTCTTAAACTACATCAGGAACGCAGTCAGGGGAACGCTGCTTCCAGTTGCCAAGACCAAGTCGTCTTGCATCCGCGGTTACTTGGTTTTTATACTGAGTTTCGGTCTTCCTCTTCTTCTTAAACCAGGATTCGAAGATTCTATTAGCCGGAGCGTTAATCCGCTCGATGTGGCCGAGCCAATGTTGTCACGGATTTTTGCCTTCCGGGCTATGTCCACATTGTTGTATAGCTCATAGAGATCAAGGTTATGTCTTCTCCTTCACTCGCCTTCCTTGCAGACATGACCAAATATCCGACGCAGGATTTTTCTTTCGAAGCAAAGAATCAGCTCTGCCGTCCTACTTATCGTTAAGCAAGACTGGCAGGGTAAGAGGTTTGGTGTTCACATTTGCCCAGAGGTAGACAAACTCCTTAAGTACCCCGAAACTGTAGCTGTTGATTGTTTCATTTGTCCTAGGTGGTGGGGGACGGATTGGTTTCAGCGATCGTTTTTTTTCCTCGTTGGGAACGAGCGATGATGTCGATGTCATCTGCTGGATAGGATTTTGTAGGCAAGATTTAACAGCGAAATGATCCGCTGCATGCTGTCTACCAGAACATCGCCGCCAGCCTCGAAGAGTTCTGACAGGAGCCCTTCTGAGCCTACGTCCTTGTGGTGCTTTAGCTTTTTGATAGCTGTGCCTACTTCTTCAATGCTGGGCGGAAAGTCAACTTTATCGACTAGTTTTGGAATTTCTTCATATCATGCTCGTTTATCAGTTGATGAAAATGCAGCTTATATACATTCTCATTTTCCTTCTAGGTCAGTAACAAAATTACGCTCGCAAGTTCGAAGAGGCAGGGTGCCTTTTCTAAAACTTGCTGCCAGGCTTTTAGCTTTTTTGCTAAAGGCTCGATTTTTCTGTTTATCCCTGGACACTTCGATATCCTTGAGGAGGAAGGCTGAAAAGTATCTTTTTGCAGCATTTTCTTTTCCTCGCTTCTTGTGACGCGGCACTCTTCACTCTCTCACTCTTTTTTTTGCGATCGCACTCGATATCATACGACGGGTTTCTCGGCGGTGATGATTGGTAGCCTCAGGTAATCGAATAAACTTTCTGAACAGCTGAGAGGCACTACAGTCATAGGAATATTGAAGAGGCTTACGGCCAGTGGCTCTCTGGTGTTCAATGTCAAAACCGATTTTGGTGGATTGTGGTAGTTATGTGACATTGGATAATCGGGCTCTGAATCGTGTTGCCACTAAAAACTGATCAGAGTCGACATTTGCCCCCTGAATGTTTCCACATCCAGGATGCTTGACGAATGTCTTGTGTCATTGAGCACGTGATCAGTTTGGTGGGCGATTCGACCATCCGTAGCTCGCCACGTTTCTGTGTTGATTTTTTTTTGCGAGGGAATCTTGTGCTACTTACCACCAAATTATGAGTTGCCGCAAAGTCCGTGAGTCGGAAGCCGTTATCTGTTATCGTTTCATGAAGACTGTGCTTACCGATCACTCCGCAAAAGATGTCTTCCTTAACCATTTTGTCATTATAGTCCTCGAATATAATTTGTTTATCCACAACAAATTCGCATCCGAGCAAATGTAACCTTTTGTGATAGCTGTGATATAAACCACAATTCCTTTTCTGAGCCGAGCGTTTTACGTCAAAAATCAAGCGAAAAATTCACGCGGAAGGAAAAAAAAAAAAAAAATTAAAAACAACAAAAAACTTACGAAAAAATTAATAAAACAATCACAAAAAAGACAAAAAAAAAGTGACAAATACTTAAAATTGAAAAGGACTCGAAAAGATAAAAAATATCACAAAATAAAATCAAGTGATAAGTGCGCAAACAAAATGGCTTCCCCCGTTCGGGGAGAAGAGGATATAATATCCAACACAAAATATACGGCGGCTCTGGAACTACTCAAAAAGTATGAGGAAGAGCTAAAAAACTTAAAAAAAAGGGTGAAAGAATTGGAAGAGACGGAGTCTGACTCTTCAATGAAACTTAGAACCACAAAAAAAAGAAAAAAAAATATCGCACCAGCCACAAATCAAGGAAATCGCTTCGAAATCCTAGATACGGAGCCAGGAATGTCAGCAGACACCTGTATTCCAATGACGGGGACAACAAACTTAAACACAGGCGCACTTATCGCACAACTTAAAGAAAAAAACGACGAGAAAAAAAAACAGAGAAACGAAAAAAAAATGAAAGAAGCAGAAGCACCAAGCAGCTTGAATAAAGAAAATTCAACAGAAGAAAACACAAGAGAAAAAAAAAGAACGCCACCACCCATCAAAATCTTCAAGGAGGACAGCAAAACTATCTCCAGCATCTTACAAGAAGAAATAGGTAAAGATAGTTTTAAGTTAAGAAATATTAGTGCTAATAAGTTAACCTTAACTCTCAAAGATAAGAATGACTGTAACAGGGTTAAAGATTTGCTAAATAAAACTGGTACGGAGTACTTTTCATATACTTCTAGAGAAGACAAGTTACAGTCATTCTTATTAAAGGGGCTAAGCGTTGGCTACACCCCAGATGAAGTTCTTGGCATACTTAAAGAAAAAAAAATAGAAGGTCTCGAGTTCGTAAAAGCTTCCAGGCACACTACGGTGAAGTCTAAACGGGAAAATAGACTCCTACCTATCATTGCGGTACAGCTATCTCCGGAAAGCATAGTACAAAATCTTAAGCTCATACGGTACTTAGAGGGCCACGCAGTTTCCTTCGAAAAAATTCGGAGGAGTGGTGTCATTCAATGTTACCGCTGTCAACGTTTCGGACATACTTCTCCAAATTGTAAAATGGAATATAGGTGCGTCAAGTGCCAAGAGACGCATGAGCCCGGTAAATGCCAATTGCTAAAAGAATCGAGTAAGGAACAGCTATTTTGCGTTCTCTGCCGAAAGCCTGGTCACCCTGCTTCTTGGCGGGGTTGCGAAAGCTATAAAAGACTAGCAGACCGGCTAGAAGCACAGAAAAAGGAAGCACAACAAAAAACTGCACAGAAAATTGCAATGGTTGGCAATCATGTCCAAGCGGGAGTCTCCTACTCTAATATAGTCGGAAGCAGTCTTGGAAGAACTGCTGATCACCCGGCAAATAACGGCTTGCAATCACAAGTCGATAATCTTGCCAAGACTGTCGCCGAACTATCAAAGAAGGTGGACACTCTTCTCGATATCTTTGGTAGCCTTCACAATTAGACCAAGCAATGCAACCCTTAAAATAGCTGCCTTAAATGTGAACTCCATCATCCACAACAGTAGGCGCGCTGACCTTCTGCTTTTTACAGTAGATCATAGACCTGATGTACTTTTACTGTGCGAGACTAAACTTAACGACCGTCATTATCTCCAATTTGAAAAATACGACATTATACGAACAGACAGACGCAACTCAATCCAAGGTGGCGGTACGGCTATACTCATTCGAAAACCATTGCAGTACACAACAGTTGAACGAAGTGACATAAGAAACTTTTCTTGTCTCGAGACAACTATCATATCATTGCCCCTTAGAAATAACGGTTGTCTATATTTGATCTCAGCGTATGCTTCTAGTGCTTCAGTGTCCTCCTTTAGCTCTGAGATTGAGAAAATATTCGAACTGCTACAGTTAAATAGATCAAATAACTATTATATTTTAGGAGGAGACCTCAACGCAAAGCACACAGCATGGTCAAATATAGTGATAAACTCAAGAGGAAGATCCCTTAATCGGTTTATCGAAGACAACACGATTGACTTCAGAACAAAATTATATAGTCCCATAACAGCAAGTTTTCCATCAACAAATTCGTATCTAGATCTTTGCATTGCGGACGCGCGGTTGCAAATTCATACAATCCATGGCAACAAAATATCAACATTGCCGTATGACAGTGACCACAATGCAATAGTAATGCCGGTGACATTTGCTGGCGACTCTGCTTTTAGCTTCGCAACGCGACACGAAGTCCCTAAGTTCAACTTTAGGATGACTAATTGGTGTCACTTTCAGCGTTGCGCCACTAGAATATATAGGAACTGCCCTTCCTCTAGGAGTATTCCTAACAACAGGAACCTTACTAACGAGGAGTGTGATCTCTATATCGGGTGCTTAAATACGGTGGTATTGCAAGCTATGGAGTCGTCAGTTCCGAAAATCAAATCTCGAAACAGTATGGAATGTTATCTTAATCGTGACATACAAACTTTACAGAATCACAAAAGCTTTTTGATCACTAGGATAAATAGAATACGGCGCCAGTTTCAAGATGAATCGTTGAATCCAGAGTTGCAACAACTTAAATCTCTGCTGAAAAATGTGAAAATACTGCTGAAGCAACAGTTTACGAATTCGATAAATAACTACTGGAAAAAACGAGCGGAAACAATATTGAAGACCGATTCCATCACTATGTTTCCAAAAATTAATCGAACCTTCAAGCCTCGTAACTTTATCAGAATTCCAAAACTGAAAATTCCACTCTCTTCACAGTCGCTTTTTCTTCAGTCCGAGATAAACAGCCATCACTGTCCTATTGTGAACGACCATCTAATCATTGACAACGGAATAGAAAAACTAAATATAATAGGCTCACACTTTGAGACAGTACATGCTAGAGATCTCCAAAGCTGCAAAACTGAAGAAGTAAATGCGGAAATTTTAAGATTCCGAAACAGTGCAACGCCAAATCTGTTAAGTTTCTCCGATAGACTAAAAGCTGACCAATTGACTGAAGAACAGACAGAGGACTATTTTACAACACTAGATGACTTGACGTACATATTCAGAAGACTAAACAATAAAAAATCAAGCGGTTTAGATAACATTCCAAACATAGTTCTAAAGCATATACCTGACGCTGTTATACGGCAATATTGTGTAGTATTTAATAATTTGTTAAACAACTTTTATTTCCCGAGCTACTGGAAAACTTCGAAGGTTTTTCCAATAATTAAGAAGAAGAAGGATCCTTCAGATCCTTCGAACTATAGGCCAATCAGTCTCCTGCCTAACATCGGGAAGATATTTGAAATAATAATTAATAAGTCCATTTTGTCTATGTGTGAAAGAAAGGAGATTATACCGCGGAACCAATTCGGGTTCAAGAAAAACCACTCGGCAGTGCACGCTGTTACTAAATTGATTTCAGATATCCAATGGAATCTTAATGGAAAAAGATGTACAGCTGCATGTCTAGTGGATATCGAAAAAGCCTTCGACACGGTTTGGATCAACGGATTATTATACAAACTAATTAGATACGAATTTCCAATTCATCTGCTGAATATGATAGCATGTATGGTATATGATAAGAAGTTTGTAGTAACAGACGGCCAAAACACAACCACTAAGGTTTTTAATGCCATTAATGGTCTACTGCAAGGCACAGTTACAGCGCCCATACTTTTTAACATATATATAGCTGAAATACTTTGGGAATTGGACGATTCGATAGCGTTTGCTGACGATATTATCTTGTACGTTAGTGGCTCGAAAATTTTAGATATTCAACGCAAACTCCAGGAAAAGTACAATAAACTCCAATCATTTTGCTCGGAATGGAAGCTTAAAATTAACCACGCAAAATGTGAAACCATACTGTTCCGCACCCCAATAAGACGCGGTAACTCAGATTTAAGGCGGAACTGGAAAAAACTTAGTATAACGAGTACTAACGGCCTTCACATAGAATTAAAAAGCGTTGTGAAGTATTTAGGTGTGCATCTTGATAAATTTCTGAGTTATAATGTACACATAAATACTCAGTTACGAAAAGCAAAAGCGGCATTTATGTCCCTTAAGGCTCTTTTCTACTCCAGCAGTTTGAGGTCCGATGTGAAAGTCGTATGCTACCAAGCATTTATCCGTCCAATCTTGACTTACGCGAGTTCAGTATGGTGGAACATTAGCCCGTCCTACATGGAAATGCTTCGTATATTTGAAAGAAAATGTCTTCGAGCCTGCTTGCATATGTACAGAAGCGCTCATTCAGATTTTCGTCACTATGTTTCCAACAAAATTTTATTGGATGCCTCTGGCCTATCAAGAATTGACAATGTTGTTCTTGATCTTGCGAGAAACCATTACGCGCGATCAGCAAACGTTATCGAAAACGAACATATTTCAGGTTTGTTTTATCCCAACCCTGGGTATTTCAGAAGTTGTATGGTAAGTGGACATATTCCGCCGGAGGCATTCTTGTACCTGGATGCTAATGGCTATTTATCGGACCTCACGAACGTACCTATAATATATCATTTTTCTAGAAGGGCAACAGACAAGCGTATTCTCTATGAGCCTTTTAATTCTGGGGATGGACATGCAAACCTCAGATACTGCGTAAGTGTGCCTGAAAAGGATAAGGTAAATAACGAGAGGCTTAATAAATTAAAATATTGGTGGCTAGATTGGGTTGTGGCTAACGGTTAGTGACAGGCTGAACTCTGACATGTAATATCTCAGCCTCTGAATAATGAGCTTGATAAGATAATGATAATATCTTTTCATGCTCATATATTAACGACCTAAGAATTACATGACAGGATTCAGTCTTAGTGTAAGTTAGTAAGTAAGGTTTATTTAGGTTAAGTTAGTGTAGTAGTATTTAGGCTTTTTATTCTAAGAACATTATAGATACCATTGTATAAGGTTTTTTTCACCACGTTTTCCTTCCAAACAAAAATAATAAATATATCATGAACAATTCAAATTAAATGTAATATCGTTTGTTTATCTTAATTGTATTATAATATCATATAGACTGTAATGAGAGCCGATCTGGCCATTTACTTAAAACACTAGCATAGATATTAAGTAGTTTTAAGTTTATTTACACTACATAAAAGAGATGTTATTTAAAGGTGGATATAAATAAACAAAAAAAAAAAAAAAAACAATTCCTTTTCTAAATATTTCCTTCTCCTATTTAGCATATTTCCTGGATCGCAGTGATATCCATACTGCGTGAGGACATTTTCTAGTTGATGAGCAGCTCCTGGAGTGTACGGGGTTCTGGAATTCCAGGAGCATACTCGTAGATCGTGTTGCTTTTTCGTTGCTTTTCGTCTTTCGTCTTGAATCCGTCCGAATATCCGAGGCAGTACGCTCATTGAAAACAAAGGATGGATGGTAGGTGCCACCCGCACAACCTTTATCCTGGTCAGGCTGATGTTGCACTCTTTTGCATAGAGCGGTAGCTGCATTGATCAGTTCACCTCTCAACCGGTGTTAAGAAGCTTTCCAGAGGGGAGGCTGAATGACAAGGATCGTTGCTCGCATCCCGCCAAGTTGAGAGCAATCAGAAACGTTGCCTATATGCACACGTCAATGCCCTCCTTAGTTCTGAGAGTAATTCAATTCAAAGTCTCATATTACACTGTTTTCGTTTGTCGTCTGTGTCGAATCTTCCTAAATTTGACGAGTTCGTCGTCTTATCAATACAGTAAGAGGCGTTGGCAGTCTTCTCTGAAGCTTAGACAAGAGCAATCTGTACGAATGTCTCATACTGCCTAACGCAACACAAACAGCACTTTTGCTCAAGAGCTGAATCTAGGTGGCGAAGTTGGTAGAGCGCCTGTCTTTCAATTGATAGAACCCAGGTTCGAATCCTAGAGAGGTCTACTTTTTCGAAACTGGTCCAGTCACCATTTGCCATTGGGATAAAGTTAAAGTAGTAGTAGAAAGTAGTCTGACTTATGGGTAGGGCAGTTGTAGTGGTTGTTGTATCGGCTTAATTCCTAGTTCGTGTTGTCAAAACAGTCGTTTGTGTAGTTCGTGTGTAGATGGCTCTGTTGTGAAGACATAACACGGACAACGGGGTATTTATCTAAGATCTTCCAAACTTTCAAAGTACATACATACATACTAATGTCGAATAAAATACTGCGAATCAAGCGCAGTCCCGTTTTGGGCTTCACCCACATAATGTTTTATCCTTCTCCTTATAAGAGTTTTCATTTCCTCTTGAAGAGCGCGGAAATTATAAAAAAAAAAAAACTAATCAGAGCGTGTCTTGAGAGCCCACAAAAGGCAGAAAACAAACTTACGATCACTGTCAACAGCAGGCCAAAATCTGAAAAGCTTGGAAGATCGAAAGCAGCTGGGTGCTGCAGTTATTTAACGCCTGCTCTTCAATTGCATGAATTGTCTGGTTTCTAAAAGCGCCTGCCTTTCAATTCGTTCAATTGATAAGTCGCAGGTTCGAATCCATAAGTGTTCTAGTTTTCGGATATGGACACCATTTGCAATTGCAGCGAGTTCAAGTCCCACAACGATTGCACCGACTATCTTTTCAATGATTGATTAAAATTATTTTCACAATAACATTTACTGTGAAGATATTTTAATCAATATTAATCGTATCTTTCAAATAATTAAAATAAACAAATGTGCAAAAAATATTTTGAAATGCATTCCTATTCGCGTGTTATCGGAAACGAAACTCTGGATAAACGAACAAAAACTATTTTCTTCATGTGTGGCGAGAAGTATGGCTCAAAGCTTTATTTTGAAAATAGATTAAATACGACACGTCCATTGAATTCGAATTTAAAACATGTCAATAAAAATGATGTTTAGTCATTAAATATAATCATCTGCGTCAGATAAGGAAACATTTGACCTTATTTTTTTTTTGGGGCGATCACAGACTTATGTCATCTTCGACAGAGAATTTTCATTAGACAATGTGACCAAAGCCCCACAGGCGGCATATGGATAATTTTCACTTCATTGTCGTAAAAATGCCCAAGGAAATACGTAATAAAAACAACATCTTTATGTATTATTCAAGCCTTCTAAATGGCAACACTATACACCCTAAAAGCCGAACAACAATACCATACCCTCGCACTTGCCAATTCAACACAACAACAACCGAAAAGCCCCATCATTGCCGGCTAGCACTTAGGTTCACGACTTCATCCCAAATAATACGTCACACATACTTCTGCCCGACTCACGAATGTGCCTATTAGCGATTCCAGAGAGAGAAAGCTCTCGGTTCTTCTCGTACTTTAGGTGCGTCATCGGACAAACACATACACCCGTTTTCTGCGGAATGCATTAGTATGCGAAATTTTGCGCCATAGATACTAGAGTGGAGAGAAGTATCTGAGAGATGAATTTTTGTGTTTATTGCTAAAGATAAGGTTTGATGTAGGGGTGGTGTTTGAAACTGGTGTTGGTGGTTAGTCGTTAGACACTTCCCTACAGTGCTATTTTTCTTGGTAGGGTTGCATAGTGCACAAGTGTTGCCGTGGCTCGTAACTTATTTGCAAAATTTTACAGGAAATGTTTGCCAAGACCGCCAATGAAGGCATGTTTAAATATACTTCCATCCATAGCAACCTTATTTTGAACAAATAAATGCAATCTCTTGTAACAAGACTTTTGCAAACAAGTTCAACTATTTTTATCAACCGGCCAGGAAGTAGTGAGAACCGCCGAGTGGGATGTAAAGAATGATAATACAAAAAAAAAAAACGGTAATAACGATTATATCTACGAGTACCGCATATACCACCGAGTATATAAATGTATGTAGCTCCCACTATAAGCTGGTGTGTCACACAGAGATACTAAAAGCGGAATGTTGTAGAACTTTTCCATCGACTTTTAGTGCGCACTTTGCATTCATCGCAGGCGTTCCTAACTAAAGTACGCAGTTTGTGTGTGAAATAATTGCGGGCGAATAGTGTGTGTAATGAGATAAGAATAAATGACGTTTTCATAAAAGACTACGGCGGCGTAGAACTCGTATATTCTGTTTCTGAGATCCTGGTGTCCTTTGGGTTTTGTTTTTTTTTTTTGTTTTTTGTTTCTAAACTCATTTCGGGCTCGTGTAAATCGGGCGGGACACGGTATCTGCATCTAATTTATTTGAAGTTTTCTTTTCTTCCTTAACTGCGACGATACAGGTGGGGTAAGGTTAATATTCGTTAGTGCGCCCACGACTATCGTCGAATGTTTCCTACCGTCATCTTGGTTCCTGTTTGAAGGACAGTACAACAACCGGCAGTGACGCGATGAAGAGAGAAAGCGAAATGAAAAGAGAGATGCTTTTCTCGAGAAAATTCTATCTAAGGGTAGACGTATTTTAAATATATTTTCCAAGCGCGACGTCGCGAGTGTGTGTGTGTGAGAGAAAAAGAGTATAGGAGTCCTCAAGAAGGATCCTTATTGAATTGTTAAGTGCAATACTTTGCCAATAGATAACAGTTGAATCAAATAAATTCACCACAATCGCACATATGGATTAACGTGCCTAATACATATAGGAGTATTTAACTTAAAAAAAAAAAAAACAATTATTTAAATTGGATAGCGAGGGAGATAGCCGCACATGTTTTACGGTGTGTATAGTATTGTTCTTGTTATTAAGTATATTTCTTATATTTATGAGGGAAGCCCCCCCATATCCACGATATTGATGAATGTGAAAAAGAAGAGAAAAAATATAAATCAATAAAAGGATATATTTTCAGGGGTTGACCTAAAACAGATAAACCCTCGCTCCAAACATCAGACCTAATTCAAGCCATGCACCCGCACTTTGGGTGAGCAAAATACTACAAAATGGATACAGTTCCGTCATCCTGAACATATTTTTCATGTGCCCATCGTCACCAGAGGGGATAACCTATGTATATGTATGTCCTGCAGCATGAGTGCCAGATGGAGAGATTTATCTAACAAAATTTACATCATTTTATCCTTTCTGCTTCGTGACATAACTGAGACTCTAAAAATAAATTGAAAGGGTAGTTGCCGTAGTGGCACTGTATTTTTAAGATAAATTTTGATGTCTTTATACATTTGTATGCTTGTATGTAGAACTCAGGGTTAAAATTTTATTTCTTTCTTTAGACTGACAATCCTTTATTTCCTTTTTTTTAATAAAATTACCCTGTCAAATCTCAACTTAATTTCATGTGTAAAAAGTTCATTCTTTCGTTGTTGAGAGCATTGAAGTGACGTCATACGATCTTATCAAAAGTTCACGTGCTATCTTTTCAGTTCACAATGAAATTGAAATATCACAGAAAGGATGTGTTGATAGTTCAACTCTGAAACTAGTTGACTACATAGATGAAAAAAAGCGTTCATTAACGAATTACGAACTTGCACATGGCGCCAAAAATAGTCACACGATTTTTTGAATTTTGAAGATTTTTTGAAGGCGAGCCTTGCTCTTGCTAATTAACGTCTAATGTGCCCTTTTGATACTGGCAAAACGTTAAAAGATTATCTTGCCATGGATAGAGTATTAAGAATCGAATTGAAGTATGAAACATGGTCCTTGAATTTAACAGAGACGGACTCTGAAAGGTTGCTTGTTTCTAGGTTTACCTAGTGTGTTTCTGTGCCATCGCTAAACATTCGATCTGTTTCAATTTTGCAGTGGGGAATGACAGTTTGGCTCGTTATTTGTTTCTGTTAATACGGTTGTTTGACAAGCAATTTTTTGATATTGAATAGATCTTCTTGGCTAAGAAAAGCGGACTACAGTGTGTGACAAAACTAAAGCAACTTTTAGCATTCTATCTGTTTTTCTACTTTGCATGAAATCAAAAATTGATCTGAAAAAGTTATAACTTAAAATTTTAAACCAAAGAGACACTTTTAATATTCTTTTTTAAAAAACAATATTTATCTAATTTTAAAATTATTTATTATATAAAATTCAACGAGAAAACTTATCATAAATAAGAAATGGATAGTGACTATATTAATCAATATTTATTTTGAAGAACTGTTTGGCATCGCCGTGGCATGGATTCTCTATGAGATCGAGATTGGGTGATTGCGCTGGCCATTCCAGAATACACAATCCGGCCGTATTTAACCGCTCAGTGTCGAGCCTAGACTTATGTCTGGGGTCATTGTCATGCTGAAATATCCAGCGCAAGGGCATGTTGTCATCCGCGTTTGGATACATTATGTCCTTCAGTAAATCTTTGTACCCTGGACTATTTAAAACACCCGTACTTTGGTAGATAGGGCCCATTTCCTCGCTAAAGGAACTGAACCACACGATAACATTCCCCCCACCATGTTTTACTGTGCGCTGGGAGTAATTTGGGTCGAACCGTTTTCCTTTCGGTCTTCTTACGCTTGCGCTCTGCCATCTGATCCCTTGTTGTTATATTTGAGCCTGTTTAGACGATTACGCTTGAGTGCCCCATGACAAGAGTTTGATGGTGAGAGGAGTGAGCGGTAAGGGAAAGCGGCAGTCACGAAGATATAATAAAAACCGGGGTGGGCAGCCACGTTCCACACCCGAAATGTTCTGTTTCTATTCCATTTTGTCATTATATTTCGATCGTGGAGTATTAAGTTTTCGCGGATGAACATCATAATTGGATCGGTTGTGAGGTGAGGATCGTGAGATCAAATATGTACTCGGGCGGGAGAAGAAATAAATGCTCCATTTCACTTATTCCACCCATATTCTTTACCAATGTAGCACAGCAGTGAGCACTTCAATGTGTAGACACTACATAACTGCTTACTACGCACTCAAAAGTAATCGTCTAAACAGCGCCTTTGGATTTATCTAACCATAGCATTGTTCTCCATTTCTTTATCGACCAGTTAAGGTGGTCTTTTGCAAACTTCATGCGCGTTCTCCTATTTTTCTGATCAGCCTTATCACACTTAGTACCCACCTCCTCACAACTTCTGCTTGCAGTTCTTGGATGAATATTGAGTCCCGTCATTCCGACTTTCCGTGAAGATGATCAAGGATCTTGTTTGAACTCTCGTAGTATAACATGATCCTGTCGTGCAGTTATTTTTCGGCGCTGCCGCCAAGATGAAGTGTTTTTAGGGTTACCTTCTGTTGATATCGTTTAATTTTACGAGACACAACCGATTTCTCCATGGAATATTTAAAGCAAATATCTTTTTCTTTTATTCCATAATGAAAATCTGCTATAATTTTATTTTTAATTTCATTTCCAAATTTGCTCCTGGCCATTGTCCTTATGAAAAATATCCAAACTCAGAACTTCAACCCTTTCTGCTATTATCATAGTTCGCAATGGATAATGAGTGAAATGAATGTTGCATGTAAACAGAAAAGAGAAAATACTCCTTAACCCTTTGAGTCACAGTGGTACTGCCAGAGCACCACCTATTTTAACCGCTGTCAAAAATGTTCTACTGCATATTTTGGTCTGAATCTTTGTACTCGGGAATTTTTAGGGTCGCTAAATATGAATCTGAGGTTATGTTGACAAAATTCTAAATAGCGGATCCAAGATGGCGGGACATGGGTTTGAAATTGAACTAAGCATTTCGACTAACCAATCAAACTATATTCTACTGCATATTTTAGTCGATAATATATCGATAAAAAAATATGTATTACTGACAGTCGGACATATTGGATCCGCCAACTTGGCCATGAGAAGTACCGAAACACTAATATTAGACTCGTGATCTGTGACCTTTAAAACTCCTATAAACCAAATTTTTTTGGAATTTGAATGAATTTTATGAATAGAGTCCGCCATTTTTGGTCCACCATTCTATAATTTGTAAATCTAACCTCAAATTTGTAATAAATCACCACGAAAGGACAATCGAGTACAAAAATTCAGACCAAAATATGCAATAGAATTATGTCTGATTGGTTGGTCTAAACGATTCAATTGCACAAAATGTAGGTTGCCATCTTGGACCATATGTTCGAGTTCATTCAGAGTTGCTTTTACTTTTGTCAAGTGTCGCATTTCGGGAATGTATTTGTTTTTTTATTATTTTGGATATGTTACACATTTTCAAGCAAATAAAATGAATTAAATACCATGTGGTTTTATGATGAATAGTTAAATTAAGGGGCGTCGAATACTCTATTATAAAAAGTTGCTTTAGTATTGTCACACACTGTAGAAATTTCGGATTCATAAAAACAATCAGTCATCAAAAAGCTTAGCAGGAAAACCGTCCCCTTAAGTTTTATATATACATATGTATGTATAACGAGCGAATTGTCAAAAACAAGAAAAGAAAATGTGGGCACTTTGCTTAGTTTTTTAGATCAAGCTTCCAAGCATCGGTCATGGCTTGGTCAGCGTTCCTTTTTTTCTTCGCATTGGCACTTTCTTGCTCGATGAAGCCGAAACTATTGATGGATTTTTGTCTTGTCTAAACAGCAAGATGCGAGTTTTGAGTTTGGACTTTGCATCCTCTTTTTTTTTGTCAAAGAAGACCAACTTTCTGACCTCTTCGATCGCTGTAAAAACAATAGTGTCAAGATGAACTGAGTATGAGAACAGACTTCATAAAGATATAAAGCCTTCCATTTGGATACTTGCGCGTCGCAGTATTTGTTGAAGCAATCACATGACGCCCCATCTCATTGCCGGAATCATCTGCAAGTATGGAACAATGCGCTGTTTCTTGGTCCAAAAAGATACGTCGCGTATTTTTAAGACTCAAATTCGTCCATATGCGGCTGCGAAGTGAATAAGTCTGTGGTTGGAATCGACTCGAAATTCCTGATCACGTCGATATTTCCAAATTTGTGTTTGGCAAAACGACTTGAAAAGGGTTCACGCAAAACACTCTATAGGATCATATAAGCGGCATTAAGAATGGCTCTAACTCTTAAGTGGTTTAAAGCCATAGAATATTTTTTGTTTGATGTTGGGTATCCTTCCAATTTTCCATCCATGTCTTGCATTCAGTCTTTTTCCCACGAAGAATCTGCATCCTTTAGAGCCGTAAACAGTTTCTATGGTTATGCCAAGTTTTAAGAAATTTCAACTTCAATTTGATCGTTCTCGTGTTAATGATATTACTCCTTCTATTCCACATTGAAAACAGAAGGACCTTTATAGGTTATTCTATTCTTAGAAATCTTCATTGACACAATAATCGGTCCCACTTAAGCTTCTATGTGCGGACAACAATTTGAAATGACCTTCGCCAAACTACATGTACATGTGCAATTGCATGTAGTTGTTAAATTAGGAGTCAGTAAAATAATCCCTTGGCCTATTTGAGTTGGGAAACTTTGTTACTCTGAAAATTGCATATTGCAAATAAGACAACAACGAATTGAGAAAGGAAATCAACTCGACCTCACACTTTGACCATAAAAGCTCAATGACAAACAGTGTCGCTTTTATCGCCATTGTGAGTGCAGTTTTGTGTTGATTTTAAGCATCGGGAGCAAAAAGGACGAGAAACGAAATGGAATTTCATTCGATGCGTGACGAGGTCAGAGTGTTATTAGCTTTTTGGTTGGAAATTGGGTCAACGGGACGACGAATGCATACGAAGTGCAAACGCATTGCAAACGCGAATCCTTGCATACTAGAGAACAGAGAGCCAGTCCTGGCAAATGAGTTGGATAACACGACAACGGAGGACGAAGTATAGTAATGCCAGTGTCCTTTGGACGCAAAACAAATCGATAGATTTTCTATATGTATATGTACATACCTGCAATAGACTAAGGGAAATGTGAACAGCTCTGGTGCACCTGTATGATTTTCTGCGTGTTCAGCACAAACAAACCCATGTGGAATGCAGATTATTTATTCATTTACAGTTTGTCTTTGCTGTATCTAGATGTAAAGAGACGCATACAGGTATCACAAGTGCAACTTTTGTAATGTTTTGCATGGAGTTTCAGTACAATATAATGTAAATAAATTATTAATGATAAAACTCCGAGTACCTTCCAAAGCCTTGCTGATTTTTTTTTTGTTTGTAATTTGCCCTTTTTAACGTTCGTTCACACAATTTAAATTTTTGTGAGTAGAGAAAAGTTAGAAGAAGTGCTTACATGTTCATATTTAAAACTGAGGCGTTGTTAATAATATACTTTGCTGTAGGCGTGCAAATAATACCATCGCTATCTTCAAATAAAATACTGCGAATCAAATGAATGGAAATAAGTCGAAATAGAAATGATCTGTTCATAGTTAAACTCAAAAAACCATCTTCATTTCGAAGCAATACTGAATTTTTCAATTCTTCCTCTCATACTCCTGTTCGCTCCGTGCAAAATTCATTTTAAGGCCAATCCCTCGTGTAATCCTTTGAGAGAAGCGTCTTTAAAAAGTTATGCTTCTGTAGTTAGAACAGTTGAGAGGGTCTTCTACAATCAAGTCATTGGAATATTGTTAAAGTAATTAAGAAAAAAGAAAACAACTACATTCCTCTGTTTAAGAATTGGGAAGTCATGCTGCTCATAATATAAGTATAAGTGTGCTTCTTTGTCATCGAGCTATAGTAGTTTGCCATAAGCAAATGCTTTGAAAAAAAACCGACTTTTGACATTCATTGACGACAATAACATCTTATCAAATGAACAATTTGGTTTCAGTGTCTATTACAGTACAATGCACCAGGTACAACATATTAAAGTTGAGATTAAAAATAATCTTATGCTGGGAAAGAGTACCGGAATGGTTCTTCTTGACGTTGCGAAAGATTTTGACACAGTCTGGCACAATGGTCTGTTTCATAAAATGGCTAGCCTTCGGAAGCGAATATTATTTTTTAAAAATCGTGCAGTCCTTTCTTATTTCACGCAGTTTTAAAGTATCCCTCAACATCATACTTTCGTTAACGAAGGAGTCCCACGAGGAGCTGTAATAAGTCCTGTTTTATTTAACATATACACCTCTGACTTCCCTCAAATTGTGTATATACTATATGTTACGGCTCGAGTATTGCAGATTTGGATGCAGCATCGGGTGCTTCATTTTCTGCGATTCCGGAGTGTCCAAGTGTCGAGACAATTTTAGGGCGCCTCTAGTTCGAAATTTCTGTGGATTTTTTTTTATATGCAGTATTGTGCAAAATAATAAGAACACGCGTTTCTTCTCAACTCTCTGTCATTTTAACAGTTTTTAAGTTACAAAAACATAACAATTTCTTGTGTTCTGATTTCCTTTTTAAGTTAACGGTAAACTACTGACATAACGATATTTAATCCAGTGATCTGGAGACTTTTGTAGCAGACGGTCGTTTTTACATACATTCTATTTTTTTTATTGGTATGAATAACAAAAGGGTACTGGAGATCAATTAACAATAGAAGTAAAGATTATACTGGAGAAGGATGGACCGTAACAAACATTGCACTGTCAATACTTTGAAATAATTCAAGGCCTTAGAAAGACAGGGAAATCCTTGAGAGAATTCGCCAAAATTATTTCTAGCTAATTGGGAATCGTGATAAATGCCCTACAAAAACAGAAAACAAAAGAAAAATGTGGTCGAAAACGCAAGACAACGACAAAAATGGAGCTAAACATTGTTCGGTGCGCCAAGAAGAATCCGTTTATTACTTCAGTGGAAATCAAAATGGAAGTAAATCTCCAGATAGATACTTCTGTGATCCGACAAAGGCTTAAAGAGAATAATTTAAAAGCCTATCTTCCAAAGAAATTTCCTGTCTTATCGAAAAAGAATATCAAGGATCGAATCAATTTCGCTAAAAGCCATCGCCAAAAAACAGTTGAGAAGAAGCTTAACATACTTTGGTGGCTTTTGCGACACGTCAAAAAAATTTATTTCGCGTTTTCATTTCACACGACGCGCAAAGTGGTACTTGAACGATCTGAATAAAAATTGGATATCTGGAATAATATTTTTATCTTATGTAAATAAAGGCTTTCAAAAATTTTCATAAAATCTTTAGGAGTCGTTTCAAGTCCTCTTACAAAGGACAATCAATGAAGGATGTCTGTAGCCTCTTTGGCTCCCCTTATTAACCACACTCACTGCTATCTTCTGCAATATTTTTAGCTATAAAAATGTTCCCCTAATAATGTTGATATTCACTTGCAACATTGATCCATTTCCGAGTTTAACTCACTGCTGCTACATTCTTTTGCCCAAACATTAATTACTGCCACAGAATAAGTAAAATTGATTAAAGTAGACAAGTACTACTCTTGGGAGCGGTGACTTCAGATATATAGGTTGAAGACGTTTGTAGTGAGCTGCGCTTCTATGATTTGATTGCATGCGAAAAAAAAGTCCTTCTACTGCAATACCAACCAACACCAACGCCAAAAAAAAAATCGGAAGAGCATAAAGGATATACTTCAACCGAATTTTGCTGGCAGTCTTCCAAAATCTATATTTTATGAAGAGGAAAGAGAGTGTCCTTATATTGAAAGCAACGTGGAACTATGTACATTCAGGAAAAAATGCAATCGATTTATGCATGTATATCTATATATTTAGGCCTTGTTTGTTCACGTGCCATTTGATAAAGGATTCCATCTTGACTTGTTTTGTTGGTTTTTAATAAGGGATATTTAATTTTATTTGGACTCCAAGCGATGAATGTTATTACAAGGTGTGCGTCTTAACAAGAGTTCAATTCAATTGATTATTAATTAAAAAGAACAAATAAGACTTGTGTTTTCTATAGTATATAAAAATCAGCTCATAGATAATACATGTTTAAACATTAAAGTAAAAAAAATAAAATAATACATTACAAGAAAAGCCTGTAAGCTTTCTGGTGAGGTACCCAGGCAATTGATTGTGACTGACCTTATGCATGAAGACGCAGCATGTAATATAAATTTATTCCCCTAAAGTGCGCTCAGAAGTAAGCCGATGATATTCAGAAACATGGTCATACCTGTGCAATCCGATTTCGTATCTTATAGTGTCATTGAAAGCGACAAGAAGCTTATGCTGGGACTGGGAATCAGGCTTACAATTAACTACCGCAGCATAATAGATAATTGGTAGAATTTGTGTTTTGACCAACCCTAATTTTTTTACTATTGAAGTGAATGTCTTAGATAGCCAAAAGTTGCATAAGTGCGTCCAACCGTATAGGTCACATGATCTGTGGCGGAGAGGCTTCCGTTAATCTTAACCCCTTGACTGGTAACTCTATTTACATACTTAAGTTGTACGTGCGCTTAAAATACTGGACTGTGTCATAGAATTTATTAGAAATAATTATGGCCTGTGGTTTATGAGGGTTAAGTATAAGACCATTGCACACAGATCAGTTAAGTCTGCAAACGAAATCCTCAACCAGACCAATGGGCCTAGATACGTATACTTGCACATCATCGGCAAAGAGATGTTAGGATACATTTTACAGAAAAGAGTAGGTCCCAGAATAGATCCCTGCGGGACTCCTGCTAATAAGTCCAAATAATTAGGGGCACCCTTTGAATTCTGTTTGATATACAGATTCTTATAAGCCGTACTAAATCCAAAATGCAACCAAAGTTTTAAACATAAAATTGCATAATTTACTCTATCAAAGGCTTTTAAAAAAATCAAGTAAACAGTCAGTGATATGCTCCCGATCGATTTGCATCCTAATCCAATCCTTATATCGTTCAGTACCCTAAATGTGGCGCTTGAACAACAGTGGTGCTTTCGAAAACCAGACTGCAGAGGAGACAATAAATCATATGAGTCAGGATGACTTGAGATTTGCTTAGTAAGATTTTTTTCTAGAACCTTTGATAGGCATGGCAGAATGCTTATTTGGCGAAAGTAAGACGCAGATGCAGAGTTAGGTTTTTTTCGGCACAGGAATTCCCTTTGTAATCCGTTAACTATCAGGAAATGTGGAAGAATAAATACAAACATTTATGATATGTGTGAAAGAACGGAGTTCATAGGGAAGAATAAATTTGACGAATTGTAAGGGAATCCCTTCTTCACCAACAGCGTTGGACTTGAGCACACGAATACATTCTAAGACTTCAAACTCGGTAACAACCTTGAAATTAAAAACATTAAAGGAATCTAAAATGACACTGGGGTTTAACAAAAAGGATGTGCCGACACCACCAGTAGCCAGAAATTTCTTGTTTAGTTCATTTAATTTGTTATTCCAAAGCTTCTTAGGTGGTAAATTTAATTTAGAGCTTAATTAAGCGAAATAATATCTTTGCTTAGATCTCCGGGTAACAGGGGATGAGGGATTTCAAGCCCGGCAATAAAGTTCCCGCTTCAACGGTGTTGGGCTAATTGGTAGAGTTTTCGACGAACCTTTATTGAGCTGTGAACCAAGGACAGTTCTTGTTCCGTACTATGACACTTTTCAACAGGTCAAGCATCATTGTCTGAAAATAATTTACTTTTTCATTAGCACTGGAAAAGGAATGAACATGGTGCCATGGTAAAAGACTCGCATCGTGATGCAAAGCATACTGATTCACTGAGGAGAAATCTCTGAACTGAAATGTCAATGGGGTGAGGGAGCGGGAAAAATCTAAGTTTTAAGTAATAGGACTACCGGTTGAAAATATAGTTTTTTTTTCAAAAATCAATGCTTTATTGAGGAAAAATAGATATAAATTCAATATTCAAAGTATTGCCCAGCGCTAGCCACACATTTTTCACATTTTTCTGGCAATTCATGGATACCCGTTCTGAAAAATTCGACCTTTTTGGCCGCAATCCACGAATCGATCCATTTTTTGACATCATCGAAATGACGGAAGTGCTGGTCAGCCAGGCCATGTTGCATCGATCGAAAGAGATAGTAATCGGATGGCGCAAGGTCTGGACTATACGGCGGGTGGGGAAGGACATCCCATTTGAGCGTTTGAAGTTAAGTTTTGACGACCTTTGCAACGTGGCCGAGCATTGTCATGTTGCAAAATAACTTTATCGTGTCTTGCGACCGTTTCCGGCCGTTTTTCCTTCAGTACTCGGCTCAAACGCATCAATTGTCGTAGGTATACCTCGCCTGCGATTGTTTCATTCGATTTTAGCAGCTCATAATACACAACACCCTTATTGTCCAACCAAATGCACAGCATAACCTTCAGGCCATGAGATGCAAAAATGACTTCTCTTTGTGGCGTACAAGCAGCATTTCGGACATGCAAAATCGGCGTTCGACGTCTCGTGGCTTCAATTCATACGGCACCCAATGTCCTGCCTTTCGGATCAGTCCCATTGCTTTCAAACGATCGGAAATGGTTTGCTGAGCGACGCCAAGTGATTTTGCAAAGTTCTTCTTGCGTTTGTGACGGATCTTAATCGAGCAATGCCTCCAATTCATGGTCTTCAAACTTTTTCACCTGGCCGGGGCGTTATTTGTCTTCGGTGTCGAAATCACCATCTTTGAACAGCTTAAACCACCGCTGACGCATTCTAACGTCTATAGTATAGCCCGGGTAAGCTTCGGCAAGCAATTGATGCGCTTCGGTTGATTTTTTCTTTAAATGAAAGAAGCATATTAAAACTTCCCGCAAATGTTGTGTTAATGGCACGAATGTAGACATTTTACGACTTTACAGAAACTTGTGTGTTTTCACTAATGACCAATAACCTAGACTGAAATAATTAGACAATGAGATGAAGTTTCTGATGTGACAGCTGTCATGGTCAAAATTCACCTCAGAGTAATAGATATGAAGTTGTCTGCAATAACGACAGTTTCAACCGGTAGTCCTATTACAAGAAATCAAATCATGGTCCGATAGACCATCTAACGATAATTGATCATGGAGTAGGACATTCGAGCAGTCAGATACGATTAAAAGGTCCAGAAGGCTTGGAGCGAACCGGGTAGGATAGAAATTAATAACAGACCGTCTAAAAGATGGAGTGCACTGGAATCTGTTTTGAGGAGGTCAGCGTTAGTCATCAGTTATGATGATATTTTCATAACAAGCAGAAACAAATTGAATTGCCGAAAACAGTGATCGGGGCGAGAAGCTTCAAGTTGGGTTATAAGCAGTTCCTACGATACATTTCAGATTTCCATCACCAATTTCAACGAGAAGATATTCAATACCGCAACCATCGGATTTTTCAACGGCTTCAACGAATTGCTGCAGTAGTTATCATCAACACATATCTGAGGTAATCTAGCTTCGTGCATACTTTAAATCCATCATACGCAGCGGATAAGATGTTTACCAAAGAACGTAACGAGCGACCTGCCACACCGCGTGGCGAAAGAACGTTAGCATGGAAAGAAATTAAGGAATAAATGACTGCATGGTCTTATTAAGCTAAGCCAAAGAAGAAAAGTTCCCTGGCATGAAATTGTTTTTTTGCCGTCTGGTCGTATCCTAGAATTCTTATATAAAAGATAAAGAATTTATTAAGAACAGAGTATTAAGCTTACATCCAATGACGCTTTTAGTCGGCTTTGCTACTAGAGGTCTTGAAACTGGGATCAGAAATTTCTAACATTTTTTTAAGATGAAGAAACTGTCCCGGATTTTGAAGTCTAATGCATATAATGATATAAAAAATATAATGTCTGAGCAGTGAGTACGAAAATCCTCACTGAATCAAAGCCTAAAAAAATCCCAACACGTAAGCAGGTTAAATCGGATGAAGTGTATTTTTTGCTTTTGTTTTGACCCAATGAACAAGACATGTGCGTTTTCATTTCGGTCGCAAAGTAATCGACTATCAAAGCCTTTTTTTCCTGCGTCACCCATTTCAGCATCATCGTTTTCGACGTTATCTATGACATGAAGCGCTCAACAGCCATTCCCCATATCAGTGAGTCCTGACAGGTATCATTTAAGACCTTCTTAATCCCAAATAAAAACCCGGAGCAGCAATTTCGAAATCATCTCATGCTTAATATTGGCCTTTAGTCGAGGAGGAGGGGAATACCGTCCTTTGGGACTTGACATTCACCGAGAAAGCCACTCTGGACAAGGTAGTAAAAGGATGAAATGCTCATTACCCGAGGGTGCTGATGGTGGAGTGTACTTACTCTTACTTCTGATAAAACATTTAAGTGGATAATGCCCTCGCTGAATAAGCGTTTGGTCAAGTAGCTCGGTTTTAAAGAGACCCCAATCATGATTAAGTTACAAGACGACAAATCTGCTTGCATTTGAACGAATTCATTCAAACTGACAACTTACAAAAGAAACACATTCCAGCTTACACGTCTGCCTCTTCTACAATACACAAACAGTTGGGTGCTAATTGGAGCTATTTTGCATAAGCATTGCCTTCGAAAATTCCAAGTGGCGGAGGACTGACAGTTGGTGCCTCAAAAAATCTGCTGACAGTGCTTGACTTGAAATGTTTGCCCCCTTCAATTCTCCATCACCACCGCCTCTTAAGGGATTCTTCATACATCAACACCTATTAAGCGGTTTTTTTTTAAGTGGGTGTGAATGAAAAGCATTGAAATTTCATGGATGGATATGCAAAGCTTCGCACTTAGATGGAATTATAATGGCGGGGTGTATTTGCACAACCATCCTCACACACATGCTCTTTGCATGCAACCCCTACGCGTCGAGACAAGTGAGCGCGCATTTACTGTGTTGAGCTGAAAGGTTTTGAAAAGATAAACAATTCAATGGGAGTAAACTAAGTTTTGCGGGGCTTATTAGTTTGGAGGTTTTCTTTCTTCTTTCTTGCACGGATGCAGTTGAAGTTGTTGTCTTTGTGCCACCAACAGAGCTAATTAGTGCTAAAATGAATTCGTTAGCACAAAATGAGGCAGCTCATGGGGTAGGTTTTAAGTTCCGTACCCGAAAGCTGCCAACGGAACTCAATTTAACGCCTTACTAAGATCATAACCTTCTGGCATTCACCATTGAATTCCGAATGAATTTGAAGTCACATTGCGATGTATTTTTCGCATAAAAGTGCCTAGCTTCACCATTTGTGTATGCGTCTTACATTTTTCGCAAATGGCAGGGATTGGACCTACAGTTTATTGCCGACTCCGAACGACTTCAGAAGCTTTTTCTTGACGGATTATATTCATCGCAGTGGTTGTCAGTCACTCGTATTTGAACCCGGGTCTCCACGCTCGGCACGGCACCCACCTCTATAAGTGTGCATCAAAAAATATTTTAATTGTGATGCTTTGTATTCTTAATCAATCGATTTTTTTTACATTTTTGGAATTGCATGTAAACCGATTTCGAGCTTTTAGTTTGTGTCGGTTAGGCTTCAGAAATTCACTACTACGTGTCGCGTCGCATGGCAACACTATCAATCGTCAATTTGTTAATTCGTACCAACCTACTTACAAGTTTGCGATGGTATGAGAAATCGCAATTAACGGTGGTACGGATCTTTCGCATGAGAGTCCAACTTGCACATGACCGCTTTTTGTCTTTTTCCATGGGGGTCTGAAGAGAACTTCATTTATCGGCCTGTAGGGAGTTAGAAGTCTCATGGTATTTTTATTTTTTTATCAAATGTAGTTGCTTGTATACGCCTTTCTTCTAGTTCATAATGAACGCTTTGCTAAGTTCCTCCGCATATGCTTTTGGTTAATTGGTCGCGTGTGTCCATCACAAGGTTATCGTAACATTCGTTGATACCAAAACCAACGTCAGGCATGTTAAATATTTTATTTTAAGTTAGTAGTCTAGTCTAGAGGCATGAATTTCATGTAATTTTTGAAGTGTCATAAAAAATGCAATTAATATATTTAGTATCCATTTTTTATAACCTATTTTTTAACAAAACAAAAATACAGAAAAAAATAAAAAAGTTGAAACTTTCAAAAATTAGCAGTTGATGAAGTGGGGGTCTTAGAAATTGGCGCGTAACCATACCCACGATTTCAACACTCATAGCAATCTGAAACAAAAAAAAAGATCTTGAAAAATACAAGAATAGTGTCGCAATGTCTGAAACTACGGAAAAGATTTTTTTGTTCACAACGGGGCGACTGCCTGAAAAAAAAAACAAATTTTTGTACCACCTTTTTTGACCGTTTCGAATTGAAAAAAAAAGGAATAGAAATTTGGGAATGGGGTTAGTTCTAGACATAAACGAGTGAATAAAGAAGACTCTAAAAATTTCAGATAAATCGGTCCAGTAGAATCTGAGAAATCGTGGGTTTTGTTTTGAAAAAGGCAGTTTCGAGAAAAACGCGTTTAAAGTTTCGCGTATAGTAAAGTTTTTCGCAGTCAAAGTCATGAAATGATATTGTAGACTTTCCTTTATTCAATCAGCCATTCCTTCTTCATAGATTGGACTTTCCTCGACTTCGAAAAAACTATTTTCCGCGTTTCTCTCTTCATATCGAGCAGTACTGGCCTCCTTTGATGCACTCGTAAAACTGGTGTCTTCCTGTGCCGTGAATCTATTGCCGTGAAATCGCCTTTTTGTTTGTCGATCAGGATGCATAATCCTTTGCGCCGAGGTTTTTTTATCCATTTTATTATACAAAAATATTTCACAATATTTTTATTTCACTCACAGCACATATAGTATGTACGACCACGGGGTTTGAAGGTTAGAATTCAACTGTTAGCAGCTGGACGTAAGTGAACACTAAATATAAAAGATACAAGTCACCTTGGGTTCTTGTATTGCAATTTATAAAAAGGACACAAGGTTTTACTGAGAAATATGTCTTGTTCGATTAGATCCGGCCGAACCAGATTAGTTGGCGGGTCAGCAAAATTCGACATTCATTCATTTAAATGACAAAATTAATCGTACGGTGTTTCGACATTAATATCTTGATGAAATTGGACTGACAGTATCATGTTCGGCCTCCACCAAATTGAAGGACAGCTTGTGGTCTACGTGGATTTGCGCAAAATCTGCGGGTACACGATTCCATTCTATTTGGAGAGCTTCCTTCAGAGTCGCTTTTGACGAAATTCGGTGTTTGTTGAGTTGTTTTTCCAAGAAGTCCCAAAAATGCTCTATTGGGTTTAAGTCCGAGCATTGTATAACAACCATTCCTTTACTTTTCGAGCGGTGTGTTAAGGGTCGTTATATTGCTGAAATATCCAGCCGGGATTCAAACTTATTTTCTCAACTGATGGATGAGTAGATTTTCTTTTAGAATGTTAAGATACATGTGCAGATACATGTTGCCTTCAATAAACACCAGCTTTACTACGCCGGGCCAAGCCATGCTCCCAAGTAGATTTTGAGCTTCCATTTCAGTGCCGCTCTTTCGCTAAACTCTTGAAGGACCATCGTGACCAAAAATGTTGTACTTGCTCTCGTCGGCGAACACAACTTTCTTCAAGAAAGACAGATCAACGTCTTTGTGCAAAGATGCAAAGTCTTTACGTTTTTTTTTTATTCACTTCACTTATGGTCGGTTTCTTTCCATGTGTGTTGAGAGTCCTTTCGATTGTACGCGTGCTAACCTCTACGCTGCATGTGTCCGCGACTATTTGTTTGATTGATTTTTTAGTTTTTCCGGATGGTGTTTAGAATGAGCTTATCACTCCTCATTCGTATTTCAGTTGTAATCTGCTTGAAATATCCATACGGAATCCAAACTTAATTTCCTACTGCATGTCGAGATACATGTGCTGGTCTTTGTTTTACTTCTTCCTCACTGTTCTTCGAAGATTTTTAACTTCCATTTCAGTACCGCTCTTTCGTCAAACTCATGAAGGAACGTCGTGACCAAAAATGTTATATATTCTCTCAACACAGTTTTCTTCCAAAAATGCAAATCATCGTCTTTGTGTAAAGACGCAAGGGTAGGGTAGGTAAAAGTGGTGGTTCAGTGAGCACTTAATTAGCACTATGTGCCGTTTTAATGCCAGAGCTCTGTTACCATATTTATGAGGTGTATTTGAGATATCTCTAAATCCAGCCTGTGGTATTTAAGGAGGACATTATTTGCTTAATGTCCTTAGCAGAAATCTCATCAATTGAATTGAAGAAAGGTCTACCAAGCGCTCGCTGTCCAGCTCTACGAAGGGCCGGACAGGCGCAAAAGAAGAATGTTAGGATTTCCCTTTCAGCTACGATCTAATCGAGCAAAATCATGACGGATTCGCCGAAGGAGATCTTTTGTTTTTGATCGTTTGTATCCAGCCTATATTTTCTTTGTCAGTTTGCCAGTCTGGCCCATTTAAGGTTCGCTGCTTCAAAGAGGTATAAGGATATAATAGCCTCAACTGCATATTGTGCGACGAAACTCCCGCTCTTCCTTGGATAAGAATGTCAAAGTTAGTTGATGGATAAATTCCAGGGACCGTATAGTCCGTTGGTGATGATACCAAATCTCTTGGTATATGACCATATGGTTTTGAAGTCCAGCAACCAGACTCTAAGAGTCTCTTATGTGGTTATCCAGGATTGGTTCGAGAACCTTCAAAATGAAAGAAGTCAGACTTATTGATATGAAATCTTTTGCGCTTTCATGCCCACGTCTACCCATCTTAGGGATGAAGACTACTCGAACTTACCGCCACGAATCAGGGACGTGGTTATTAAGGATACAGCTTCTATAGATCGGCATAAGCCATTTCTAAGTCTTGCAATTTTTGCAGCATAATGGGTAGTATGCTGACCAACTTTATAAGCTGTTTTAAGCTGTGTCGACTTCCGCATTAGAGGATATTTTTCGATTGGTAGTTTTATGGAGTTTTGGTTTGACAACCTGGCTGAACTTTGACGAAAGCCTTTGCGAACTAAAGACGCAAAGTCTTAGCGGTTTTTATTGTTCGCTTCACTGGGTTGGTAGTTAGTAGTAATTTCCTCAGAATGGTCGAACATCCAGAAAAGTTTCTTGAGCTCTTCACACTTCTTTCTTAGGTGGCACTTGGCATCAGTCAGTATTTAAATAGCGTATAAAAATGTTATTATCCTAGAATATGGATGGATATAAGGATCTTAAAAAAAAACTCCACCAGCGGAAGCGCCCAAAATCCCAAATATGCATAAAAATATGTGGTGTTCCTGTTGCCATTATTATCTACGTCTTACGCATACAGCAGAGTGGACTTTGAAGTGCAAAGCAATATTCATATAAGGAACAAATCCAACCCTATTGAGTTTGGATTATGAAAAAAAAAATGTATATACACGTATTTGTAATTGCAAACACTGCGACGGATTGAGTTCATAGCAGTAAGGTATGCCAAAGGGAATGCGTTGTATCTAACTCGCTTTGTGTGTTTATTTTCTGGTTCAGCGAGAGGTTCTTTGTTCCTTATATCAAACGTTGCGCTGCTTCGTCGTACTTCGCTGATGTCACTGGGTCTAGAACTTAATAAGATCATCAATTCGAGTAATTTTAATTTCATCACACAGTGCAATCTTCAAGACATGCGAAGGGGATGAATCAAAGTATTAATCTGACGTGGTTGTATGTGATTGTAATGTCTCACTAATACTAATAGGAAGTCAATTCGGATTACACAATTTTTGAAAAAAAAAATGCACTATGAGTACTTTTCAAACGAAACTCATTACATCACCTGATTTGAATTAATCTTGTTATTTTATGAGTCTTAAAAAGTTTGGAGTGTAATGATTTACAATCGAAGAACGACGGGAAATTTTGTCCAAGTTGAGTTCCAAAGTTGATGCTGTATTCTTAAACTGAACGAATTTTGAAACAAAATTTCGATTCAATTAATGCGCATGAGTTGGTATAGAAAGTTCGTTAGATTGGTTTGATGATTACTTACCAAAATTATTCCCTATTCGCCCTTTTGCTAAGCAGAGGATATTTCAGAATGTGTGTGCTTAAAACCGAGGAGCTTAAATTCTTTGCATGAATTGACGAATCTTTTTGAGTTTTAAACCAGCTAAAAATGTACTACTGTGTCCAAAAAATAAGGTGACATTGTATTTATTTTGAAAATTCTTTATTTATTCTTCCAAATCAATTTCATCCCCTTCAAAGTAATCCCCTCCCGATGCAATGCACTTATGCCAACGGATTTTCCAATCTTTGAAACACTGGTTGTAGTCACTTTCCGGGATGGCCTTCAGTTCCGTCTTCGCTGCGGCTTGAATCTCCTCTATCGTATCAAAACGGTGTCCCAGGAGCGGTCTTTTGAGCTTGTTGAACAGCCAGAAGTCGCACGGCGCCAGATCAGGTGAATACGGTGGTTGCGGAACGATATGGGTTGAGTTTTTGGCGAAATGATCACGAATTACGAGTGCGGTATGGGATGGTGCATTATCGTGGTGTAAAAACCAAGAATTGTCTTTCCACAATTCCGGCCTTTTAAGGCGGATAGCGTTACGCAAACGACGCATAACGTTCAAATTATATTCCTTGTTGACTGTTTGGCCGGTTGGAAGGAATTCATAAAGCACAACACCACGATAATCGAAGAAAACAGTCAACATGACCATGATTTTTGAGCGACTTTGGCGCGGTTTTTTTGGTCTCGGCTCTCCTTTGGCACTATATTCGCTCGATTGATCGGTTGTTTCGGGGTCGTAAGCATAGATCCAAGTCTCATCGCCAGTTATAATGTGTTTCATGACATCCTGGTAGTCGGAAAGCATTGTTTCACACACTTCAACGCGAGGCCTTCTTTCCAAAAAATTCAATGTTTTTGGTACCAGTCGAGATTTGACGCGCTTGAGGCCCAAAGCATCCTTCAAAATGGTATTGACTAAGTCTTTCGATAAGCCAACTTCATCAGCAAGGTCTCTAATCGTTAATCGATGGTTTTTCGACACCAAATCTTTGATTTGTTGGAAGTGAGTTTCATCGGTTAAGGTTGATGGTCGCCCAGAACGCTCTTCGTCGTCGACACGTTCACGGTCGGCTTGGAAATCACTATACCACTTGTAAACATTTTTTTTTAGACATAGCCTCATCATCAAAGGCTTTCTGCACCATCCTCAACGTATCCGCAGCAGAAAATTGATTCCGCAAACAAAATTTAATGCGAATTCTTTGCTCAATAAATTTCGACATCGCAAAAAACGAAAAACTCACTTTTAGCAGCTCACAAAACGACGCGTATCTCAAACACTATGAATATATTTTGACATGAAATTTCACATAGATGTCACTGACAGTACTATCAACCTAAAAAGAAAGAAAAATTTCCAAATCCTTCGACGTGCGCAGTTTAAATTCATATGTCACCTTATTTTTTGGACACAGTAGTATTTCCATCTCGGCGGCCACAGAAACAAGCGAATTTTTGTTGTTACTACTGTGTCCAAAAAATAAGGTGACATTTTAAATTTAGAAAAAATATTTTAACTCAGAAAATAATATCAAGTTAAAGTTTTAAAAGATGTCAAAAGGTGTCAAAAACCTTTGCTATAAATAGTTAATATCAAATACGGCTCTGAAGCTTTAAAAAATTCAAGGCACGGCTTCTTATGCCTCGTATTTTGAAACTTGCAAGTGTATCAAAAACTAGGGTACTTCATAGAATAATCAGTAAAGAAGCACTGTCAATGCACTTTCATCACAATTTTTTTTAATTCCCCTACAACCGAACTACAAGTTTGTACGGAACCTTCGTTGCTCGACTCCGACCCCCAATTAGCCAGTTTTTTTTTTAAGGCGACATTGGAATGATATCTTTTTTTTTGCACCATTTAATAGCGATGCCCTACGAACAATTCAGAGACGATTTAGATACTCAAGAATAATACTGGGCAAGCAACTCGTGAAACAGGGTTCGAAACCATCAAGGCAGACATTAGAATAATATACTGGTCCACCCAATCTTTGTAAACTATTGAAAAAATTAAAGTGCTAGCCTTGTAAAGAACAGATGACAATTATCATTGGACAGAGAATTGGTTCTGTCAAAATATGTCCAGCTGTTTGATAAATTATGTCAAACAATATTTTTTGTTTTTTTTTAATTTGTCCCAATACATTTTGAATCGGAAGAATAGTGCAATAAAAATATAAGTACGGACCATGATTTCAAAAACTGTTTATCTTATTCTCGCGCCCCACAACTCCTGGCTATGGAAAGGTTCGAAATCAAATGTCAATATGACGGACAAACATTGACAAATGATCTTGACGAGTCGGCTAGTTACACCGACATCTTTCGATATTAAAACTGTGACCGAACTTTTCGAAGCGATTAAATATTTGAAAAACTGCAAAGCCCCTGGGTACGATTTATGATTTGGACAAATCCTCAAAATCAGCTGTACTAAAATTGTTGACGCCTTTCAATTATTAAAATCTATATGTCCAAGGTTCGAATCCTAGGTTTTTGATTGATTGTTTTAGTCACTATTCGGTATTGGGATCAAAAATAACACCGCTACGACTGGCGCGACCGACCATCAATTATAGTTTGACTAAGTGCCTTCTTTCAACGTGTTATGTTGATGTGTTATGTACGTGGAGATGTTGTCGTTGCCTCTGTTATGAAACTGATTGCTGACGTAACTTCCAAATAGTAACAAATTAAATCGAAGCATTTATTGGGTGAATGCAAAAAAGTCGAAATCATATCGTCCGACCCTCATTGAACTCCATCCATGCCGCAATCGAAAGCCAAATACATTTGAGTTCCAAACAACATTCAAGCGGTCGTCAAAGAAAGAACGCATTTTTTCTGACCAAAAAATTTGCTTTCAGAATCAAGCATCTATTACAGTGACTTTTACACTTATCCGTGCAATAGAGACTGACTTACATAGGTAGGAAAAATTCGATATTACCAGTTTCATCTGTGAAAGGATGCCGCTTCAAAAAGAAAGCCTTTACGAACAATGCCTCAATCACTAATACTTAGGTTTTAGATTTTAGATTTGTTTTTATTTCTTATAAGTTCATAAAAAGTTCACAACTCATACAGAAACACATTTCAGAATAAATATTATAATATAGCATAAGAAATATAAATGACATTCGGTATTTTATTACATAATGTTATAAATCGTATCCCTAAATCTGAGAGAACTAGAGACAAAGAAAGATGGATAAATTCATATACACATAGCAGAAAAAGTCTGCGTTCACATAGTAAATGAATTTTTGATCTCATAAAAAAAAATATTAAGAATGAATTTTTGAATTTTATTTATTCGTTTAACAAATAATAGAAAGAGCACCAAATAACGAAAAACGTTCCCAAGAAAAGATGTCTAGATAACAGAACTTTTCTATTCAATGATCTGAAAAAAGTCAGAAAACGTCTGCGTTTAATACTTATTCAACTTGAATACGAAAGGAAGAATAGAATATTTCTTACAGTTTAATAGCTCGTTGGAAACTCGACCTCGGTAACCTGCCTTTTTTAAGTATTTTTCTAACAAAGGTTCGGCTAGTTGAGGTTTAACTTAAACATGCTTTAATAAATCTCGTCTTTCTCGAGGTGATAACTTCGGTGGTCGTCCGCAGCGAGGCTTCGATGTGGAAACACCTGATAACTTGTTGTTATTAATCACCCGTCGAATCGATGAATATTGTCGACCCAAACATTTAGCTATATTTCTATAGCTTTTTCCTTCTTTTCACAGTTGTATAATAATTTTTCGCGCATCCACACTGATTTCCCTCCCAATATTTTCCATTGCACAAATGACAATTAAAGCACAAAAATTAATTTGCAGCTCAATAAAAAATAGCCGTCCAATCACACTTGTTGTTCAATTAATGTGAAAACTCTTGGAAGATGCTAAAAATTCAATGCAAATAGCTACGCGGTCGGAAGATTAAATGTTCGCTTTTAAAAGTCTTAATGTTTTAAAGACCTTAATGTTTTTATTTTCGAAGAACCTTCCCACATCGTGTTTATTGCCTTCTTCGCCGCAGAGCATTTTGCCTTAATCTGTGCTTTGAGGCCAAGATTTGGCGAAAGCAACGCACCCAAATATTGAAACTCCCGCACAACTTCAAGAGACTCATTACCCAACTTGACTTTTTGACAAACCCAATAATTTCCAAACACCATGACTTTTGTCTTGTTTGTATTTATTGTAAGGTCCCATCTAATGCAAAACAGCTCCAGTTTGTTAATCAATGACTGCAAACTAGACGGCCAAGATTACAACCTCATCTGTGTTAAGAAGCATCTTCATGCGCATGCCGGTTAACATAATACCGCCCGGTACAAGCCCTTGCAGAAGGGCAATTCGTTGATTAATAGGGTAAAACGCTGCTGGGCTTAGAACACAACATTGAGGTGCTCCAGTTAATGATTGAAAAGAACGATCATGTGGAACCATCTTAAGCAATAGCAGTGGTGGATCTAAATAGTTGAGTGAACATCTCAATTAATTTTCGTGAGACACCCAAAGACGATAATTTGTGTAATAGACTAAAAGACATAGACATTTCATTTTTTTTAAGTATGAAACTTTTTGCAATATTTTTAAATACATAGAAATGGTCTTCTTTCTAGAGTGTCCAGCACGAAATCCTTCTTGCAATACACCGAGTTGATTGTTGCTGTTGATCCATATACATAGTTAGCATTACTTGGGCAAAGACCTTCCGATGTGATTTCAAAACCGAGATTCCTCTCTAATTTCCAGCTTCTGTGGCGTAATTATTTTTCAAAACTTGAAAAATTACTGCATCTTTTAAGTGCTGGGGTATATGACCTTCTTTATAGATTTTGTAAAAAACGATGATTAAATCATCTACATAAATATCGGCGAACATTTATAGAATTCACTCGGAATCCTGGGTTCTTATTGTTTCGTGTCATTTGTAGTGCATGAACAATTTCTTCTTCAAGAAGAGAGAACTTAAGTTCAAACGATATCAATTTTCAACTGTATATGTAAATTAAAGTGTTAATGAATTGCTTATTTTTGTTGGAAACCGTCGTTCAAACATCTCTTGACATTCACATTCAACCATCTACTTAAAGCATTTGTGCCTTCAACTGCTATAATATCACTCTTCCATGCGTTCTGTTGCATTCAATCAATTTCAATCTTAACCAAGTGTGAAGAATGAACATAAACTTGGTGTTCCAACCGGGAGGTATCAATCCATGCCTTTCACACTGGGCGGGGCACAGGTATCACTTTGCATAATCATTGCTCGAGATCAAGGCTGCTCGCGGTCCCGTATAATCATCACGTTCAAACGTTTTGACCTAAAATTAATTGCTTTCCGTCAACCGCCATCAATTACATATCGGCGGTGGAGGTTTTCCATGGGTGGACCGTGTCATGATGATGGCCTTAAGCGTAAGCACCCATCATCATACTTGGGCTCGTGTACTCTAAATATCCATCCTAAACTGGTAGGGGTTCCCTGTATCTGTACTGGAACGCAAAGACTGGGAGTCGCAGATAACCGGTTGCTTCCGAATACATATAATTAGTAGCTGGAGATTTTTATTTTACACTGCATGCCACAAGCTTGAGGTCTATCTTGACAAGTGACTTCATTCATAGCTGAATATTGACTACAGTTTTGTTTTAGCTTTAAACAGAACTCATATTTAATGAACCGTGTTTGTGGTTTATTGAATTGAAGTCATAAGAATTTGTTTGAGATCCTTGAGTCGTATGCGATAGAAGAAGAAAATCACATCGGAAAGTTGAAATAAAGGCGCTGTTTTGAGACTTGAAGATAAATCACAGTCGGAAGCGTCTCGAGCTACAGCCAAATGCGCGAATCATAAAAAATAAACGACGATAGGTTTTCATGGAATGAGGTGTTTTCGTTCGACACAGCACTGATAAAAAGAACCACCATATATATGGCTTGGTTCTGTCATGGTTTGTAAAAGGGCATATAGAGATATGATTTCAAAATTTAGTAAGAATGCATTCAAAATAGTAATGTCGGAAAACGGTATGGCCTCTGGACTAAAATTTATTGCCAAATCATGCGGAAGAACGATTTACACAAAATTTTAATCACTGGTTGAGAGGAACTTTAGTCAAGCTGCAGATTTGAATATTATTCTCGGGATATTGCTTCGGCTGTGCGTTTTTTTTTGTTCTTCTCATAGTTTTTTGGGAATCCGCAAGATAGAAATTTAATAAAATATTGGATATGAACTCTTACAAGGCAATATTTGCAATGGCCTCATACAAATGAAGCACCTTTTCAAACACTTTTTTCAGTAGTTCATAATTTGATTTAAGGAAATTCTAATAGGCAAATGCATATCTTCTCACCGGTAGTAAATGTTTTGGGGTTGATTGGCTGCGAATATAATAGCCTCATCGGAGTTATTTTCAGTGTGTGGCCGAAGAAGTCAATAGAGCTGACAAGAGTCCAGGATCAATAGCAGAGTTGCAAAGAATTCAAGCTTTTGATTTATGCAATTCAGTTCAAGAAAGACTGCGAAAAAAAACAAAATTCTTTTTAAGCCAATGACTGGTGCAGTCAATTCTTAGCAATCATAAAATTGAAGACATCTTCGGAAATCTATTTGATTCTCGTAAGCTCAGTTGAATTCAGCTCTAATTTTACATTTTTCCCTGAAGTCATTAGTGAATTCATCACAACCTTCACACTCTGCTGCATTCCTAGGGGCTCGCCTGTTTGGTTCGTCGGCTTGCCGGTATTGCAATAAGTATAACCAGGAAGAAATAAAGATCGTAAGCGATATTACATTAAAGAGTCATTTCCAAAAGACCTCTATTTTGGGTCGTTGTTCAATAGTTTCGTATTATATTTTGTACGTAGCTCTTGCAATTTAATAAATTGTATATACTTAAATTTGATTTGTTGTATGAAATGGATCATTTAAACTTTCCATACAACAGATCAAAGTACAAACTTTTTCGAGGTTTCTTTTCAATTCAGTGACTTTAGTTGATTTTATGTAAATTCACTGAGGACTTCAATTTAGATCAATTTTATGTAATTTAAAAAAAAATGCAATTATTTGACAAATATTATTCTCCAAGGCATGAATGACTTCATCTCAAACATGGTGAAGACAATTGGACCAAAATCGTTGCGTAAGTTTTTTCTGTGCTACTCTTCTGGTCCCTTCCCGAGTAGGTGGAAAACTGCATTTGTCCAGCCTGTCCCTCAAAAATATGGTTTTCGTAGCATCAGGTCCACAGCTCTTTTGTCGAAAATGCGTGCATATGGGCTCGGTGAGTCTCTTCTTCGTTGGATTAGAAACTACCTTTCGAGTCGTACAATACAAGTCTGAAATTCACCATACAAATGGTGGTGTTCCCCAGGTGTCAGTATTGTCTCCGAATCTCTTTTTAATTTTCATTAACGATCTCTTCTCTATCACATCTTATCCAATATATTCCTTCGCTGATGACAGTACCCTCAGTTTCAAATATGCGTTTAATCACGTCCCTGCTCTTCGGACGTGACATCGAGCGTCAACAGATGCTTTACTCATTAAATTCTGATATTGACAGCATAACCAAATGGGGACAAGTCAATAAAGTAGAATTTAAGGCATCCAAAACACAATGCCGTCTTATGTCATTAAAGCGAAACCCCAACACCCAGCCATTGTCTATGGCACTTGAGTCGGAGAAACCGAAAAGCTTTCAGTGTTCGGTATGTGAATCAATTTTAACCTACGGTGGAATGACCACATATACGATGTTGCAAAGAATGCAGCGAAATGCTAAGGATTGCTATTCCAGTGCAAGAAGTATTTTACACCTTCTGATTTAGCCACAATTTGTAAGGCTTTTATTCGGCCTAAAATGGAGTACAACGCTCACATCTGGGCAGGTGCACCCAAGACCGCTTTGCAACTCCTAGATAGAATTCAAAAGCGAGCAATTAAACTCATAGACTATGACAACATATCGAAAGCAATTCAGTCGCTGGAACACCGTCGAAATGTGTCCTGGCTTACTTTGTTTTATCGCTATTTCTACCACCAATACTCCGTCGAAATAGCTAATTGCATTCCAACCTCCTTAAGGGTACCTCCAATCCCTTGAGCACTATTAAAAAAAAAAAGTTCTTTATGAAATCAGTAGCATCATCCGAATCTGCATTCTTGAATATATTGTTGGACTTCGTAGCATACACAAATCGATCACCAGAGGGCCAAAAAATTGCTTAAGTTCCCCGTTAAATTTATGTGATTATTATTCTACTAAAAAGACTTTCTAGATAAATATATGATTTAATTTTTCTTAGGAGCGAACTCAAACTTTTGTCCTGCAGAGTATGGGGATGTTTTGTCACATATTAAATAGTCAATCATATGTAATCATAAAGGTTGTGCAAATATATCTGAACATACAAATGGTTGCACGTTCAAGCCCCTTAAGGAGTATTTACCTGTTTATTTGCGGTGATTGTCGATGGGGGAGACATGGTATTCGAAAATAAAATGTCATTGGAGTTGATTTTCGGATTTCATTGGTAAGGGCGGTTGAATCATATTTCCCATTTCGGTCAAGGTTTATGAATAAATCCGTATGTAGGACAAGGAAAATTAATTATTTGTAATCAAAACCTGATGTTAAAATTGCACTTTTGCATCTGCAAAACTTTGGGCAAAACTGCTCCCATATTTTGCTTGCTTCTAAGTATTCAAGAACGTAGTTAAAAATACAACAATCTACAAGAGCTTGTAATGAGTTCTAATTCTTCTCTAAACAGGAACATTTCTCTTTTCTTCAGTTGTTTGGTGTCAAAACATCACAATCTAACTGATGAGTTCGGTTCTGGTTATCACTGGGAAGCACTTTAATCTCGCTCATTAGCATCCCTCTTTCATTCTGGTAAGATTAAGACTCCTTTGACACAAGGTACCTTTGCTGGGATTTAAGAAAAAAAATGTGCCTCTTCAAAGGATATGGATTACCTGGTAACGAATCTGGATTCAAATATATTTTCCTTTAACTTTGTTTGACTATTATGCAACTTGAGTCTTTTTTATTTATTTTTATTTCCTTCGGTCGCCAAAGTTTACCTCAAGATTTTGGCCTGCACAGAACGTCTATTTGTTTGTGTAGTTTTTCGCTTGATGCGGTTTCCGTTTGAAAGTTTGTATGTATTAGGTTATTTTCAAAACTCTTCACCCAGTTTCAAAAATTTCACCAATATTAACAACGGACTCTCGGAATGACAGAGGTTTAAAAAAAGGCGATGACATTTTTCTATATGTAAAGGTTAATACACTGATTATTATAATATTACTAAAAACTGAATTTATAATTAATTGAAGGTAATTTTTTTTAAATTCTTATCAAATTCAGTTTGCTTATATTACATTGTAAATATTGGTGGAGGAATTTTTGAAATCCTACATTCTTATCAAACTAATTTTCATTTCATTTTATTTTATTGTAGCGAAATATTAATATAACTATTTTAGTTCATAAATATATTGAACATTTTAGAGACACGGTACAGGTTACTTGACTACTATAAATTACTACAATATTTATACCATTATTATCACAGGAATATACTTTTTATTGAAAGAAATCTACAACAAAAAACCTTCCTTATAATAGGAAGGAAAACTACAACAAAATATTTATGTTTAACTCTATGACTTTTGGTTTGAGAGAAGGGGGTGAAGTCAATATACACTGACATTGCTTCTGAGAACAAAGAAAATATTCCAAATAAGGCAGGCAAATGTTAATAAATTATAAATATTTTAGGATAAATAATAAATAATAAATTATAAATAATATGTCGCAGTTACTAGTCAGGCTCGAAGTTATTTTCTTCAGTTACTAATTTTGAAACTAATGCATAATTTCGTTATCCTGAATGAAATTTTCTCGATAGCTGCTGTTTCGTGGAGTTAATGTGTTGAGTTATGCCTCGGCAAGTCAAGAATCATTTTCAGTACCTTGTTTTTGGCTCTTTGTAGACTCACTCGGTGGTACTTTGCACATTTGCCCCAAACAGGTGAAAATGTGATTGCCTGAAAGATTGCTTTAAATATCAGAAGTTTATTATCATTGCTCAATTTTGATTTTCGGTATATAAACGGGTACAAGGTTTTTATTGTAAGATTTATTTTATATATCGTTTCTTGAACATGATGACCAAATTTAAGACGTTTGTCAAGGTTGACTCCAATGTACTTGCCATCAAACTTCCACTCAATCTGTGGAGTGTTGAGAGTTATAAGGTAAGAAGCAGGTTTTTATTTTTATTGAAAATTCGAGGCATTAATTTTTATTATCCTGTCGCTAAATATGAACTGATTTCATTCAAAGCAGATTGCAATGTGTTTTCAATACTGAAAACATTTGCATCTGATGAGAATATACATGAATCATCTGCGAACATGGAGAAATTAAAGTGTATATATTGATAGTACTGTACCTTGTGGAGTTCCTTCATTAACTGGCAATGTATTAGATACCCTGTCATTGATGAAGACCCTAAAACATCGTCCTGTGAGAAAGGATTGTATAATTTTGATAAGGTAGGCTCGAAAGTTGTGCCAAACGGTATCGAATGCTTTCTCCACATCTAAAAAGACTACACCAGTGCTCTTCCTTAATTCACAATTAGATTTTTATGCAGTTTGGTAAACTGTGTATTTGATACACCGAACTATTAGGGGGGCTGAAACCATATTGCTCAGGTGGCAAGATATAAATAATGCACACAAAATTGTGTCGACAAAAAGTAGGCGGACAACTTACAACTTTTCTTCAACGAAGTCGCAGAGGACTGCTTGTATTTAAAAAAAAAAAAAAATGCATTACTTTTGAAATCAAAACAATAAAAAGAGAATCTTTGAATAGGTACTTAAATAAACCTACAGATTAATGCCGAAAAATTTGATTTAATATCTGAAGTTCTCACAAGTACTTTCCAACCACTCGTAAGGCAAGTTGATATATAAAAGAAAAGTACTCAGCCTATCCGACGCGGAGTCGCCAGTACACATATCCTTTAACCCAGTCAAGTCAAAATATCTTAAGGGGATAATTCTAAAGCGTTTTAAGCCAATTATTGAACACTTTCTTTCGGGCCGTTCAATTCAAGTTGTATTGGACGGTGCCAAGTCTGATATCCACCATATAAATGCTGGTGTTCCCCAGGGCTCCGTTTTGTCACCGACTCTCTTTTTAATCTTCATTAACGATCTTCTGTCTGCTACATCTAATCCAATTCACTCATTCGCTGATGATAGTACTCTCAGTTTTTCATATTCGTTTTCAAATTCACGTCCCTCATCTTCGGCCGTGGAAATGGAACGGCAGCGTATGATTAACTCATTAAATTCCGATAAAAACAGCATACTATCATGGGGCTCTACGAACAGAGTTGAATTTAATGCCTCCAAAATTCAATGCTGTCTTCTGTCACTAAAGCGAAACGAAAACCCTCGACCATTATCCATGAATGGCGCATGCATTGCTGAAGCCGAAAAACTTTCAGTACTTGGTATGTGTATCAATAAGAACCTCGGTTGGAATGATCACATAACCGTTATCGCCAAAAATGCTGCGAAATGTTTAGGTTTCCTGAAGCGGTGCAAGAAATACTTTACCCCATCTGATCTGGAACTGGAATACAACTCCCATTTATGGGTAGGCGCTCCAAAGACCATCTTTAGCCTGCTTGATAGAATTCAAAATCGAGCGATAAGACTCAGAGGGGACAAAAATGTTACAAAGTCAATTGACTCTCTTCACCACCGTCGTAACGTCTCCTGTCTAACACTGTTTTATCGCTTCTACCATAAGCAGTGCTCTAGCGAATTAGCCAGCTGCATTCCACCCTCCTATCACTTTCACCGTAACACCCGTCTCGCCAGGAATGCTCATCAGTTCACCCTCAAGCCCAACTTCGGACGTACAGTCAAGTATAGAGACTCGTTTATTAGCCGTACAACACGAATGTGGAACGCTCTACCACGCTCGGTATTTCCCACTCATTACAATCTGCAGAAATTCAAAAACAATGTGCATCAGTACTTATCCCTATTTCTTCCCTGATCCCTTCCACTCGTGTTATGTATTTACATTTTAAGGGTAGTCATAACCCCTTGTACGCGTGTGCTCTTTAAAAAAAAAAAAAAATGATGAAAGAAATATTTGCTATACAATTACTCTCGATGTAGCTCAAGCCTTAGTCAAAGTTTGGCATGAAGCTCTTCAGTACAAGCTCGAAACATCTCTCCGAGTACAGTTCTAAGTATCAACCTACTTGATTCTTGAGAATTAAAGAAGATGTCTATTTTGATTCAAAAGAAAGAAGTTATAGGGAGAGTCCGACAGGGCAGCATATTTAGTCCAATAATATATATTCTATTCACCATCAATATTTATAATTGCTCTGTACAAGGCATTGTAATGGTAGTCGTAATCCCTTGAGTGCGTGCAAATCAATCAAATAAGTTCAAAACTATTCGTACCATTCTGTGGTAGGAAGAGACAATTACTGCATCAAGAGGTCATTAATGTGGACAGTGACCTCGAAACATGTCTCTCTATTTCAAGCCGAATAAGGAAAGTAAGGAAAGGAGTAAGGAAAATTATTGCATTAGCAGTTTGCTTTTTGATAAGGAAGTTCTTAATTAAATTAAATTAATTGATTGTGCAATTTTTGATCGAGCAAGGTTTTGATAAACAATGTTTCACATGAGAACACAGGACTTGAACACAGTTGGCTTGAACTTAAAAATATTTAAATTGACATCAAATTAAGAAAGATGAATTGGATCGTGGGCGGGGGTTGGTATTATTACCAATTAATTAATTAATTTTTACCAAAAATGATCTTCTACAAACAAGTTATAAAACCAGTATGGACTTTTGGCATCAAACTATGGGGATGTGTCATGAACAATATCATCAAAACCATCCAAGGATCCAAAATAATAAGCTGTGAAGTCCTGTCAACGCGCCATCATCTGCAATTCTGATCTATCTGCAAGGCATTGAAACAGTTACCAGTGAAAAAAAGCTTGCAGCTGCTCCTGTCTGCAAAAATGCTTAACCAGCAGGTTAGTGCAAATGTTCTCAGGCTACTCAGAAAGACTAACCACGAAGCAAAGCTCCATTGTGAAGTTTTTAGTTTTTTTTCTCTATTTATGGTTCGGAAGTGATCCTCCCGCGAAAGAAATCTGTATGCTAACTCTGACGTGTGTAACGCTGGAGTTCTAAATTAGTTTGTGATTTTGTAGATTTTGTCCTTTGTTCTTTTCTCTGCACCGATAGCAATCACGAGGCAGTCTTCCAGAACACCAAATCAGCACTTGCTTGTATACCAGCTAATGGCGAATGAAATACTGTGAATTTTTAGCTAATGCAAATAAGTCGATAGAAAACTGTAGATCAATCGAAACGCGCATGCATCTCAATTTCAAACCATTACACAAAGTTTCAATTTTTCTAATCCTTATGCTCACTCAATGCAAAGTGTCTTAAGGCTACTCATAATCCCTTAAGTGTAATCCAATAAAATCAAAGTAATGGGAAGATTTTACATTAAAAACATCAAAAATCTATAAAATAAGCAGTCCCATATTTCAATACAAATCCACATTTATTGGAATAGTAAGATTTACATATTGTTGCAAATGCACAAACATAAAAAATCTTATGGCTCGAATAAAACAAAACCCGAGATAGTTTGTAAAAGTGTAAAAATCCTCGAATGATTTATGTACCATGTTTCAAAAATAAAATAAACGCCATCCCTTAAAACAGCTCTCATAAAATAAAACCAACTTGAACCACTAACTCGAACTAATGGAGTTATTAATGTCGTGAGCACGACCTAAGCCGCAAATACATGTTCCCCATTGATTACTGAGACATTTCACTGCTCTTTGATGTTTCAATTTCAAGAGCGTGTCACCCACCGCTTTCCAAAGATGTTATCGGCAGTCTATCTTCAACCTCAACCCAACATTTTAGAGCCATTATCTGTACAAAGTGCCAGATAATCAAATTTCATAAAGCATCTGGTGATGGTTGGTCGCCTGCGGTACCACCTACTGCAATCGCTTCTAGGAACAGTAGCGCAGCTCCTAACAGAATAAATTAGTTTGACCTCAGGCATGTCATAAATCTCAAATCAACAAGTTTTCGAGCGAAAGGAACACAAAATATTCCTTGTGCCTCCTTGTGCCCTCCCCTGGCAATGCAAATTCAGTATAGTCGGAAGGGGAGTGTCCAAAAAGCACGCATTGCTTTCGGTTGATGCTTTTTTTCGTTCATTTTATTTATGACTTTATTTCGCCGTTTGTTTTTCTCCAAAAGGAAGAGCAATGAATTGTCAACCTGACAGCAACGTTGGTTGTGAATCCGGGGACGATGAGATATTTTGTAAAAGATTTATGAACCTCGCAATTCCCGCGTTGATGGGAGAAGTGGTGCTCAGTGACCACTAGAAGGGGTTAAGGACATAAAAATAAAAAAATAAAAATAAAAACATGGAATGAATGAAAGTTCTGGGTTTTCAATGTTTGAAAAAGTGACGAAACTTGTATTGCATTAATAATGAATTTTATGTTTCCTCTGAAACGCAGCTGCCTTTTTGTGCATTTTCGAATTTCCAAATAGAGTTTAATTGAACTTGAGTTTAATTGAAGCCGTCAAGGTAAATAATAACAAAAAGGAACGCCGCTAGATTATGTTTTGTCCTTGTTTCTTTGAATCACAAGAACAAATGCTATCCCGAATTTCAGTCTTCGTCTTGGCACACTTTCGACCATTTTTTTGTTGCTGCACAAAACATTTAACGTTTCTGGCGGATCATGAGCTTAAATAGAACGGATAAAATCTGCAATGTTTAAAAATCTCAAGTCTTAAACAATTCGTCATCTAATTACAAAAATTATGAAAAAGGGTCTGAAATGGAATTTTAAACGCTTTTTGTTTGATAACAAATTCGTATTTTACACTGCTCGAGGAGCCGTAGCACTCGAAAGACAAATCAGAAAAATTCATAATATGGTCGCCGCCATAAAATATGTTTTGTTTCTACCACAAATTTCATAAAAATTCATTTGCACGTAGAATATTTCATGAAAAACAAAACAAATAAATTAAAATTAAAAAATGCAGCCAGATTTGAACCCATACTTGCAAACTGCAAAAAAGACGGGCAACGCATCGACCGCCAAGGATTCCGCTTTATTATATTAGGATTCTTAAAACTAAGTGAATGCGCATTATTATTCTGCATTTTTTTTCGAAACTCTAGTAAATTCATTTTAAATGCACTGGAACTCGAAACCACCTTTCCAAGTTGTTATAGTCAGTTGCAACTCCTTGGTTAAGCTTGAAAACATTATTTCTTTTGCCTTCTCGTGTACATGCGATTTGTATTTCAATTCTGTTGCGCAAATAAAATGACATAATTTGTTTTTCGCCCCATAAAATTCACAGTTAAACGCCATATTAATTCAGACACACGCACACATCACGGGGCCAACATCCTACCATGCTCAATTAGCCAGTTCAACATTTGTTTCTAGTGGAAAGCCATAACACGAACTACACCACACAATCGCATATGCGGCAGAAACTTTATGGGCAGTAAAATGCTCTCATTACCGGTGTTTCGCCATCCATTTTTCGCAAATTAACACCGCGCATAACACCGGTCCTGTGTGTTAGATTTGTTTCCCGCTTGTAGTGATTTAAGTTGGGAATGTGCGTCTAATTAATTGTACATAAGCCAATTGTCATCCTCAACCACCATGTTGGATTTTCGATAGTAAAGAAGTATCTGCAAGTGTAATCTGTTTTTGTGCAAAAATATAAGCCAAAAGATTACCAGAATTACTGCAGTTTACGACCGAGTTCTAGTCAAGAGACTCCATGGTTAATAGGTGAGGACCTTTCGCCGAGTATACTAAAGGATGGACCATGTTTCGATATCCTCTTTTGGACTCAAAAGAAAGAAACTCAGTACATAGTTCGAGATGTAATGTTTGTTTACCCTTGAACAACGTTGGAAACTTCAAAAGTGGACACTGTGTTAGAAGACAGCACGAATTTTAGAACGAAAATTTCAATCGAAATAATGCACCAACTACATCTGGTGTTTACGTTTGAAAAGAAAGTTCCTTTCGCAGATTGTGTGTGTTCAGCCTGTGCACTGTTGACAAACGATTAGATTTGATTGCCATTTGAGGTAACTTTTCTAGAAAATTGTTCCTCCCCTTTCGCAAAAGAAAGATAGACCCCCATTCCCAAACCCGCTCTAGCCTTCTGTTGCATCTAAAGCCTAGTTTCGAAAACTTATTTAAAGCATGTACATACATATATCCCGGAGTTAATGCTTTCGAGGCCTACGATTTATTATAGGGAAATAAATGAAAATTAGAAAACCGTGGATAAAATTTTAAACAATTCTTTTTGTATTCTAATACATAAAAATAGTGATCTTTATCTTTAAAAAACAAATGAGATGGTGCCTTGGAAAATCATGTCCTCGTACACAACTCCGTCCTTCAAAATGATATTACGAACTGGCAGAGAACACTGGTTTTACTGTTTACTGTTTTTACTGTTCAATGATGATAATTTGGCATAAGATGTCGTCGCCGATGAAGGGGCACATCCCTCATTTACTACTGTGTCCAAAAAATAGGGTGACATGAATTTAAACTGCGCGCGTCGAAAGATTTGGAAATTTTTCTTTCTTTTTAGGTTGGTAGTACTGTCAGTGACATCTATGTGAAATTTCATGTCAAAATATTTTCATAGTGTTTGAGATACGCGTCGTTTTGTGAGCTGCTAAAAGTGAGTTTTTTGGTTTTTGGCGATGTCGAAATTTATTGAGCAAAGAATTTGCATTAAATTTTGTTTGCGGAATCAATTTTTTGCTGCGGATACGTTGAGGATGGTGCAGAAAGCCTTTGATGATGAGGCTATGTCTAAAACCAATGTTTACAAGTGGTATAGTGATTTCCAAGCCGGCCGTGAACGTGTCAAAGACGAAGAGCGTTCTGGGCGACCATCAACCTCAACCGATGAAGCTCACGTCCAACAAATCAAAGATTTGGTGATGAAAAACCATCGATTAACGATTAGAGACCTTGCTGATGAAGCTGGCTTATCGAAAGGCTCAGTCAATACCATTTTGAAGGATGCTTTGGGCCTCAAGCGCGTCAAATCTCGACTGGTACCGAAAACATTGAATTTTTTGGAAAAAAGGCCTCGCGTTGAAGTGTGTGAAATAATGCTTTCCGACTACCAGGATGTCATGAAACGCATTATTACTGGCGATGAGACTTGGATCTATGCTTACGACCCCGAAACAACCGATCAATCGAGCGAATATCGTGCCAAAGGAGAGCCGAGACCAAAAAAACCGCGCCATAGTCGCTCAAAAATCAAGGTCTGTTGACTGTTTTCTTCGATTATCGTGGTGTTGTGCTTTATGAATTCCTTCCAACCGGCCGAACAATCAACAAGGAATATTATTTGAACGTTATGCGTCGTTTGCGTAACGTTATCCGCCTAAAAAGGCCGGAATTGTGGAAAGATCGTTCCGCAACCATCGTATTCACCTGATCTGGCGCCGTGCGACTTCTGGCTGTCTAACAAGCTCAAAAGACCGCTCCGGGGACACCGTTTTGATACGATAGAGGAGATTCAAGCCGCAGCGAAGACGGAACTGAAGGCCATCCCGGAAAGTGACTAAAACCAGTGTTTCAAAGATTGGAATATCCGTTGGCATAAGTGCATTGCATCGGGAGGGGATTACTTTGAAGGGGATGAAATTGATTTGGAAGAATAAATAAAGAATTTTCAAAATAAATACAATGTCACCTTATTTTTTGGACACAGTAGTATAAGAAAAAAATATATAAATCAATTAATGAATAAATAAATATATATATAAATAAAATAAATCAATAAATAAATAAATAAAATTAATAAATAAATATATAAATAAAGAAATTAATGAAATAAAAACTAAATAAATAAAGGAATAAACAAATAATGAAATATGTAAACCTATAAATAAATGAACCAGTACATAATCAATGAAAAACAAAAACAAACACAAAACAAATGTTTAAGCACTAACTTGATTTATTAGAGGATTAATTGACATATCACAGTTTCTTAGAAATCTTTCCGGTACGCATCTATTCTCTTGCCTGTGCAAGTCATGCGTGGAATGATATGACGGTAAGTTAAGCATCATTTTCAATATTCTGTTTTGCGTCACTTGTAATTTCTTCAGGTAGCTTATTCCACAATTAGCCCATACTTGGCACCCGTAAAGAAGTATTGCTTGATATACAACTTTGTCAATGATTATTTTATTATCTTTACTTAACAGGGATTTTCTATTTATGAATGGATATCAGCTGTTTTGAACGTTGCTTATGTGGTGGCTAAAAGTTAATTTTTCATGAAGGTGCATTCCTAAATAATTTGCGGTTTTTCCCCCGTTCAAATATTTACACCGTCTAGAACAAGTTTTTCTTTTTCTTGTAAAAAAGATTCAGATAGATTCACAAGATGGTAGCTGTGGAAAATCTGAAGTGTTTATATTATAAAGAGCAGAGCTGATTACTGCGCCTTGAGGTGCACCTGCCTTATAATATTGTAAATCAGAGGCGGAGGAACCAACATAAACTTCTCCTACTACGTACAGGACCGACCAAAGACCATTTTTTTTCTTCAGTATTAATATTCAAGTCCCAGTTTTCGTAGTAGTTGTTCTCGGGTAAGATAACCAAGTCATATGCAGATAGAACAACCTTTATTTGAACACCTCCGACCTTCACATCACCGGGAAATTAGTCTGCTATATCATCCACAACGAGGGAACGCAAATTTAGATTAAAATCATAGCCTTGAAGACCACCTGATACTGTGCCAAAATATTTGAGAGTATATGACGACTTTTATTGAAGGCCTGTTGCAAGGTGCAGTATCGGCACCAATACTCTTTAACATTAACGTTTCTGAAATTATTATGGACTTGGATAAGTCAATAGCATTTGCCGACGATGTCATCCTTTATGCTCATGGCTCTAAAATACCAAACATACAGAACGATTTACCTCTCAATTGGAAAAACATGGTAATAAAATCTTCAAATGAACTTCGCATCGAGTCAAAGACTCTTGTGAAAAGTATTTAGGTGTTTATTTAGACAATTTTTTGTACTACAATGAACACTTTAATACTCAGTTAAAAAAGCGAAAGCAGCATTTACGTCGGTCTAAAGACTTTATTACTCCAACTATCTAAGATCCGATGTGAAGGTTATTTGCTACCAAGCCTTTGTGCGTCCAATTCTGACTTATGCGAGTCCAGTATGATGGAACATAAGTCCATCTTATATGGAAAAGTTTAGAATATTCGAACGAATGTGCCTGCGAGCTTGCGCCCATTCCGACTTTTGGCATTACGTCTCTAACAAAAGGGATGTTTCCGGCGTGTATAGGATTGACAACGTTGTCCTGGACCTTGTGAGGATTCAACTCGCGCGGTCGGCGGATGTTACTAAGAATCAGCTCATATCGGGTTTGTTTTATCCCAACCCGGGATATTTTAGGAATTCATTAGATAACGGACATTTACCACCTGAAGCATTCCTGTATCTGGACGCACATGGCTACTTAACGGACTCGAACAATGTTCCTATTATAAAGAATGCTGCTGGAAGGACAACAGACAAAAGGACTTACGGTATGCCAATGCACTCGGGGGGATGGATCAGCTGACTGGAGGTACTGCATTAGCGTGCCTGAAAGAGATTTAAGTAACATAAATAGATTAAACAGAGCAAAATTTTGGTGTCTTGACTGGGTTGAAGCTAACGCTTAGGTTAAGTTAGGTTAAGCCAGGTTAATGTAGGTTAAATAAAAATAAGTTAGGTTAAATAAGGTTAGTTTTTTAAGGAAAATAACAATAAAGGAAGAAAGTTTTTTTTTAACTCCATTCGAAAAAAAACATAAAATTAATTTAATACTGGTTACATAAGGGGTTTTTCAACAGGGACGCTACAAAAGTAGAGCGACAAGGACAGCAAACGACGCCATATTTCTTACCGCTCTTTTGACATATCTGTTCAGTAAGGTTTGCCATTTCATGATGGAAAGATATACGAGCCAATAACGAGTCGAAATTATTAAAATTTACTATTAACTATTCGGACTCAATGGCCTCAACGTTAAGAGCGCTACGTCCAATTTATGGTCGTCATAATCGTCCTAGCAGATCAACAATTGAGCGTTTAGTGGGAAAATTTGAATCCGAATTTTTGCGAAAAGATTATCCTATCCTAACAAGATTAAATTGACGCAAGAACCGAAGCCGCTTGACCACCAGAAGCGTCGTATGTTCGTGAATTGGGCTGAGCAACAACTTGAAAATGATTCGGATTTTCATCGAAAATTCATCTTCAGCGATGAGGCTCATTTCTGGCTGAATGGCTCTGTCAATAAACAAAATATGCGGTATTGGTCAGGCTGCAATCCACGCGTACTCCATGAGTCATCATTGCATCCCTAAAAAAATTACGGTTTGATGTGGTTGATGGGCCGGCGACGTCATTGGGCCGTACTTCTTCCGTGATGACCCAGACCAGCACGTTACTGTGAATGGGTATCGCTACCATTCAATGATAACCGAATATTTTTGGCCCCAATTGGATGATAAGGACTTGGAAAACACGTGGTTCCAACAGGACGGCGCCACAAGCCACACAGCGAATGTCACAATCAATTTATTGGAAACCAAATTTGGAGAACGTGTTATCTCACGAAATGGTCCAGTCCAGCAGCAGTATCGGCCGATTTATGCTTGAAACCCGTCGAAAATTGGGTTCAGCGTCTGGACTTCTGCAAGCCTGCCCGTGGTGGCCATGCAAAAGAAATCGCGTTCCGTACATAATGGCATCGAACGTACTTTCAAAGGAATAAAGAATTTCATTGATATCCAAAACCGTTTTTGTTTTACTTAAAACAAAATTTTGTAGCCCTGTTATTGAAAAACGTAGCGTAGCGTAAGCTTTGTACTTAGCCGCCTTTAAACCCTAAGGAATTTGCCTGATAGACAAAAGAATTTCGGTCAACCGTGTCAGAGGCGGCCTTCAAGTAAACGAAAGAGCTTTCTGGCTGCTGTCATCAGTGCAATAATTTGGTCAGCCATCGAGAAATCGGTTCGGAACTCAGCCGTGCAGCCGATACTGTATCGAAGTTGCCAAAAATCATCTCTCGTTTGTATTTTTAGTAGAAATAGCGCTGCAGGTATGGTGGCCCGTCAATGAAGGTTTTTAGTGTGGGACGATGTGAAATGATATTAAATATATTCAAGCGAGCCAAGTCGCGGTTTTAAAAGCTTGTTTTAAATAAACTGCTGTAAAAATATTATTATAATTTTAAACCAATTCGCTTAGGTTTTTGAAACGGAATTCAATTCTTAGATGCGAGATCGGTACAAGCAATAAACTTCACCACAGTTGCACGCAGTTTTACATAAAGTAAATTTAGAACAAATGAATGGAACTCACGAAGAGCCTCCAAATAAAGGCGTAAGTACCTCAGCTCTGCTATATCCGCCAGCGTCCGTCATGTTACCACTGGCGTGCGTAACTCTCATCCAGCAATTACCCCCGGTAGTGGTTTTGATGTAACAAAATACGCAACACGATAATTTTCACCTGCTAATGGGTGTGCAATTTTCCACCTTCTTTGCACGCGTCAAGTATGGCAGCATGTTAAAGGCTTTTCCATGTTTTCATACTTTTGCTTTGTCCATTGCGATCGAGTGATTTGTTTGAGCAAGAGTAATGGAAGAGCTTTCAACGTCAAAACATACCTTATTGCCCCACTGTGGAAAAGTTGCAACTTAAATGAGTTGATTGCGCTTTTAGTGCATTAAGGGATTAGGGGGTCTCTACTTTCACCCGAGTCATTCACTCTAGGTCGGAGTAGCCCTTATGAGATCAAGTTACGGCACGGTTGTAGGTGGTGCGCAGTCCGTATACATGTAAGTGGAAATCGATTGGTGAGTCAGTCACTCAGGCCATCATTACTTTACTTCTATCGAGCACTTTGCTTTCTTTGGCCCCGAAAGTGGATGATTTAGTGTCGCGCGTGTCAATTAATCTATCCCGCTTCTCTAGTCGGAAAGACTATTAGTTTTTCTTTCTTTGGTTTGGATTAACGATGCCGATGAAGAAAAGAGAAGAAGAGTGGAAGAAGAACGATGGGACTGATATAAATTTTGATTAGTATTCATATCCGTGGAGGTAGTCCCAGACGAATGCACAGTAACCGACCCTTTATCACTGTCGTCACGTAGCTGAGGTATCTCTGAATGTGGGAAGTTGAGTTACTGAACTGTCACTTTATATAACGCACAAAATCATTAATTCAATGACGCCACAGCGCTCTACTCAAAACCACAGCGCTCTACTCAAATGTTATTTCGATTTCGAAAGTAAACAAATGTTTTATTTATAAGTAAAATTTGAAAAACTTATTGCATAAATAAAATAACACAAAATATTTACCATTTCGAGTTGAACTGATTTTCAACCATTGAAAACAAAATCGGAATCGCGCCAACAAACATTTTTGCTGTCCGCTTCTTGCTAATGTTATCAACCTCAGTACTAATATATGTAGGCTCGCTGAATCCTTTTTAAGATATTTTTCCAACCAAACTTATCATGTTTACACATTTTAAGGGGTGAAGATTTGATATTTTTTATATTTTAAACGCACTAGTCACTTGGAGACGGACAATCGCATCTGATACTTTACATCGTTATAACCTTGGGATAAGTAACCCTTAAAAACCACGATATAGAGATTGAAGTAAGTCAGTCATATTTTCCGACGTTAAGACGAAGGCTTACACTATAAAGGTACTATTTGCAAATGGCAAATTTGAATCTCCAAAGCCGGAGATGAAAGATCAGTCGAGGATAAGCTTCAGCACAAGAATCCCAAGAACGAACATTTGTTTGTTGGAAGAGAATTAATCGGACATGTCGAGAAACCAATAGAAGACCGTCATGGAGGTCTAAGATAAGGTACAAAGAAGACTCATGGCGAAGACATCTTAGGCATGTGAAAGTTTAAAGGTTGCATAGAGATCTTGGGGGTGGGGGATATCTAATTAAAAAAGTTAATTGGTATAAGTTGGACAAAAAAATATTCGTGAGCTGGGTGTCGGAAGGCAAAGAAATCAATGCGTTGTTCATCTTGACGCTCTTAATACGGGGCCAAAGTCAACCACCATCGCAGAACTTACCGGAAGCTTGGACATCTCAGTTTAATGAACATGAAAAATTTTCTTTTCAGAGAGTTGATGAACTCGCTGTTGTTTAGGCTGTTTTTGATATTCGTTCGAATGCTATGGGATTTGATGAAGTGGAACCTAAGTTCGTAAAAATGATTTTGCCACATATAGTCGCCAAGTTGATGGCTATTCTTAAAAAACGCAGCAATCACCATCAGAGCATCGACCCATATCTTTTTTGCCGTTCTTGTCAAAGGTTCTCGAAAAGCTTCTTAACAGACAAATACTGCATTTTTTACCAGTCAGGATTAAGAATGAAGCACTGTTGTATATCAGCTCGTTCCTTTGCCTCCTAGATTTTACGAAGACGTTTGATACAGTTAATCACGCAATTCTGATCCATAAACTAATTTTTCTGATACCGCCGCTAACTTAATATCTACTTACCTCACTGGAAGAGTGTTTCGCGCTTTCTAGATCTTAAATCCGGTGTACCACAAGAATTCATGTGATCTTGACCATATTTCGGGCCACAATAAATCCATATTGGAATGTAGTTTAATGAACTACTTTAAGGTGTGTACCCTTCGAATGTTAATAAAATAATAATGGATAAAAGTCCATCATACACGTATGTATGTTCTAATTTCACCAAGATATACTTGTGGTAAATCACTTCCCATAAGCATACGTAGACAACGAGGCACTATCCAATTTGAGAGGGTAACTTTCGGGTATATGGTCGAAAGTTCTTAGTTTCGAAACTTTTTCGAGAGATAAATTTTCGAGGTTTAATTTATGTTTTGTTGTATTTCTTTTCAAAATTGGTTAAGTGCCTACCTTTCAATTGGATCAATTGACAGGATCAAAGTTCGCATCCTGAGTAAGTCAGACACGGCGTGATGATACCAAATTCAAGACTTGCTAGTAATGGCGATTAAAATACTGCGAATTCGATGAATTCAAATAAATCGGCATTCTGATGTCAAACATAAAGCAATTAAAACCAAAATTACATTTGGGCCTTAAGCCCAGATTGTGTAGCACAATCATTTAATTCTTTTCCTTATCCTTCTGCTCGATAATTTTTAAGGGTAAACATATTCTCGTCGAAGCGATTATGTTTCAAAAAAAGAGTAACGATTCTCTATAGGACTCGCTAATACTGGTTGGTCTAATACTGAGCCTTAAAACTTGGGGAAGCACACCTTTTTTTTAAACTAAGAAATTTAATTTTTTTCACTATTCATATACCCTCAAATACTTAATGGCCAATTAATTGAAATTGCACTTTTTAAAAAAAAATCAAAGTTGAAATTTTCTAAATCCATAAATCCGATACCTTAACTTGGATTTTATAAAGTTTAGATTTGCTTTTTCTGTAGTCTTAATGGATTTCATGAGAATAACGTTAAGTGTATTTGAATTTCAAAACCGATAAAAAAAACATTGATATAAATCTGATTGTAATAATTCACATTTTAATTACGCCTTTTTTTCTTTTCCAGGTAAGTCCATTACTTTTCTTCAGCAAAACATTTTCGTATAAGGCAAAAAAGTGGTAAGCTTCAATAAAAAAACTTATTTTCCTCTGCTTAAAAATAAATAATTGAATGGTAAGGAAACGTTAACAAATATTCCATGTGATCTTAGCAAATGGGTATTCCCTGCCTTAGACTTGATTGCATTGTTTCACTACTTTGACAAAAGCCAGCTCTAGAGTCAAATCGACTCGTAAGTTAATGTAAAATCAATCACTTATTTTTATACCAAAACAAAAACGATCTGGTGTAAGTATGAGATTCTTGTTCACTAAAAACCTCTCTCACAAATGTACTGCAATTGAGTTTCTTTATCAAGTAGGAGTTTGATAAGAATCGAATAAACAATTTCAATAAGTACACGTTTTTTGACGAATACTTTTTTTATTCTTTTCAATGTACTTCTCTGTACTTATACATATCAAAATATTTCTCTAATTTTCGATTGCCAATTTGCCCCAAGATATAACTGAAAAAAAGTTTTTATGTCATATATTATACTTCTTAAGAAAACATTTTTTTTTCCATTTCCAGAAAAAATGTAAACCTTTTTGAGTTGTTAAATTTATCTGAAGATATCAATTTAATATCTTTTGCCGTAGACACAATGTTCGGTTTTTTGGTTCCGTATCTAAAGGGTACTAATAGAATCCTATAACTAAGGGCCCGCTGTCCGATGTAACAGGGCTATGCGTGCATTACCCACAATGTAAATAGATTGGAAGGCGGCCTCAGGGCAGCCTTGTCCATTGAAGCAAAAAAAAAAAAAAATTTAAAGGTGTAGGAAAAAATTAGAATTTATTTATTGACAAAAATCACATAAAATTATTTTCTCTTATGGTATTCAAAAAAACAATTTTTGGCGTTAGAATAGCACAAATGGAGATCACATTTCAAGCAAATGTATTGTGTTTGCGATGTTTTGCAAAGTTTGGAAAGTGGTCAATATTGTCATACCCTCTGACCGACTCCACCCATGTGACTATTATATTCGCGTCAACTTCAACGTATTTTTTTTTTTGTCGATCGTAACGCGTTACTTAACTTGGAAGACTGGCTGGGTCCACACAAGAAAATGACTTAGTTCCAACTTGTTGATGCTAATCGAACATTTTTATTGTCACTCCGCAAAACAGTACTGATGTCGATGCCATACGCGTTGCCAACATATTCAATTGAATATCCTCTATCTTCTTTGATATCCTTATCCATAGGAAGCTTACAGTTTGGAATTCTGTTGGCCCTGGTTATTCGTTAAGCATAAATACTTCTTCCACGCAAATATACCAATAAAGGCAAAGTGGTATAAAAATTGTCAAAGTAGACAATGTGGTGAACAAAATTTGGAATGGTTTGTGATAATCGCACGACAACATTTGCACAGCTACCAATATCCGGCGTATTGGGTAAAATCCGATTATCACCGGCACCATTATACATTTCAAAGCGGTAAGCGAAGCCGTGAGAGTCGCATAACACAAATAATTTTATTCCCCATTTTTGCGGCTTGTTTTGAAGACATTGGCGTAGGTGGTGTTTAATTTTTGTGCTGCACATTTGCTCACCAACACACAATCTTGCGGTTTTGGGAATGGAATCAAATCGCTCGTTGAATTTATCGGATAATTTTCGGATACGAAACAGTGGATCGTATCCTGGCTCACCTTTTTTGATGCGATCATTTTCAGTCTGAAATGATAAATATTTTATCATATATTCATATACATACTACAAACTGACAACCATTTGCCGCGTTCACAGTTCTAGGGACTAACATTTCAGTCAAAACCTAGAATGTTGAACGAGAAAACTGACTGCAAATGCAGTCGACAGTTTTATATGTCAAACAAATTATTTTTGGAGATTTACTTTCAATTTGTATTTGGAATAAGTTTGTTTCATGAATTGTGTATTACTCTCAATTTGTTCTAGTTATTAATAAGTTTTAATTATGGGTTTTTGAATTAAACGATTAAAATGAGCGGCACGGAAGAAGAACTGTGTCCACATGTGCCAAGAAAGTGAACTTATTTTAACATCAGTACGTCAAGTTACGTTATTTGTTGTAAAAGAGTTGTAAGGTCCATCGTTTATTTCGCGAAATTCTGCAATGTTTGGACTGATTGAACGGCCAAATAGATATCCCAGCTACTTTGAGGGAGTAATTCCTACATACTCGCTGGTAGAATTTCGTGTCCACTTCAGGATGCGTCGGACTTGCTTTTCGGTTAGTATAAAAGTACTGCCTTGTGATGCCATTTCGACTTAGATTCTGAAATTCTTATTCTAGGTTATTAATTAATTTTTTAAATAATATCTTACATTACCACTTTCATATTTCTTAAACTTCAACCAATAAGTAAACGATTTCAAAATCAACAGCTGACTTTTGACGTTTCATCAATCAACTGCAAAAAGCAGTCACATATTTTTAACTGCAAGTCCAGTCCACTTGTCACAATATGTCAACTGGTTTTGCCGTCAAGTTCACGGGCTCTCGCCAATCAGAGCCGGTTGACTTGACGGTGAATTATAAGCTAACGAGGGAATTTTCTTATTTCGTCACAGTGTAGCTAGAAATAATAAACATTCAAAAGATAAATAATATGTAAGTTGCTAGTATTCGTATAAAGCCCAAAAATGAAAACCATTATCCCATACAGGCTTAAGCACTTGCTAATAATAGGACTACCGGTTAAAAATGTCGTTTTTTTTTTTTCAAAAATCAATGCTTTATTGAGGAAAAATAGATATAAATTCAATATTCAAAGTATTGCCCACATTTTTCCCATTTTTCTGGCAATTCATGGACACCCGTTCAGAAAAATTCGACCGGTTTGGCCACAATCCACGAATCGATCCATTTTTTGACATCATCGAAATGACGGAAGTGCTGGTAAGCCAGTCGGAAAAGATAGTAATCGGATGGCGCAAGGTCTGGACTATACGGCGGGTGGGGTAGGACATACCATTTGAGCGTTTCAAGCTAAGTTTTGACGACATTTGCAACATGTGGCCGAGCTCGTCATGTTGCAAAATAACTTTATCGTATCCTGCGACCGTTTCCGGCCGTTTTTCCTTCAATGCTCGGCTCAAACGCACCACTTGTCGTCGGTAGACCTCGCCTGCGATTGTTTCATTCGGTTTTAGCAGCTCAGAATGCACAACACCTTTCTGGTCCCGCCAAATGCACAGCATAACCTTCAGGCAATGAATATTCTGAACGGCCGTCGATGTTGAGGTATGTCCGGGGTATCCATACGTTGCCCGACGTTTTGGATTATCGTAATGTACCCATTTTTCATCACCCGTGACGATTCGATGCAAAAAAGACTTCCTTTTTGTGGCGTTCAAGCAGCACGTCGGACATGCAAAAACGGCGTTCGACGTCTCGTGGCTTCAATTCATACGGCACGCAATGTCCTACCTTTCGGATCATTCCCATTGCTTTGAAACGCTCGGAAACGGTTTGCTGAGGGATTTTGCAAGTTCTTCTTGCGTTTGTGACGGATCTTGATCGAGCAATGCCTCAAATTCATGGTCTTCAAACTTTTTCACCAGGCCGGGGCGTTCTTTGTCTTCGGTGTCGAAATCACCATCTTTGAACCGCTAAAACCACCGCTGACACATTCTTACGTCTATAGTATAGCCCGGGTAAGCTTCGGTAAGCAATTGAAGCGCTTCGGTTGCTTTTTTCTATAAATTATAGAAGCATATTAAAACTTCACGCAAATGTTGTTTTGTTAGCACCAATAACCTATACTGAAATAATTACACTATGACATGAAGTTTCTGATGTGACAGCTGTCATGGTCAAAATTCACCTCAGAGTTAAAGATATGAAAATGTCTGCAATAACGACATTTTCAACCGGTAGTCCTATTACTAAACGATGTTTTTAAAGCTGACTTAACTTGCGACAAAAATTTAAGCTAAGGATTTCATCGCTAGGCGCTAGTAAATTCGAGTCAATAAAAATAGGTGAATTGTTAATATTTTTATATGTAAGGCTTACACACGTTGACTCTGTCTAATTGACACAAATCGCCACGTCCAAGCGCATATTTTGTTCAAAGATTTTTGTACCACAGTAAACTGCCACAACAACAAATCTATTTTTTTATTCTGCAAAGGGTCCCCAATAATGACGGCGCCGACTTCACAAAAAAAAACGTAAAGTATATTTGTTTAATATCAATTCAACCTTATCGCTTAAAAGCTAGAAGTTACAGCTAACTTTGTTTTTTTTATAAGAATTACAAATAAAGTCAAGCCAACTTTCATTCATTTCCCTTCTCTTCTGGAAGGATATTTTATCACAATCATTTGGCCATTTCAGAACAAAAAAAAAAAACAAAAACCGGAAACCTTTTATTATTTCCTCAAAATTATCGCTTGAAGCAGACAGTGTGTTTTTTTAATATTTCGACTAATTAACACCGTTAAATAGCAAGAGGACGATTAGCTTAACTCGTCCATTTATCGTGTTTTATTTCAATTTGAAAAGAATACAGAAAAAAAGGACGCAAAAAGGGATACGAACAGGAATTATTACGAGACGAAAGTTGTGGAAGAAAATTAAATGAGAAACATCGACGATGGTGTTCAACAGAACATTATTTACCTAAGTCAATTTATTCTGGAAGAAGGTAATTAAATTATTCTAAAGCGCTTTGGGCGCAAGCGGTGATTGTGGTTGAGTCAGAACTGTTTGGTACTTAAAAGGATTCAAGCTTCTAGTCTGCTGAATGTCTTTAGTCACTGGTTGTTTTTTTTTCCGCTTCGTTGTACGGTCGTGATAGGGAACGTCCAGTGGAAATTTTTCAACATATTTATTTAATTTTAAATTTTAACGGCGCAATTATGCTGAATGTATTTAAATGGTCGTTTAGGTGGGTTTGTATTATTCATATATTTGTGTGTTCGCTCTTGTTTTATGAAATGAAGTCATTGCAGCTTAACGCGACCAATGAGGTAGCAATTATCTGAAACACCGAACAAAAGGAAAACGAAAAAAACCGTCAAGTGCGAGTCGGATATGCACACTAAGGGTCCGGTATCACCAGACGGTTGGGGCAGTGATAACGTTTTCATTTTAAAGTGTCCGTCAAACGGTTTGAGCGTGTCTTCTAAATGTTCTGCAAAGAGATCCGCGCCTTAAAATGTTAGAAAGATGGTTCAAGTATGTTTTTTCTAGTGGGTCTCGAAATCCTTGCCATCGCTTACGCGCTCTCCTCCTCTCACGTATAAGCTCTACGATTTCGAGCAGGAATATTGTTTCACCGTTCCGAACTCTGGCCTTTTGGAACGAAATGTTTTTTCATGCAGCGCTTTGCATAGCTCTAACGAGTTTGTCTATTTCATCTGCTTTTTCCAGCAGCTTTTTTATATCCACTTGTTTTCCAATTGGTGTTTTTATAAGTGCATCTAGCGCTCTATATTTTTTCGCCAGGCTTCCAGCCAACTTCAAAATTACCCCCGAGTGATCTGAGCAGAGATCATAGCACAGCTTCAACGTTCTTGTACTATCTTGGGATTCCCTTTGCGTAAAAGAAGTCCACGTGATCAGGAGTTTTATTTATATCGGTTAGCCCATCGTATTGTGGAAAAAAATCTACTCCATATTGCATGCCGGCCTTTTGGAGTAAACTGCCTCTCCTGAAATAACATCTTGCGCCCCAGAAGGAGTGTTTGGCGTTAAAGTTCCCGTCGATGATAAAATTCAAACCAAGTGAATCAAAAAGATGAACGAGCTCGTCGTGTACCAGCCTTTGTTGGGGAAACAAATAACATGAGGCGATGTTAAAGTCCACCTGGTTCAAATCTACTACGACTGAACATATTTGCATAGAGACATGTTCGATATATGTGTTCTTGAAATGCTTGATCCAGTCCTTGATATAGAAAGAGGATCCGCTTCTTTAATTTTCCGAAGGGTGATGCGCATGATAATCGATGTAACCTTTCATTTTGGGTCCAGATCCCTTTGTTAAGTGGGTTTCCGAAAGCAGGCAAATGTCAACATTGTTTTTCTGTGGGACCACTGTAAGTTCGTCGATTTCATGCCGTTTGCATTCCATGTTAAGATTTTCAACAACTGTTTCAAATTCGTGGTCGATCATTTCGTTTTTGAGGTTTGAATTTAGCTTGCTCAACTTGTCAAATATGAGTTGGTTGATCTTGGTCTTACCCTCAAGTTTTTCCGGAATAGCGGCGAGTATTTGAGACACCGGGTCTACTGCAGCCGACTTTGATTTGTTTTCCACGACTTGAGCGTACGTTCTCGGGCCAACAAATGCCGGCTTGTCAGTTGAATTTCATCCTTTGACTTTGTTTTGTGTCATCTTCATCGATTCCTGTAGACTGGCTGTAGTCCGCGATGGACCACGGTCTCAACCAACAAGCTTCTCCTAGCAAGCTGTCTCCAGGTTTGCACGCCTAGTTGGTTGAGGTTCCCTACCACTTGTGTGGGCTACCTGAACTTTTATCGTTTTTTCTCGGTCGTATAGTTCGTCCCCTTCACTCACTTGATGATACTCATAGGGCGAAGAGTCGTTCCTTATGTGCCTGAGCTCCAAATATGTTGAAGTAGCCCAAAAAAGGTGTTCATTGAGGAGTTCAACCTAACTGGAACTGTTGACGCCATGGTTGATCCCATCATGTGACTTCTTCTGCCGCCTGGATATAAAAAAGTGCTTCAGTGGATAACACTTTGAAAATGACCAGAGTCTTCCTATTACGGTTAAGAAGATACATCCCTGTGACAGACGGAAGGGCATACAGCGAACTTTAGTTAAAAAGTCACTTTGACACCCTCTGGGTGTGGAACCTTAAAAAAATAGGTAAACCAGACACCCTATCGAAAACCAAATAGGGTTGCGAATAACAATTATGAGGCCACAATTTTTGAGACCGGTGTTCATATATTTTTCCAATCAGAAACATTTACCATCTGTGAGAAAGAACGTATTTTCTCCAAGAAAAATTTTAAGGGACTATGTGAAAAGGCGTGCACGAGGCTATTGCACAATTTCGAGGAGTCGTTTTTACAAATTTTTAAGAAAGAGTAAAAAACTATTCTTTCCTTTTACTAAAAAATGGGCTTTGGAAATGCGTCGAATACGAACGAAAAGGCAAAAAAGACATAGGGGCTGAATAGACTAAAGACTGTTGTAAACAGATATTTACGGATCCTTAAAAGTATGGGGAAAACCAACATGGCGAACGGCGGTAAATACTCCGGCTTGCCTAAGATTCTACTCAAGCATCGAGTAAATTTGCTCTCAAAGCAGGGTCCGTATAACGACATCAGAAGGACAGTTAAAATTGCTCTCCAGCGTGGCAAAATGAAAAAGAAAGATAAATTTTGCAAGAGATCATAACGCATGAAAGCTTGCAGCAATGCATGTAAACGCTTTTTATAAAGCACAAACCTACCTACCAAAATGAAAGAGTCATTTAATCGTATAGTACTTCAAAAATAATCATAAACTTAATTTTATTTGAAAATGTTGTTAATAATGAATGTTATTAACAAGAAAATTTTGTGTTACTATACATTAAAAAAAAAAGCTGAACAGAAAGAAAACGAAAATTTTCTATTACTGCCAACATCTACGACCAATACTGTCAGCAAGTCTCTGACATTTTTCTTTTGGGATAGAATACCAAGCTTCTGTAGTTCGTCCTTATTTTTAAAATTTTGCTGGTCAATTTTTACCTTAACATCATTACAAATTTTCAAGTGGGTTAAGGTCCATTTCTCCTTCTGTTTTAACAATACGCCCTACTCAATGCCAGGAAAAAGCACCCCAGACCATAACACTACCGCCACCATTTTTAATCGTCTTCTGAGTGTATCTGGGATTCAGAGCTTGGCCTTTTGGACAATTGTTCTGCCATCTGGTCAAATTCTATTCCACATAACCAGTTTTCAGAACTGTAGGTCCTTATTCTAGTGGTCTCTTGCGAAACTCAGGCGTTTTTGAATATTTTTTTTTTTTTGACAGGAGTGTCTTTTTTCTAATAGCACGTGCAAATAGCTGCGCCTCTTTTATTTTCCTTCGGACTTATCGGCTCGATACGTCAATACTAAATTCTTCTTTTTTTCATTTCCAATTTGCCGAGATGACTCAAAAGCATCATTCTTGCATTTTCTGACAATGGCTCTATCAACTGAAGCTGTCGTTATCCTTGGTTTCGGTTTCCTTTTTTTGTTTTCATTTAAATGAACCACTGAACCACCAATGTTAAGGGTTAGCTGCATCATCAATAAAAAAAAGGATGCATATCCATTATAAGATAAGAAATATGCGCATTCACTTTTTATCTTTGTCGTGCTATTTATGTGTCTATGGCTGTATGAATTGAGGTGATAGTAAATGAAGATCATAAACTCTTCCTCCAGTCTGGAACATTCCCGAATAATTGGAGGGAATTTCGCAACACGAATAACTATTCTTCAAGAAAATAATGGAACGACAAGAAGTTGTTAGCTGTTGAACAATCTGGGTTTAAAAGACGCCACTCCTGAGACTATGTCATAAATTATGTGTTCTTTGACTGAAAGAAAGAGGGGGATAGTGAAAACTCGGCGATAGCGGTATAGTTAGATTTAAAACGGGCGTTTGAAACAATTGACTGGATTATTTTAGTGCATCAAGTTGTAGAAATACTTGGCATAAGAGGCGCAGAAATTCAGTGGTTTAAGCTCTATTTTTGAAGGACGAAGGACTCAGAGGACAAAAAAAAAACCACGTGTTTTCAAATTCGGTTGGTGATAGTGAGTAACCCAAGGATCAGACTTGGATGCAATTCTTTTCTTGATATATTAATATTTAACATTAAAAGTTATATACATTTAAATTGAGTTGTTTTGAATTTAAAAAAAGCCTAAGTATGGGAAATTCAGGCAAGAAGAGCAAAATGAACAACAATAGGATGGTATGATTATTGAAAGTGTTCAAAATTTGAAATACGTCGGAGCATAATTGGTCAGTGAACTGGTTATTAAGAAATATGCTGAAATTATTTGTGAAAAAGTCACCAAGAAAAGATTAAAAGATTTAGAACTGTTTCGTGAAAATTGTAGTCACGTGTGATCCGCGATCTTGAGGAGAACAGCGTTTTGTGGTTTCTGCCTTCGATTACCTAACATCACTCAAAACTGATAGTTCAGTGATTTAAGAAAGTTGTACTCATATTTTCAAAGACTTTAACGGCAAAAAGAAGTTATCGACGTTTCTTTTTAAATTTATTTTTACATCTTAGATTCGGTTTCAATTCACTTGAGCAATGTCACTTAACAAAGTAAACATAACTCCTGCATATTTTTGTGACATTAACTTCGTATCCAAGCGTTGATAACAATCAATACAATTGTACGAGTATCTTAAGCTAAGCAAAACGTAACATTATTTTTCGTCGTTAGGCATCCAAACATGAACCAGTTCAGGTGTAGCCGTTTGGTATCTCAAATCGCAAGTCAGCCAAAATCAGAAATCACAGAACACAAGATACGAGTTGAACTTAACATGCGGAGGTCTAGTTTTACCCACATACTGAACGTTACTGCATATTTGTGGTAATAAATTCAAACGCAAAAATCAATTAGTAACTATTTAAAGTATTTGGCTGTCTGGGCAGGCACTCCTTGATTCCTGTTAATTGCTCCGCCAAATTACCGTGGCGCGCGTGTATAATTTCGCTTTGTACAAGAATCTGGTTCCATTTCGATAAAAATCCATGTTGCGACATGGTTTCGTTGCGTGCTGATGAGATATGCGAGCGTTGTTTTTTTTTTTTTTTTGCAGATACAGCAAAAAGGCGTTGCGTTTCCACCTAAGGAATGCTTGTCAACGTCAACATGTTTTCATGCGGTTATTTTATAACTACAAATAGTAAATTATATCTCTTACTAAATTGAATAAATTTCTGATTTTGGAGAAGCGTATTATTTGTTCAACCAAATGTACGAGTACTTATGTGACTCTCGATAAGGAATAAGAAGTCCGATGCATCTTTTTCTTGGACGATGTCCTTTGAACGTAGCAGTAGCAACCGAGTCAGTCGTGCGCTACTTATATTGAGAAGGCTTCTTCAAAGCTTCTTACATCGTTTTTGAAATAGCTTTTGTCTTTTTCATCCCACCTGTGGAAATTTGCTCTCAAAACGTTAGGATTATATTCCAATAGTATGAGGGCAGAGACTCATTTCAGTTTAGATGCATTTTTCGGCCACTGAACGATGCTTAAATCTCTGCCCACTCACGAAATGAAGGAGGGGATTTGGGCCGGGAAAGAATTTAATATCTTTATTGTAGCTAAATATATACATAGTAAATTTTTTGAACTCTTAAATATTGCACAATTTAGAGATGTGGTACGCAGTATCTTACTTCTAAAAAATTTTACTATTTACAATCAAATATTATTATCACAGAATCATATTTAGTTTGAAGGAAAAGCTACAAGAAAAACCTTCTAAATCAAAACTAAAGAGAAAAAAAAATTAATAATAATAAATAAGTTAAAATATATACTGTATATTTAAACAACAGGGTTGAGAGAAGGAGGGAATTCAGGATCACCTGACTCATGATATTTCTGGAACATAAAGTTTTCCTTATCACAATGAATACATAAAATCAATCATTGTATAGATTCGTACATGTAAAAGTAAATAAATAAATAAATAAATAAATAAAGAATTTGATGAAATAGAAAAACAATGATATTTTGCATGTCACTGCAATGGCCATTGGCTTCGGCCAATCACAGTACGCGTGAAATAATTTGGAACAAAGCTACGACCTAAGCTTTTGAGAGGAGATATTCAAGGATATGTCTCACAACGGTGCAAAGTAAAGAGATTTAATAACTTTCTTTCATTCTAACTTATTCAGCCACCGATTCTGAAATGATCAGAGCCTTAAAAAAGATTGCTTTCCAGTCTTGATGGTCCTCAGGTTTGTAGTGTCCTCGATTGCTTAAGCACTGAACCGAAGGTCCGGCATTCCCATTTTTCTTGAATCTGGTGACTTGAATTCGGAGACACTTTTGGTTGGAGCAAGGTTTGCTCTCTCTTGAATGAGGTCAAGAAGTTTTTTTTTTTAGCAACAAGTGCTCTTTACGTCGTCTTAGAGAAGGCAATTAAATTGTCCTTTTTCGCTTCGTGTCGTCTTCGTTTGAAGTTCAACAAGACTTTTTCTTTCTTTCTCATAAAATTGGTGGGTAAAGGTCTAAACGGTTGCTGAAATAGCAATCCAGGAGCGCCACGTGGAGGCTATATTTCAGCTTGAATTTCCAATTTAATCTCAAGGCGCCTGTAAATTTTTCAATTATACTCGTCGAAAAATAAGAATTTTTAATAAATATGGATAACGTCATTGATTGTTTATAAATGACAAAGGGGCAACATGGCAACCTTGAGGAACGTCGGAGGGATCTAAAATTGTTAAGACAGGTGTAGAGCATAATACCATCCTCATCAAAGAATCAGTGATGCACTTTGGAATCCATTAGATTTTCCTAAAGCCTATTATCAGTGATAACCCAAACTAGAAAAGGACTAAAAAAGATCATCACAGGTTGGATTCTATGCTCACACTCGACCACAGAGTTAATTGTGAATTCAATGACCCTCCTACAAAATGCTTCATTGCAGTTAGATCACTTTGTATGGAAGAAAAATGTGCATTGCAGGAGTTCACATCCATTTCAAATAGAAAGAAATTATTAAAATCTACTTTTTCTTTTAATTTGAAACACAAATGAGTTCCGGAAAGACAGTGTCATTGACAAAAAAAAACATTTGTATATGCTCTTAAGGATTTGTGAATCTCGAGGAATTGTTAGGACGCTTAACAGAAGTAAGAGTGCAAATAAAACTATAACAAAAAAAAATCAACAACCGAACTCGAATTCTATAAAAGTGAGATAGCGCTGCCCAGAAGAATAATAAAAAAGGTGATTCTATCCATCGCGAGTAAAAACCTGAAAATGGAAGGCAAAATAAGCAAGTGAAGCGGGAGCTTTGGAATGAATTTTGCAAAAGAACATGTCGCTTGTCGGAAGCTATCACCTACTATTGCACAATCAAATTGGAGTTGCTTTCCTCGAGAAAAAAAACAATTGCTTGTGCGTTCATTTCCAAAGATACAAAGGCTAGGCTGTTTATGATATCGACCCTGATATATTAAACGATCACTCTCTTTCAAAAGGGGTGCAAACAACAAGTTTTAATCCTCACCCTGGAACCCCATTGATTCACTTTCTGAGCTGCATGGAGTAACGCATGCTGATGTAATTGGAGTTATATCATCTATCAAATCGAATGTCATTGGTTAGGATGGAGATCCACTACGGTTCAAAAAGTTGGTTCTCCCCTTTATAGTCGGTGACTTAAGTGAAATTAAAAAATTTAATGTCCTTCACATTACCACAAATCTGGAAACTAGCAACAGTAACACCAGTTGCCAAAAGTCCAAGAGCTAATTCAGCTAGTGACTACAGACCGATTAGCATTTTACCTTCACCTTCGAAGGTTTTTGAGAAGCTTGTAGCCAAACAAATAAACTGTCATCTAGGACCCTATGGCTCAAAGGCTATGCTCAAAATAATAGATGACTTCGGACAGAACATGTTTAACTTCTGTGCCTGTTAGACTTCTCAGACGTATTTGAATCCGTAAATCATAAGCTTTTGTGTTGGAAATTGCGGCGTTATTTCAATTTTAGAGAAACGTTTAATTTCAGTCATCTAAGTGACAGACAGCAGAGGGTGGTTATCGGTAATAAATATTCATCTTTTAAATTTGTCAGGCAGGGAGTACCGCAGGGCTCGAATCTTGGCCTTCCACTGTCCTGCCATCATGTAAATGTTCACTTGTATCCAAGATGTCCAATTGTACTTATCTAGGCCTTTGAACTGAACTGCAGTGTAGATTTAATGAGGATTTGTCATCTATTTATGAATGGACTCTTGCAAATGGGCTTATCTTAAACCCAGCTGAGTCACAAATTATTCCAATATCCAATAAAACTTTGGACTTCTGCCGGACATTTTTATTTCGTCCTCAAAAATTAAATATGTTGAGTCAAATTCATGTCTTGGTTTTCGATTAAATACTAGATTATCATGTATTGACCATATCAATGGTGTTATGAGACGTATCTACGGGTGTCTAAGAAAACTATGGTTGACTGTGAGCTTGAGGCCTATGGAGACTCGGCTAAGATTGGTTAAAGCCTTGCTCATCCCCATTATAAAATACGCTGAGATATTCTATAGCAATTTGGACTCTCTATCCAAGCACAAACTTGAAGTTGCATTCAATGACTCAGTGAGGTATGTTCACGGATTAAGAGGGTATGATCATATTCTTTATTGGGCTGTACTCTGAAGCAGTTCTAAAAAAAACGCGTAATTGCAATCACCTCAATAAAATTATCCGTACTAGAACACTACCATATCTTTATGAAAAATTGTCCTTGCGATCTCTGAGGATTTATAACATCAATATACCTTCTTTTAAATACCTGAACTCTTCCCGATTGTTTTTTGTTCACTCTGTTAGACTGTGGAACCCCTGCCAGCACACGAAAAAGGAACCGTAAATATTTTTTGACGGTTTAAAAAATATATTTTTGAACGCTTTGCAATGCAGCAGTAAATGCATATATTTCTTTTTTGTATTTTTCTTTTTTTTTATTTTTATTTCTGTGTGAACTGTTTATCCTAACTTTGCTCTTGTTATGCTAACACTACCGCCGTCTTATTTATTTATTTCATTTATTTATTTATTTATCTTAATTGGTATAATGCCCCAAATTGTTCAAATATTTCATGCTCTTTCTTGTAACTTGTTGTTATACAAATATTAAATTATTTTATTTTATTCTTCCTGCTATTAATTTCAAAAACTCTGTTTTGAGCTATAAGAGACCAGGTCTTGTTGTACGTCCTCAAATGTAATTTTACTAAATAAACTGAAACTTAAACTTAAACTGAAAAAAAATGAAGAATATTTTTGAATCTCTGTCGTGTTTTTCCAACAAGACCACGTCTCTCTATAGGAATGCAAAAAAAAAAAGAGTTCATTCAGAAAACGCAAAGCTTATTTCTTGGCTGCCCTATTCACCGGACTTGGAGCTAACCGTGTTGGCTGAGGCGATTTTTCGTTTTACAATTTTATGAATGAGCTTAAGCCCGTCTTAAAGAAGTAACGTCTTTCCTTTTCTTTATCCTTTTTCAGCTGTTAAATTAATTGAGTAATTCGCCCATACACTTGATTTCTTTTTTCTTGGTTGAGGTAGGTGACTAGAAATTCGTTTTTTTTTCCAACGTCTTGTAGTGTCATCACCTCTCGGAAATTGGTGACGAAATTCGCTGTAGATAAAAAGTTACAGCATTTTGTGTAGGGAGCCCGAGCACCAGCTGTGAATCCCTGCTCCGAAAATTCCGGTTTCCTTTGTAAAATTATACCTGTCGGTTCCATTTTGGCCCTCTACAAGTTTTCAGTGTAATTTTTTCAACTGACGGACAGATAATCTCCGAAACCGCTCGATCGCTTTTGATAAATTTTTATGCGATACTTTATTCAGAAGTTTTCTGTGGTAGTTGACATAAAAAAAAATTCACAATATCAAAATTTACAGGACAAGAACGGTGCAAAAATAGGTACATTTTTGAACAATATTTTTTCAAAGTCGCCTTTTTGTTTTTACGCTCTACAATGTTTTTTTTTATAAAATGCTGAAGAAAAATAAAAAAAAACTTTCCTATTCTATATGCTGTCCATAATGTCCTGGTTAAAAATTTATTTGAACATGAGCTCATTTATCTTTCCTTGGACTAGACACCTAGTTGTAGAAATAAATGTTTCCGGTTAAAAAATGAAAATGCATCACAAAAATGTTGACCGACTCTCACCAACCAACCGACCATTAAATATGTCCTAAATTTTTGATAAATCTATTCCGGACTTTAAAATTTGTATTTTCTTTTCTTCTTATTTCTTTTTACGTCACAATGTCTTGAATAGTTACTTTTTTATTGGGAAAACATAAGAATACACATTAAACGCATTCAACTTCAAATCAAAACATCTGCCTCCTATTGTTGAATACAACAGGAGACGTGTTGCTCTCATTTGGCTTTTGTTCACGAGAAAAGGTTTTCGTACGAAATTAATGGTCCGCCGCTGCCACTGCTATTGTTGCCCCACTCAAGGACTCATTCCGTCATCTGCAAAGATGTTAGCATGGAAGTGCCTTCCTAAACATACGTGTTTTTTTTTTTGAAGGGCAGAGGTTATGGCGGCTACCAGAATAAATGGCTCAGGTATACTGGGGAATTGATGTTGCGGTTGCCACGGTAGCAGCTGGACGAGGCAAATTAAATAATTTTGTTTCTTGGGGTTAAGTCATTATTATGTTGGTCAAACCTGAGGCAGATTTACCTGCTGTGAGCTGGAGAGTCCCTTTTCATGGCACGTGGCAATACTACTTTATTTTTATCATCTTGCACTTGCCTGAATCTTCCGTGACCCAGTGGATGTTGTTGGAATAATCTCGTGAGGAACGTAAATACATATATTTGTATTTTGGCTCATTAAAGTATTTAAAAGAAGTGAAATTGTGGAAAGAAATTCATCACACTTTAGACTCAATTATATTAAAGAGAATGTGCTCCCTAAATTAGTGATCTAACACGGGGACCTCAAATGTTCATTGTGATTTCTCGTATCAAATTTAAATCTCTTGATAAAATTCACAAGTGTAACTTAAGCTAATGCCCCGAGTGCTTCATGCTCATACTTCCTCGTGAACTGGGAACATCCAAACTGTATGTTTTGCATTCACACAGGAGGTGTTTGGTTGCGATGATCAATGGTGCAATGATCCTTCAGACCACCGACCAAGCTGAGAAGCTCATTCTTTATGAAAGATAGAAAACATTTATTTATTGTTGTGTATGTATGAGATTGTCATATAAACATCTTGCGTTATCCTCGCTCTTCTATATTTCTAGTTCTTATGTCGCTCTGTCTTGATCGTCGATGTTTCTGTTCTAATGGACCTAGGCTTTGGTAACCTGGAAATTTTGATCGAGATCATTTCGAGACGAAATTCAGTTAACCACAGATGTGAAGTACTGTTTGGCTGCTCGGCTATGAACAAAATTGTTAATTTCCGTGGGAGTGAGGTTTTGAGTTTCTAATGCCAAGATTTCAGCTTTAAAAACACTACCTTCGTTTGGATTGAAATTGTTATTCTATGCAATCGATGCTTATTTCGTTTGTAAAAACCAACTTGGATCAAAACTCAAAATCATTCTCTTCAAAATGGACACTATTAAAAGAAAAAGAAAGAAGAATAGATCCTTTGCTCGAAAAAAAGGAGTTTTCACCCGCGACTAGTGAAGGTACGTGCTTTTGATTCAAATTGATTCCAAACTTTTATTGAAATAGAATGTTTTAATATAATTCTTCTATTCATTAAGTGGCTAGAGATTGAAAAAAATTAATCAGTACCTTAAATGTGTCTTCAGGAACTTCTGTGTCCTTCAGGTTACTGGCAACGATTAGTAATTGCATTTTTTAACCAAATTACCATTACTTCCTCAAGTAATGAGACATACATTTAATTACTGAAGTTATTAGGAAAGTAATTAAACGCCAAATAATAAGAAATGTAATTGAAATGATACAATTAAGTCTGTTATCCTGTTATTAATTTTATTCAATTTTGTTTAAGTTCATAAAAAAATCTATTTCGGTGGGCAAAATTATATTTTTGCTATATATTATATTTTGTGTCCGATTTCTGCAAAACTAGCTTTTAAAAATATTGATCGGAAACTTTGTTTCTATGCGGAGAATTTAAAGTACTCGAAAACAGAAAAAACAGTTCAACTGGCGCGGAGGATGGTTAGATTGTATTCTATTTCCGATCTGTGAGGAACATAAGAACCTCTTGTTCCGCTGCTGAAACTTTGAATACAGTATCTACTTCCAATTTCAATACTGAATCCAATGCAGTAAGTGTATTACATGATTTTTGGGGTCTATTCCTTTTCATTATTTCCATAATCAAAGGCGGCTTTATCTTCTTTATTGGTTTTTTGCTCAAGGTCCTGGTTGATAACTGAGTTCTGCCGACCATAATGCAAAAAAAAATGTTTAATGTCCTCAGCATTTTTAACAGACTTTTGCCTTAGTACAAAAAATCAAAAAAAAATCCTTAGGCAAATGTTTCAAGCTGCTGTTAGAAGCAATTCTTTGTAATTTCACTTTGAGGAAGACTACTAGACTAGTGATGGTATTAAGAACCCATTGTATATAGTTTTTTTCGCCCTGTAATAAGTCTACAAACCCAGCTAGAGGCTGCATTATAGCACATTAGTCTTCTAGGCACTCCATATCGACTACTGTAACCAAGATGTCAAAAGCTAGTCGCACAATTGATCGAGCTTCTCATTTGCTTGTATTTTTTCTATGGATTTGAAAGTGGATAACCATCAAATTCAAATTCAAAGGGACAGCTGAAGGAATATCATATTTTCGAAAGAATGATCTCATTGGACTTCGTCCGACCAGATTTTTCCCAAAATTGGAATCGAATGCCTTACATAGAAACATTGCACATTGTTCATTGTTTACTTTCAAAAATGAATTGACGCATGCAATTGTTTTTTAAGTTCTGGTGTAAATTGAACTTTTACTCCAGTAAAGCAGAAATAAGAGCACTCAGTTCCCTATTGCGTATGACAATCGTTGATCGATAAACGACTTTTGTCGATAGTCGATCATCGATTCAGCATTTTTGTATTGTGTGGTCGATCACAAATTCCTGATCGATACATTGAAAGAGTTTTTATGTGTCCGAAATGTTAATAGTTTTAATTATATAACATATTCTTATTAAAGAAAATAACGAATGTAACTTAAATCGCACAACAAAGTTGGTAACTAATACAAAACTATTGAAGTTAAACTTGCGTTAATACCCAAGCGAAAAACGTTTGGGACAGAGGTGTTTTTTTACACTTCGTTGCAAATGCGATTTCATTTTCATCAATAGAACTCTAAATGCTCATGATAGTTAAAAATAGTTTAAAAAACTGCATTGACTACATATACATTGGTTTCTAGACGTGAAATACACCTTTACACCTTTTCTTCCGACTCCAAAGGGTAAGACGCATTTCACAGTTCTCTTTTTTTCCTCGCTTGGACTTGGTAATTTTCATTTTCTTCTTTTGAACTCATTTTTGCAAATAAAAACGAAAACAATATCCAAACACACATTGAGTTACACAATGCCAAAGCTAAAATCAATCGACGCAATCGACAATGATCGTGACGATCACTGATCGACACTCACAATAATGGTGTCAGTTCTGTTTACGCATTCATTTTATATACACGAGACAGAAACTGCCAGATAGTTTACACTTGCTGGCATAATCGTAATTTTTCCTCTTCTAACTTTTTCAAAATATACCGCCATCTTCTGGGAAGTAGATAGGTAGAAAATAGAAAAATCACATAACAGAAAGAACCAAGATCATTTACCGTTATCGAAGAAAAGTTTTTAATGTCATTTTATGTCATTTGTTGGCTGGACATAAAAATAAATACAAGTGCCGAAACTGAAGTGTTTTAAGTTAACATAGGAAACAAGGTTACTTAATTATAATTAAAAAGCGAAAAGTTGTGTTTTATTTTTTAAAGAAATATTAATATTGAAATATTTCAATAGATCAATAATATTTTTGTAGAAAGAATGGGTCGTAAGAAGCACTGTTCGAATGAAAAGAGGGAGATAGTAAAAAAATGAAGAGCGTTGGATATTCTTATCGGAATTTAGCAAAAACTCTTGACTGTTCTTTAGGAAAGGTGCAAAATGCATTTAAAAAAAACCAAGAGAAGAAAACAGCACGAAAAATTAGCAAGAAAACCGACCGTTTAATCCAGTAAGATTTTGAAAGCCACAAAGCTCAACATCAGCGCAGGAACGATCAGAAGAAGACTTTTGGATTTCAAGCCTCCATCTCGATCACCCAGGAAAGTTCCAATGGTTAGCAAGCAAAATATTAAGCATAGAATGATGTTCGCTTCTGAGCATAAAATGTGGTCCAGCGATCTGGGTATAAAAAAGTGGCGAAACATCCTTTGGAGTTATGAGTGCAAATTGAATTTGTTCGGATCGGATAGTAGACATACATTTAGACGTCCACCCAACACAGAAGTCAATTCAAGGTTCACAAAAAAAACCGTCAAACATGGGGATGGCAGCATTATGGTATGGACATGTTTCTCTTGGTATGGTGTTGGTCCTATACATCTTATAGAAGGGATTATGACCAAAGAAGTTTATGTGAACCTACTTCAGAGCATAATGTTGCCATATGCCGAGGATAATATGCCATTGGTGTGGACGTTCCAACAAGATAACGACCCGAAGCACACTGCCAAGACAACCAAAGAATGGATCACTTAGAATGGTGTTGCTCTTTTGGGAAATGCCTGCTCAGTCGCCGGATCAAAATCCAATAGATAATCTTTGGAAACAAGATGTTATTGGAACCTCAAATCCCAAAAATAAAAATAAAAATTGTGGCAATCCGTGCGAATGGCGTGGGAGGCAATATCTTTGGAGGCATGCCGTCGATTTGTTGATTCCATGCCTAAAAGAATGACCGAAATTATCAAAACTAAAAGCAATGCAATAAAGTACTAGGTATTGAAATAAAATATTTGTTTTTCTTATAATTTTTACAAACACAAGTTAATTTCGTGAGGAAAAATTGAAGTGTTTTGATTTTTTTTGTCCACATTTAAATTTGACTTTTCTACAATTTTGAACATTGTTTAAAAGAAAACAACTTTTTGAAGCATTATATTTCTAAAAAGTTTTGGAATTGGAATCCTATTTTATATTTTTGCCCACATTATGTGCATTAATTTATACACACATATGTATATGTACGCGATTACATGAATAAATGAATAGATACGTTTTTTTATAACAGTGATTAGCTCTTAATTACTCATCAATAACACGAATTTAATAAATTTTCTACTTACTTCAGTTAATTGCAATTACAATTAATTGTAGTTAAAATTTTAATTACGATTATTAAGTGCAATTATTATAATTACTTGATAATCTAATTACTGGATTAATCATTTCTAGCCATCTCTGGTTACCAGATGGATTAATTGTTGTTCAGGCGAAAGTCAATGCAATCGAAAAAGTTAATCTTCCCCTTTCAAAGATTCATTCTGATTAGCGATCAAGTCATTTTTAATTGTTTTTTTTTATTTTTTATTTATTTAATTCAATATATCTCATTACAATAGATTACAAAATCTTTGTTCTGCAAAAGTGCTGGCTTACAAAATTGACACTGACGTTTTAATTCATAAAGTATAAATCTTTTATTATGTAAAGGGGTAAAGGGAAATGTTTTTTGAAAACTGAGAAATTAAAAACGGGGAACACCAGCACTTAATTATCATTGGAGGCCAGATACCTTAACAATACTTTCTGCAATTCATTTATATTCATAATATCACATAATATATTATATATAATAGGACAATGTTGAAATGTCGTTTTTCTTTCCAAAAATCAATGCTTTATTGAGGAAAAATAGATATAAATTCAGTATTCAAAGTATTGCCCATCGCTAGCCACACATTTTTCCCATTTTTCTGGCATTTCATGGATACCCGTTCTGAAAAATTCGACCGGATAGATTTGCTGACATCATCGAAATGACGGAAGTGCTGCTCAGCCAAGCCATGTTGCATCGATCGGATGAGATAGTAATCGGATGGCGCAAGGTCTGGACTATACGGCGGGTGGGGTAGGACATACCATTTGAGCGTTTCAAGCTAAGTTTTGACGACATTTGCAACATGTGGCCGAGCATTGTCATGTTGCAAAATAACTAAATCGTGTCTTGCGACCGTTTCCGGCCGTTTTCCCTTCAGTGCTCGGCTCAAACGCATCAATTGTCGTCGGTAGACCTCGCCTGTGAATGTTTCATTCGGTTTTAGCAGCTCATAATACACACCCTTCTGGTCCCACCAAATGCACAGCATAACCTTTAGGCCATGAATATTCTGAACGGCCGTCGATGTTGAGGCATGTCAGGGGTATCCATACGTTGCCCGACGTTTTGAATTATCGTAATGTACCCATTTTTCATCACCAGTGACGATTCGATGCAAAAAAGACTTCTTTTTGTGACGTTCTAGCAGCATTTCGGACATGCAAAATCGGCGTTCGACGTCTCTTGGCTTCAATTCATACGGCACCCTATGTCCTACCTTTCGGATCATTCCCATTGCTTTCAAACGATCGGAAATGGTTTGCGACGCCAAGAGATTTTGCAAGTTCTTCTTGCTTTTGTGACGGATCTTGATCGAGCAATGCCTCCATTTCATGGTCTTCAAACTTTTTCACCTGGCCGGGGCGTTCTTTGCCTTCGGTGTCGAAATCACCATCTGTGAACCGCTTAAACCACCGCTGACACATTCTAACGTCTGTAGTATAGCCCGGGTAAGCTTCGGTAAGCAGTTGATGAGCTTCGGTTGCTTTTTTCCTTAAATTAAAGAAGCATATTAAAACTTCCCACAAATGTTGTTTTGATAGCACCAATAACCTAGACTGAAATAATTACACAATGACATGAAGTTTCTGATGTGACAGCTGTCATGGTCAAAATTGACCTCAGAGTAATAGATATGAAGTTGTCTGCAATAACGACATTTTCAACCGGTAGTCCTATTATCATTATTATATCTATAATGTAACTAAGCGCGAAGACCTTGTTAAACTCAAGGTTTTATTAAAGTATGTAGTTTGCCCATTTATTAGTGTCTTAGTTTGGAGATGACAGCCTAAGATTGTCTTGGAATGTGCGGATAAATGATCACGTCTACCAAGACCATAAGCACTATTTCTATAGAATTTTCGCAACCATAAGGCATAATTGGTACAAGAATAGATCTTGCAAGTAGCAACTTTGTCTTATCTGGCGTAAAGTGGCATGATAATGCGAGGTTTCTAAGGGCACCGTATACCTTGCCGATGACTTGGATATGATCGTCCCAAGATAATGTTTTATTAAACAAAATGCCCAGATTCTTACATTTGTCGACATATTTAATAGGAGAGTCATCAAGAACTATAGGTGGAAGGTAGCTTTGATCTAGCTTAGTTGGTTCTCCCTAGACCAATTATTTATGTGTTGAAGATCTTCATTGATTTTGGAAACTCCATCTTCTATCAATCCTAGCTTACAAGAAAGATATTGTTGGTAATGATCAGCGTACATGTGGTTTGAAGAGTGCTTCGCGCAAATCTGTAGGTCATTAATGAACAGTAGAAATAACAATGGTCCCAAAATAGAGCCTTGAGGAACTCCTCTCTGTGTGTTTAAAAACCTGGACCCAATGTTGTTTACATAAACAGATTGTCTTCTTTCAGAAAGGTAGGATAAAAGGAGTTTACAAGCAGATGGTGAATATTGTGGTTTATTAAAAAAATTGGCATTGAAAAATCAAGGTGGACTAAAAATGAGACCAGATCATTGTCGATAGCGTTTCTGATATCTTCCGTAACTTTTGGTCCAATCCACCCGATTGGATAAAACTTAGTAAATTTTGTCTTATGAGAAAGTTAGAAATTTGGAAATGAAGGATTTTTTCCACAACCTTAGATAGTTAGGGAAGAATTGAAACGCGTCTATACTCAGTAGCACAGTTGATGGACTTTGGATTCTTGCCAAAGTAAAGGAAAGGACGACATTAGAATAATTGTATTTAATTTGTGTATTAAATATGGCAGTATGTATGGTAGAATAATTTTAATAAATTAAGGATGAATTTCATCAAAACTGGTTGCTTTTGACTTAACTTTTAAAATTGCATTAACAACATTATAGTTGTCTTTCTTAGAGAAAGTAAAGCTTCGATATTTTCGTCCAAAGGTGCACTTATTTCTGAGAATCCACTCGTTAAACCCTGGTTAGAAGAAGAACTTGGGGACTGCGAGTCCAGTGTTTGTATTTTCACAAATTCGTTCAATCGTCGTTCAATTGATATGGTTTCACGTGGCTAAGTCATTTGTTTTCTTTCCTGCACCCAAAACATTAAGGTTCCTCCAAACGGCTTTGCTTTTAAGAGCAGTATCAAAGTGTTTGGAGTAGAAATCCCATTTAGCTCCTTTTATTTTAGAGTTTATTAGATTCCAGAGTACCCGAAATGAATCTTGCAGTTCTGGAGTCCTGAAACGTTTCCATCTTTTGAACGCTTTATCCCTTGAAGTTTTTAATTTGTTTATTTCGGCAGAAAACCAAGCGATATTTGTATATGGCTTGCGTTTAGCTTTGAGTGGAACATGCCGATGAAATAAGCTACGAACACTATCCTGAAAAAGTCAACTTCGGCATCAGGAGAGGACATAGAATAAATTTGTTGCCAGCCGATTCCAATTGCATCTCTCTCAAGAATTTGTGATGTGGGACCTTTTCTGCAGATCAATGTAATTGCATGCATCAAATCACTCAAAAGTAAAGTTCTCACTGAGCCATTTAAATAACGCCCCGTAAATTTTAAACCATTGACAGCGTTGTCTGCAGTAGCTGTGCTTACGAATAAAGGGATGGGACTATTCAGATTTTGTTCTGACATGGCCAGAGCACAAAGAATGAACGTCTTCTTAAAGTATAAAAGTAATTGATTTCTCAAGAATCTCCGATTGCAGAAATTCAAAATAGTCCTACCAGTAGAAGTGAGATGAATATTCGCCACCCACCCATAATAATGAAGTAAAAAACATTTAAGGGGATTTGAAAACTCACGGGATTGAGACACGTAGGTTGCTAGGTATATTTCTGGCCTCATAATGAAAATGCGAATATTTATCATCAAAAGTGGTTTTATTGTTTTTCAAAGTATTCTCCATGCGCTCAACCCAATTGTCGAAACACTTTTTCCACTCCGATTGAGACACCCCCAAAACATGGTTATTGAACGCTTCAACAGCATTATCTGGCGACGAAAAACCTTGACCACACATTTTTTTCTTGATGTGCGGGAATAAAAAGAAGTCATTGGGTGCGAAGTCAGGGCTGTACGGCGGATAACTCATCAATTCGACGTTTTGGCCGGTTAAAAAGGCGCTGGTTTGAGCCGATGTGTGAGGGCTCGCATTGTCGTGGTGAACAATGAGGTCATCTTCTCTTGTTCGTTTTTCGAATTTCTCCGAAGACTTCAGGCAAACAAATTGTGGTGTACCACTCAGAATTGACCATCCTACGTTGCTCAAGCAAAATAGTCGCCACATGACGAGTTTTGCCGAAGAAACAGGCGACCATTTGCTTCGAAGTGCTTCTTCCAAGAACAACTTTTGTTGGATTTGGCTCGTCTTCAAAGACCCACACGGTCGATTGTTATTTTGTATCGGGCTCATACGCATAGATCCATGATCCGTCACTTGTGACAATCTTATAAACGTCTTTTGAAGAACCGCAGTCGTATTTTTTTAACATTTATTTGCACCAATCGACACGTGCCTTTTTTTGAGCGATTGTCAAATTGTGAGGGATCCAACGAGAACAAACCTTTTTTACGGTCAGGTGCTCATGCAATATCGAATGTATGCTGGTGGGAGAAAGCCCAGGCATGCCTCTATCTCACAGTATGTTGCATGACGATTTTGCATTATCAGTTCACGCACGGCATCAAGGTTCTCTGGCCCAACGGCCGTTTTTGGACGACTTTCACGGAATTCGTTTTTGAGCGAGCGTCGGCCATGACTAAATTCATTAAACCAGTTTTTCACAGTGCTATAGGATGGTGCTTCATCGCCATTCAAAGATTTAAGTTCATCAATGCACTCTTGTCGTGATAATCCACGTCGAAAGTTGTGAAAAATTATCGCACGAAAGTGTTCACGAGTTAATTCCATTTTTTGCCGAGATGATTTTTTCAAGTCTCTATAAATAAAACAATTCAGGATTAAATGACAACAAGTTCTGAGTGATGTTATGCTAAAAAATGTCAAACTTTCCAATGGATTGTCAGATGTCAGATTGCAAGTGGCAACACTTAGTGTTGCCTAGCCCCGAAATATATCTAACAGCCTACGTAGGAATTTTAGGACAAAATTTAAAAGTGATCGGTAAAGAGCTTCGAAGAGTTGTAAATTTTTTAAATTTAGATTTTATTCATCGCATATTTAACTGTGGTTTGTAATAAATGAGTTATTAACAAAGTGCTTAATTGACAACATATAAGAATTTAATTTCATTAAAGATGTATGTATATTACGTTGATTTTTAACTATTATTGGAGCACAATATTTTTAGTTTATCTGTCTTTGGCTGACACAAATAGATTTGATGGTTTCCCCATACTTGAGCAGGCTGGTTGCCCATGGGAGACATACTAAGAGTATTTTCCAATTCCAAGTCGCTAGTACACATTGTTTGGCTTTAAGACTTATTAACAGTCATCGCAAAAGCCAAACGAATAAGAAATTGAAGTTTTTTGAATGGTACTGGTAACAGGAAGATTTCTTCTTAAAACTTTCCAGTTAAAATGGTTACTTCAACAATATTCCGGTGATCCTTTTGATGACCAAACATGTAACGTTGCATAATATAGGTGGATTCAAATTGCGAATAAGAAAAATCACTGAACCAATATTCAACTAAAGAATCAAAACATTCACTTGAAAAATGGCTTGGTTTTCATCATAAACCATTTTTAAATGGTACCAGAAAACGTGGCAACATTTGTTGTATCTGGATATTAATTTCGTCAACATCAACATATTTTACTGCAAAAATAGCACGATAAGATAGCTGAATATAAATCGAGTAATTATTCATTATATCCCAGAAAAAGCTCTCAATTAGTTCATGACATGCCATGTCTGTCTGAAGTTAATCGAAGGTAAGGTTAAGTTGTGCAAGGTTGTGAAGTGCTCCATAAGACACAAGGCACCATACTGGGCCCATCGCGATCCCTGATATGGAGCAACAGCCTTAGCACTTTCCTCGAGACGGTTTACTTCCATAAAACATTTCAAAATTTCTTTGTAGTTGGTACGTCCCTAGTTGGGTTTCAAAAAAGTAGTTGCTTAAACGTTTTCTACAGATTTTAGCTCACCAGAAAGTAGCAGGACCGTTCCACCGAAAAGTTTGTCATTGACTTTCAAATCAGAGCTTAGTTCTGTTTGTGAGTCATTCAACACTCATCCTAGATTGTGATTGAATTCTCTTTCAATACATTATTTTTATGTTACACATAACGTTTGGTTTGTTATGAATATCTTATGGTAGCTTAAATGCTGAATGTGCTGGTCGTCGTTAATCAGCTGCAAAGTGGCAGCACTGCCTGAGGAGGCACTTGCTACTGAAGAAACATGACGCCATCTACAGAATGCTTACCCAACCAAGTTACAAAAGATGTTGAAGTGTTGTGTCGATACGTTAACTCCTATCTATCTATCTATTTATGGAACTCACAAATAATTTTAAATTTTTGTCCTACATACATTAAATTTACAATACAAAAATAATGAGGACAATAATCGAGATAAAAACTTTCCAATCCTTTAAGTAGTTTCGGAGTTAATCCAGAACAAACATCGTTACACGAGATTTTTATATATATAAAAGATTTTGAAGTCCTTTCATTTCGAGCACAGTTCAGCTCTTTTTAGTCTCCCCAATTTTTAATTAGATAATGTATATATTAGCAAATAATCCACAATATAAACAGGCCCCCATCTTCGTCAACCAAGTCAAATATGTACAACGAAATCCAACAACCTCACTCCTAATAAGTGCTGGCCAATAGAAATTCGTATGCCTCTGAATAAACCATGAACTGATTTCGCATTAAGTTAGCGCTCGAGTGCTTGCCATATTAGCCACCAACTGACAACCACTCAATCGGCCATCTACAGATACAAATTGAAGGCTCAAGCACCTACCCCGGGGGCAAAAATTGAACATAAAAAAAATGTCAAAATTGAAAATAATGTTCTTGCAACGTTTCATTTTGATATGACCACCTCCTAGACGAGTCTTCGTCATATCGAGACACAAATACAACGTACGTACAGTCTAATCAAGTTTTGAATTTCCACCTGGAGGAAACGTGCATCATCACCCGCCAGGTCATTCCCCGCCAGTTGCGTTTGTCTGGTGACTCTCCTTCGCGTGCTTCCATAAAGCAGCGCTAAACTTTCAATTTCAATTCAGGTTTTATGCAAAAGATTGGATAATAAATTCCATTCTTGTCGTCGGAGTTGTCGTTTGCGACGCGACGCGACGACTCGCAGTCGTATTCCCTGTGATGCAATATGCCAACGAGCTACGTATATCGATATGAAAGGATGAATTAGTATGTGTTAGTGCTGGATCTCAGGGATTGAGTCTTGGGGGTTACAAAACTCACATAAGTTTTGCAAAAGTTTTAGTATAACATCAAATGGCACGACAGAACACACTACTTAATGTGAAGCAAAGTGATGCTGAACTACGACCAGACTTGGGGATAAGCATATTCAAATGGAAATCCCATTTGAATGCGAGTGAAACTTCTCTGTAACGGGTGGATGAGGTCTGGCATCTTGCAGGATTTAAGCTGGATTTTCTCCGAAGGATATATGAACTCCTATGGTATGTCTTTGCATATATGCTCATGCCAAGATACTGTAAGTATGTGTGAAATGGTTTTCGGGTGATTGATAAATGTGGGGCAGATTGATTAAGCGTGAAAAAGACTATTTTTAAATACGTGAAATTGTCATGTTTGACTTAAAAACCCAATTTGTCTCGCCGCCTTTAATGCTTACAAAAGTTTTTATTTTGCTCTGTTTGTAGTTTTACACAGAGTAAGCAAAAGGATAAGGATAGGAACTGAAAGTGGTTTGAAACTACGATATTCAGGTTTATTTAGGTCGACGTTTTTGAATTCGCTTAATTCACAGTATTTAATTCGATTTTAGCTGACATACTAGAAAGTTCTTTTTTGGCAGGTTGAATCATCGCCCTGCGATCAGCGTTATGCCTCCCCAGTATAGCCAGTGAAATTTCGTATCATACTCGTAAAGTTACTTGCATTCTTATACCAAAGGAGGGTTTCTGGGTGGAGCTGTCGAAAAGTATTTTTCTCTTCCTCTTCTTTCATATAGCTTTGACAGACGCAGTTAAAAAATGGCTCCTGTGCAACACCGTTGAGCAATGATGTGAGATATTTCACAGCGAAATAAGATTTTTGGAGCGTTTCTGGTCCAGTTTTGCAAGTTTATCATTGTTCGAAATTAAACACATCTTTCGGCCACACAATTCCGCGGAATGTCCTTTTGCAGTGGTATCCAACAAAGGTGCATGTAAAACTGCTATACCATTCGGCAGTTTGAGATTGCTGTTTGGTGATGATTGTGTACCAAAGATCATGACAAATAATATCTGTACAAAGCTCCCGCCTTTTATTACAGAACTTATTAAAGTAAGAAATGTTCATCGAAGACATTGGCAAAGGTATCGACTTAAGCTTAGCATAGTAGACAAGGGTGCTAAGCCGTTCTGGAACATCGTAAAAATTGTCAAAAACAAAAACCGTCGTTTACAATGCTTTCGTAACTCAGACCTCAATTCTATGTTGTTCAAAACCACACGGTGTCGCAGATTTTGGGCGATCCAACAACCGATTCGACTGTTTCTATTGTAATGCTAAACTAAATTCTCGCTAAATCTTAAACACCCTCCAGTGAGTTTGTTTCGACCAGAAAATCATGTGGGCTTGACAAAATACCAATTATTCACTTAAAAGAACTAACAAAAGTAGGGAAAAATTTCTGCCCAACATGATGAATGCTTGTCTTAAATTGCAATACATCTCAAAAGTCTGGAAAACTGCTAAAGTAATACCAATATCAAAAGCCGGTAAGCCACCTGAGGAGCTTGCCAACTATAGACCTATAAGTTTATTGAGCTCAATAGAAAAGATTTATGAGCACATTCTTAAAGAAAAAATATTAAAAGTCATAGACGATAAAAGTGTGTATCAGATTGAGCAATTCGGATTTCGGTACCACCATAGTACTACTCATCAAGTATTACGAATCTGTGATAAAATTAAATGTAACCGAACCTCTGGGAAATCCACTGGAATGATTTTGTTAGATATCGAGAAGGCATTTAATTCTTTCTGGCACAATGGTCTCGTCTTCAAAATCTATGTCTTCCGTTATATTTCTGTAAAAATAGTCCAAAGTTATCTGTGCAATCGTTCTTCCCGGGTCTTCGCTAATAGCAGCGCTTCCAACGTAAATTGCATATCAGCAGGTGCCCATCAGGGTGCAATTATTCTTACTGCAGACTTCCCAGTGCTTCCGGAATGTAAGATTTACCATTTATGCTGATGATACTGCAATATTCTCATCACATGAAGTTTCTCTCAATATTGAGAGAAATCTAAGTAATGCGATAGTGATACTGACAGAATATTTCAGGAAATGGAAAATCAAAGTTAATACGAATAAATCACAAGCCTTTTCTTTTTTCACACGAAAAAGAGGTCCTTGAAGCATTCCTAACGCACAAATACAGAAAAAGGGAGTGGGTATAGATTGGGTTGACATTCAAGGAGCTTATATCACAAACTCTTAATAAGATCAATATTGCCATAAAATGCTTTCATAAGCAAAAAATCGAAACTAACGGGTGAACACAAAATAATCATTTTCATGATCATATATCGATTTGCAATAAGAATGTCAAGTATGAGGGAGCTGAAAGTATCGCAAAACAAACTGCTCAATATGATGCTAGATCTTCCCTGGTACCACTCTACCTCTGATTTCTATATAAAAAAGGGAACGTTGAATTCATAACCCATAGAATCCAAAAGAAAACAAATATGTTTTTGACTCGATGTGTATTCGCCGACAATGTTATGGTTAACCAATAACTCAAGCAAACTGCAAGTAATGCAAAACAAGCTTCTAAAAATGATTTTGAATTTACCATGTTTTTTTGGAACTGACGAGCTGTATTTTATCGCTTAAATAGAAAAAGGTCTTGAAAGACTGAATAAATTATCCAAACGCTATGTTTGGTCAGGTATTTCCTGACAATCACTTGATTTCAGGATTAATTTAAATTAATAAAAATTACCATATACATATTTACTATATTTATTTTTATTTATTCTTAATTGATTTCTAGTCCTATTTGTTAATTTATTTTTCGTTACATTATTCTCCATACATATTTATTAATTTGTTTTACTTATTTATTGACTAATTTATTTATTTACATATTTATTTATTTATTCATTCATATATTTATTTTTTTTATTTATTTATTTATATATTTACGGATTAGTTCATTTATCTATTTATTATCATATTATGTTAATAACTTATCTATTTAAATTCTGTGATAAATAATCTTGGAATCAAGTATTGTTTGTCACCACTGCCTCTCTCCTCTCGAGTCTTTTGTATGAAGGTTTTTCAAGTAGCTTTTCCTTTCAAAGTTAAATTAAGATCGGTGATATTTTATTGTGTAAAGTTTTTTATTAAAAATTCAGTTGTAGGGTAGCAATATACCAAATCACTGTTAAATGTGCAATTGTTAAACCTTTTGCTTATGTTAACGCTACAATAAAGATCTATTTATCTAACCACCTCAAGCAAACTAAACTGTGATTTTCTTTTTTAATTAAATAAACCATTTATTTATTTTTTTCATATTCATTTATTTTATTTATTCTATTAAGTTATTGTACATTTATTTATTTTATTTTTATATTTACCTATTCATTTATTTATTTAATTTATATATCCTCCTATTTACTTATTCATTTTTTATTACATTTAGTTATTTATTTACATTTTTATTTATTTTTTTATTAATAATTTTGTTTTATTTATTTAAAAAGTTGTGCATTAACTTTTAAATCTTTGTTTTTGGATAATTAATTTTTATTGTTTTAGTTCTACATTTAGTGGACAATTAATTTTTTCTTCTTGTTTTTTTTTGTAGCTAAATTGAAGGTTTTTCATGGCATTTTCCTTTCAAAATTCAATATTTCTTTTCTAACTAGTCACCGTTATTTTCAGTAGAAAGCATAGTATATTAAATCTCTGTATGTAAAATGTGCGGTAACAGACCACTTGTATATTTTGCATGCCAAATAAAAAAATATATATATTGCTGTTTACTTATTAAAAAAGTTATCATTATTACTTGACACGTCCAATTTCAAAATTCTCTGTAAATGATGTAGTCTACATGACGTCGTGCTCGGCGTTGCACACATTTGGATACAAAATATTATCAAGGACTTTCCGCCCATATTCCACCCGTTTTTTGTATTTCCTTTTCAATAAGACCAGTTCTGTCTTATGTGTGTGACTTAAAACTACACTTGTCTTGATGCATACTTGCTTTCAGGATGAAAAATATCTTCTTATGTAAAACGTTCCAAAGAAGTGGACAGCTAGCGGCTCCTTGTAGTGCTCAATCAAGACCACGCAGTCTTGAACAGTTTAACGTTTTCAAAAGTATTCGAGGAGCACAATTCCATGACTTCCTAAATCTGTGTTCACCATTTTCGGATAGGGTTCAATCAGATAACTGCCGTTGCTGTTTCAGCAGTGTAATGGTGGACCTCGGTTTCATCTGACGTTATTAATTGGCGCGAAAATCGGACTCATGAATGCGCACGCAACTCGCGAGAACCGACAGCAATTAAAAAACCTTTTCTTTCTAAATCGTCATACCTTCACGTCGAGTACCATTTGATGAACTAAATAAATATCCGAACCCCTATCAGCAAGCCACCCTTTCACTGTGGCAAATGATGCGCATGAATAGCGTCACATTCGTTTTTTTTTTTTGCGCAGCCTTCATATGCTCACATCATATTGAGGCTCAAAGGTCAGACTATTGTCCATTTAAGATTCCATTTGGGCCTGCATAGTTTTATGATTTGATGCCATTTTTGTTATCCGTTGTTTCAAGACCGGGCTCCATAGATTTGAAAATCTATTTTTACAAATCGTTTGCCTGGAAGTTATCCTATTTGTTTCAAGAACCTGCCGAAAAACATTTCGCGCAGTTACGAGATTGCAGGGGAAACTTCTTTTTTCCCCAAAAAAGTTTACAAGATTGACAAATATACTTGATTGAATTGTTATTCTTCAATCAATAATAACCACAGCAATGAACTGTAACCAAACAAAAAACACGAGTTGGTTTTATGGATTAGTCACAGGTTCGAATCCGGTTTGCCATTAAAATCAAATTAGCCCACTATCTGAAATTAGAGGCTGATAGAATCGAAGTGGCGTTTTGTTATGCAAGGGAGTCAAAATTGGATTTAGAATATTAACTTATTTGCTCCGCTGTGCAGGTAACCAAGTACGGAATGCTTATAAAGGTTCTATGTCATGTTAAACAATAAACGTCGAAGTTTTGAAAATCTACTAAGTCTACAAATATCATATTTTTGGCAAAATCTTTTTCAAGTCTGTCCCACTGTTGGGATCCGCTGACGTTATTGATATCAAATTAATGAGGATACTACGAAATACATGCTATCGAAACGTGGAGAAGACTCCACACCAGCTGCGACGAAACATCGCAAGAATAAAGACTCTCCCAAACAACTTGTATCATAACTTTCCTAATTCAAAGGACAAAACTCATGCTTTGCAAAACAATCATTTCGCCAGTTCTTCTTTATGGAGCTGAAAGCTGGACAATAAGCAAGACAGCAGCAAAAATGTCAGGGATCTTTGATAGAGCAATTTTCTGCCAGTTAGGACAATGGTGGAGAAGGCAAATCCTTTAACTTTAATATCTCCTTCAGCTAAGAGTGTCAGCAGATTCCAGCCACAAGTTAAAAACACAGTTTTTCCGTTCTAAACCTCCTACTTGCAGCATTACTAAGAGGCTTAATCTTTCCAAGCTATCCACAAAATTCCAATTTACGACAATTCAACCAGTACCTCTTTGTCTGTATCCGAAAGTGTTTCAACTTTCTGATTAATGATGATGGACACTCAGCATAAAAGTCTATTGCCCTGCTTAACAGTATTTTTCCTTTACGGCAGTGGAATACGTTTTTATTATACTCATTTAACAGCAAACGTAAATGTCAATATTTTTTTTAATTTATTGATTTTATGGTTGTTTTTTCCCCATTTTCTTGTGATGACCCAAAAAGGTATCTAAACATATTCAAACCCATCTCCCGACCAAATTTCAATTCAAACTCAAGCAAATTATAATGACAAACATGGGAATGAAACTGAATGGCCTGCTCAACATGTTCTACCCAAAAACGTTATGCAACAAGGTCGTCCGAATGTGGCTCGATATCTGATGTGCCTCCGGAGAGTTCAACGTAATCTTGTGGTTGCACAAAAATATCGAACAAACATGTGCCAGCGATTTGGTCACCAAGGCTAACAGCACAGATGCCATAGAGATATGTAATGAAATTATTTTAATGGAAAGCATCACGAATGGCGATGGTTTTGCATAAATAACTCATTTTTGCGCTGATGTAGATTGCAATTGGTTGAATGGCTGTGCGGTCACAACAGATTACTGCTCTAGTTGACTGCTGGGCAGAACATAAAATCTAAAGAAGACATATGTTTTTTTTTCTGACGTAATTTTATAATATAATATTGAAGAGCATTCGCGGCAGACAAAGCAAGAAGAGCGTTTTAACATTTTCAAGTGTGTTTCAATTATATTTTTGTTTGAAAATGCCTTGCAGTGGATACATTTCTAATTTGTTCATGATTAAGCTTTTGAAACAAAATGTTTCTCAATATTCAGTGTCGATAACATATGTATACATAGTTTCAATAATTTCAAAGACCTTTTTAAAGAACTCCGGATCCTGAAATGAAGGAAGGTAAACTAAACTTTGAAGTAATGAGAATTCAATAGAACAATCCTGAGGTTTTATTTTTTAAAACAATTCATTTTGACTCCAATTTGAGATCTTTACCGTTATAGAGGAATAGAAAAAGTAGTCACCAGGGTCTATGAAATCCCTTTAAAGTATTAAACAGTCAACAGCAAACGATTTCTGTGGATAAATATAAAGATCTGATGTGAAGGACTGCTTCCAGTAATCCGCACGTAAATCCTTCCTCACTGAATTAAATATTCGTTTCTAACCATACCCGTTTTTTAAGAGTTTTTTTTTATTAAATTTGAATCGAATTTGCTTCGTAAAAATGAATTCGTTTTTGGTTAAGAGAAAGTGTCAGCATGTCTTACAAAGGAAATAATTATCTTACACGAAGAGGCGTATCTGCACTTTTAAAGTTATTTTTCAAAATATGAGGTGACGTATCCACATCTTTTTCTCTTGGAAAAGAATTTACTCAAAAATGCTAAATATTTATGAAGAAACAATTTAAACCCATTATAAAAAGCACTTCCTGGAAATAATGCTTAGCTCTGTTGAAGGTTTTCAGTTAAATTTTAAAGGAGAAAAAAACAAAAATAAAAACATTTACTTAATTTTTGTTTTGGCTCTTCTATTAAGTTAAGATTTTGCACATGCGCCATTTCATGTTTGGAACGACGATATGTACACTGCGCATAACACGGATGAGGCCATTTTTTCGAAGGCGAATTTTTTCTACACGAAAACATTGAAAAAAATGTTTCCAAAAGAAAGGCTAATTAGGAAAGTAATTTTCTAATGTCAAATAATAAAAACTAGTGAACTAATTGGCTTTCGGACAGGTTCCAAAGAGTAGTAGGGGAAAACAACTTTGATTTTATGCTCATTCATGAGGATGTACCCCAGGGATCGATTCTGGGACCAATTCTGTTTGGCATTTTTATTAACGATATGCCATCTGTATATAAATATGTACGCTGATGATGTATAATTACATTTGTCTCGACCTTCAACTCATGTTAATCTGTAAGTCTCAATTTAAAATCATGATCGAACCAAAATTTACAATTGGTCACTAGCTAACGGATTACTACTTAACCCATCAAAGTCCAAAGTTATACCTATTTTTCATAAATTGCTTCCCTGCAATCATATACATCAGGAGTATGGCTGGCGGACAACCAACTCCAACTTGTTAAATCTGTAACCACTTTAGGCTGTGTTTTGAACACGAAACTTACATGTTCTCAGCATATTAATTATGTTTTTGGCAGGATCTAAGTAAGTTATGACTTTTCTGCATCTATAACCCCAGGTACCACCCGAATAAAGCTTGTTAGAGAACTCATTGTTCCTGTTCTACAATATGCTGAAGTTTTCTACTGCAAACTAGATTATGAGCCCTTGCATAAGCATCAGGTAGCATTTAACGATGTTGTTCGATATGTTCATCGCTTGCCAAGGTACATATATGCATATTTCCGAGTGTTCGAAAACCGTTTTGGGATTGTCTGTGCAGGAATTCCTCGACGCGAGATGGTGTATATTTTTTTTTACAATTTAATTAAAACTAAATCCTCATCTTATCTGTACAAAAGATTGCAATTTTCCAAATCTAGCAGGACACTCTTACGTCGCTTACCCGGAATCCACTCGCCTCTACTATAATCATGTCATCAGGTTGTGGAACACATTGACCGTTCACATCAGGGAAAAATGTAACTTTGTTATTTTCAGGTCTACAGTGTTTCAGCACTTTTCAGCGCAGTAATAATTTTGAGCACATTCTCTCCTGTCGTTATCTTTTCATATTCCCTGTTCATATGACCCTACAACGCCATAATTGTAAATATTTTATATATAAAGGACGCCATCTTGCTGTACTAATTATATAAATAAATTGAATTGAATTGAGTTAAGATTTTCTTCGAATAAATGTTTTAAATATTAAAGAAAATTTAAAAAAGTCTCTTAAGCGAAACAACTACATATGGGTTCCGGAGAGATGTTCACAGTGAGCGAAGGATTCCCAAAACTAAAATCTGCGGCTTGCGGAACTCACTTGCCAATAACTTTATGATTAATAACCAACTTACAGATTTACCGAAAAATAGCGAGCATATTCTTTATTTTCAATTTTTAAAAACTCCTTTAAGTTTCACCTCGATGAACTTTCTTATTTCGTTCTTCAAGTTTATGCCTTTTTGAAGAAAAAAAAAGTACCTCCTCACAGTCAGATAATTTTTATCTGGGTAAAAAAATGTATACCTACATCGCGAAAATCAGCTCAAAAATTATGGCCTATTCTAGTGGTTCGGATTGCACGTCAAAAAAAAAATATTAGTCGGAAATATTTACTTATCTAACTGAACTCACCAAGAATGCCAACTGCTAGCCTTAAAAACCCTTTGAATTTGAAGTTACACCAGCGCTCTTATTGATTGGCAACCACGGAACAAAGATAAGATAAAGTCAATCAAGAATAAAATTAGTAAAAAGGGGGCCTAATCGATCGAAAATAAAATTTCCAATTTTCTCGGACGATCTCCAATGTTAGTTTTTCGTTGTTGAACACTGTAAACGAACCCTATGTACCTAAATTAGGTTGAGGTCGAGTGTTTGGCAGCCCGTTTCATATATTTTAGTGTCCCTTTGTATTCTTCTTGATCCTTGCATTAATGTGAATCCTATTTCTGTGAGTATTACTCACAAACGCAAAAGTAAAGTGTGTTTTTCTGTTGTGCATCGATACAGCCTCCAAAAACTTCATATTTCGACTCGTCAGTCAAGGGGCCAGTCGATTGCTATCCAATCAAAGCTTAGGAAAAAAATCTTGCTTGTAGACCTGCGGTGTTTTATCGCTTTGAGAGCGAACGGTTGAACTCTGAGGCTTTGTTTGGCCTAAGAGTTGACGTGTCTATCAAGGTACGTGCCTTGGTTGGTTGCTAAGCATCCGACTGGGCACATTGTACTCCACCATTTTCTGTATGTTTGTAGTGAAAAGGGGAAGGAAATATAAGGCTGGTTTGTGTGGTCGGAAAGTCGGAAAATCTTTTGGTTCCTTCTGCGAATTTCAAGATTTCGCCGGTCCATTTATTTTTGATGTGCGTCTAGTATAATTTCTATCCCTAGTATTTTGTAGTGCAGCCTCGCTGTTGCTCGACAGTGGCATAGGAAGTGATCCAAGTCATCTTCCTTGTTGCTGGTTCGAGTTTGTATGGTTGGAGACTTAGGCTGAGTTATCCAATCATCTAAGGCACTTTCCTTTACAGGGCTCTGATCCCTATTTCCTGCTCCTTTCATGACTAGTTCGTTACCCTTCACACCTTTGTGCCCCGGAAGCCATGTGAGACTGACATCGTTTAGTGTTGCTAATTTATTTAGCTTGTGTTAACACTCTTGCCAGTTTCGATGCTGATAAGCGGTTTGTGATAGCTTTAATCGCCGCTGTACTGGCAAAGCAGATAACTATTTGCTTCCCCTCTGTGTTGAGTTCGGTGAGCGTTTCTTCCAGTTAATATTGCGAAAACTTCTTCTTCAATTACAAAAGGCTCGAAAGGCTTTGAAACTTCAATCGATGGGTTTGGGCAGTACGTACTTGTGTCTCTGTATGTGATGATTACCCCGGGGCTTCGTCTCGTCTTTTCATTCGTTCAAGATTCTCTAGTTGAAAAAAAATGGACATCAAGTAGTAGTGTCATCGTTCTTACCATATTTACAATTTCCCTGTGGCCAGAGTTTTTCTTATCATCAAAGTGACCCAGTGCTTAAGTTTTATAGCCGAGAGTCCTGCGAGTCTTTTCATCTCCAAATGTCTAGCGTAATGTTAAGAATGCCCTCTTAGCTTTTGTAGTATGTTCTTTCCGATTTTCTTTCCAGGTTACTGTCTTGTCTCCTGCAGCAGTTTCTTTCCACTCGAAGGCATCTTCTATTGTCGAAAACGACTAACAAAAATATTGTTCTGCTCGACTTCATATCATGTCCTTGGATCAATTGAACTCATAATCGCAAAAGCACATAAACGACATCATTTCAACCCAAAATCAGTTCCAAAATTTAAGTCTGGAGGTTGTACTTATCGTGATATTTAGACGAGCACCAAGAGTCTCAATTTGTACTTTTCTCTAGCAGTTCCAATTATTCAGAAAGCTAGTTGCATATTTGTGTTGGAATAAACTTTATCCTTACACAGCTTTGAGTATTTTGCTTATAACTCTATATTGGTGGTGCCGTTGAAATGTTCATTAAAATAAATTGAGTTCTAGGTGCTATTGTGCCACCTACCACTCATTTCCTCTCCTTCAATTATGCACAAGAAATAAAGGGTGGACAAAACTGATTGCCACAACCATATCAAGGTAGTCCTCCTCACCTTACCATCCAGTCCACAGTTTAAGCAGGTCAAACCAGGATAAATGCGCACAAGTTACAATCCAAAACGAAACTATAGGTTTCCTCATGGCTCCAGGCTAATTTGGAATTCCGAAGGTTGGCGTCTCGCTAATATCCCGGACCCTATTCGTTTCTTCCTGGAAATTATCAGACGGCAGAACAAATTGTATTGGGGTCACTCAGTGAATTAATTTTCATATCTTGTATGGAAATATCTTTAAAATAAAATGTTTCCCTGTTAAGACTCTGGAGGGAGGGTGAAAAATGTTCCCTTTACTTGATACTCCACAAATGCCATTTCGTTTACAATGACTGTATCGTTACTAGAGCGTGTTCTTAAATTGCTCCTTCAGTTGAGTTGTGTACTCCTTGATTTGTTCCGGTGCTATAAATACAACTGCGTAGCTACTTTGGGTTTCTCATTTAAATATTAAGGAAAAGTCGTTCCGCTGCATGGCCTCTCAATGATCACAACCTTTTGTGACCGTCTCGAGTGGACAAGTGGTACATTTAGTGTCTTCCATGTGAATTGTACCTTTCTCCCATCGAAATTTCATGCCGAGTGAAGTGCTGATTTTAACCAACACGCATAATATTGATGCTAATGGATTTGAATGGAACGTTTATCTTTGAAGTGTTCTGTCGGTGCAGGTGTCATTAACAGAATACATATACCTTGAATGATTTTGACACCAAAATGCTAGGTGTTAGACAAATAAACAAGGATACTATACTCGTATAGTGTGCAAGCTCGAGTTGAAGTGCATTAATTAAGACTGATCTTCTTTTTATACTCAATGCAGACAAATCTGTGAGAATAAAATACACAAAATAACGTGGTGCATTCGATTTAAGCCGGAAATCAATAAAACTGCATCGATATGGGGTCGTAAATTAATCATATTGATAATAAAAGCTAGGAAATGATTGTTTCTTTTAGAGAGAAACTTTTGTCAGCTAACTTTTTGACATATTTAAATACTAAATGAAACAGATGGTTCAATTCAGAGGTCCAATAATCAAATATTATTGAAGGTCTTAAACTTTTATCGAAGTATCCAATCCGGTCCAGTCGGCGTTTGGGTTGGCATCAAATTACCGGTTTCATCACTTGACTAATTGACAAACGGTTATACTCTGACTAAGTGGGTGGTCGACTTGCAATGTTGGAGTTCCAAAACAAAGCAAATAAATTGGAAGATTCGAAGAGGGTGGCGCCATCCGTATTTATATAGTATGAGACTGAAATAAGAGTTTTGTAAATATTCTGAAAGAAGCTGCTGCATAGATCCTAATCTTAGTGTCATATCCCAGCTCGTTTCACATGGATGTCAACCACATCATTTGTCCAGTTAGCAACAGTAGTCTGAAAGTGATTCATCATTCGAAAGTCTTGCAAGTATCTTCTTTGCTAAATGAATGAAATTGGCCAACTTTCCTTCGTAGATACTTCTGTTTTGGAGGCCGTTTGCATTCAGCATCACTCGACTCCTTTATTCAATTAATGACTAAGTCCTTTTCCGTCATCGTACTTACCTTTGCACTCTGTTTTCGAATATCATCGTGTTCAGCTAAAGAGCTATTCATGCTCTCATTACTTACTTACCTTCTTCGAATGCGCTACAATCCGGGTTCGACTTGTACCTCAAGCAATGAGTCTCGCCGAAGAGTGCGAACCTAAGGCAGGTGCTCCAATGGCGTACACTTGGTTGGTTGAAGTCGTTCTCCATTTCTGTGACTTCGTCATATGTATTGTGGTTAATCGAAAGCATAAAGGTCAAACAGTTAAATTCCATACAGTCTAAATGTCCTAGCTACCTGAGTTGTTGTACCCACAACAATCTGACTGGATCCATCCCGTTTGGTCTTTGTCAAAACGTCTTCACTTTCCATTAACACAAAAACCGTAAAATATCACCTTAATGCTTTGGTCTTTAATCAATCAATAGCATTTTCATTCAACTTTTATAAGGTCCATGTGTCCGTGGCGCATAGTGTGCATGTTAGTTTCGAGAGCCTGACTACGTCGGTGTCTTATCCGGCGATGTTGTGTGACCTTTTTGCAGACATCCAAAACTTAATTTTGCATCCATTCTCATTGAATTTAATCCAAGCCGAATTGGTACCAAGACTTGCAAATGCTCGTCTGCATAAAGAAAGATCGTTCCTCGAACTTGCATGTGAGTTTCCAATGATTCTTCTGAGAATAACGTAAAAAAATCGCATGAAAGAACATCGCCTGTTTTAAGCCTTTTTTTGCGTCAAAGTTCTCTTTGAGATCGTTACCACCCTTAAGGAACAAAAAATCATTCTCCAGGGATGCTGAAATCTGGCCAAATATGGCCTCGTACACAATGATCAAATCGACGAACATGTTTTGAGTATGTCAGGATATATCTTATATCTTCCTTTCAGTTTTGAATCCTGGAATAAGTTCTAAACTACTTTATAGTTTTCAAATCTGGTCCAGTCACCATTTGCCATTGTGGTTAAATTAACGACGCTATCAATGGATTTAGTGTTCAGGCAAAAATCGATAAAAAAAACTGATGGCGCAATCTTCCAAAAATAATGACGAATAAAATACTGCGAATTAAGTGTATGCAAATTTGTAGTTAACAAGGGGCTGTTTCCTTTAAACCATAATAGGAAGACACTAACAATTTTCGCAAAATGTATGCACTTATGACTTCTATAACAACAACTAATAACAAAAATACATAAAATGTGTTTTTGTAAAATTACAACTCCATTTGACGCCAAAAATAAGGCCATGAATACTAAAATTTAAACGCAACACAATTTTACGGCAAAAATTCGGCACCCTTCGTTTGCATGTTCGACTCGCACTTGGTCGCTTTTTTGTGTTCGCTGCATCATAAATAAAAACAAACCCTGAGAAAGTTAAGGCTCCGAATACATTGGCAATCGTAGTTAGAAACAAGAAGTCTTTTAAAAAACGAGCCTGTTTTAACCGATTGATTGGTTTTAAAATCGACCTATGAACAATAAAAAGTGAATAAAATTACCAAATATCTGTTGATTCTTTAAGATTTACTACAAAACTTTTCTCTGCTCGAAATCAAATATTCTGAACCAATTTTCCGCCAAGAACAATCGAGACGCCATTAAATTCGTTCCGCCTCATTCTTCCCACTCATTTGCATTCCCTTGGCCTGTCAAGGTTAAAAAGAAAAACCTGAAAATAAAGTCACAGACCCCTTAGTACACCTACTTTCAAGCATGAATCACGAAATATATTTTTAATAAAAGTTTTTTTTCAATCGAATTTGAATCGCGATTATGATGCTGACGAAAAACTACTCCGCACATTCATTGTATAACTTACTAAATCCGATTTTTGATATCTTTTATTTTCAGGTAAGTCATTTACACTTCTCACTTAAAGGTGCGATAAGTGAACACCTACAAATACAATCTGGTAAGTTTAGAGACGACATAGAATTCAATTTCTGAGGATTGAACTCCTGATTCAGGGATAACAATTCACAGAATTCGATTTCGGGTTCCGCACATTAGAAACTTTTGTAAACTTATTTTTGCGTGTGTATGTTTGCTTGCTTGGGAAATATTGATTTAGCTAGAACGGAAAACATAACATTTTCCTTATGTTGAAGAAATTTGTTTGTGTGGGTATGTCTGCCGTAAACAATAAAATCAATTCCGAATTCACTAAAAATAGTTTGGATGGTAAAATTCTTCCATGAAGGAAATGTCCTATCTCATTATAAGTATGTGGTCTTGGGTGCGGCAAGGGGGAAAACAATTGTTGTATGCCCAGACCAGACAGTCATGCAGTATATGAAACTTTCATCTGCGTCTCTGTGGCTAGACGTCTTCATTGGGTTAAAAATGTGTGGACAGTAGACTGGATAAATAGTCCCTCCTCCTTGGACACGAAGAAACCACATACATACATGAGATGATATTTTTGTTTTTGTTTAATTAATGTGATGAATTGAGAAAAGTCCTAGTTGGGGACGGATATATACTGCACTTGAAAATCTATTTGTATTAGTGTGGGGTAAACAGAGATAAACAGAAACTTGACCAAATGAAAAGGAAATAAGCTGAGCTAACACTTTAGACCACAGAATGCAATACAACTACATAAGTGAAATAGGAAAGTCTTATCCTGATTCAACCGAAGTCGGCTCACTTCTTGGGCTCTTTTTTCGTCTTTGTCTTTCGTTCAGCATTGCAAAACAAGTACGAGTATGGTGGAGAAGAAAAAGGGCACCAAGTTCTGCCTGTTTGCATAAATAGCAAGAGAGTGTCCTGCACTTGGTTGTATTTGTGGGCGAATGATACACAAGATGCAGAAAATCTGTTCAAGATTTATTGGGATTTCCTGGACCGCACAGCATCGGGCAACTTGAGGTGTACAATGGAAAAATTTGTCTATTTAATTTGGGTTACGTGTTAATTGTTAAGTTCAAGATGTGAAGGTGTATGGATAGTTTTAGGTTCAATCTAATTCTTTTCCATTTGATTTGATTTCGATTTTCGGTTTTATCAGGCAATCCATTATTGAGCTTGAGCTAAGGCTGCCCTTCTATCTTTCACCGACGCTGGTACGTTGTTCCTTGTTGGTTGGCCAAAGGCATCATTCGTCAGTCCATAAAATCTGATCAGCAGTCTTACTTTATGTCCATCATTCGGTTTCAAATAGAAGAAGTGTTTCGTTGAGCATTATTTTTGCTCAATCAAAAAGGAGGTTTTCTCCTCGTTGTTTGGACAAATCGAAGTAGCATCAATAAAATGAGTCTTCTTTGGATTGGTGTCGATTGCGATGATTTGTCCCAACTGGTGTTCGACGAATCGATCTTCTGTCCTATTCTACAACCGCCGTAGTCAAAACCTTCTGCCTGAAAAGAGTATTGCGTTACGTGTTGACCATTGTCGGTCTCAATATATGCTCAACGATAAGGATCAGTAATTCAGATGACAGCGCATCTTATTATCGGAATCCAATACAAATCTGGAATTCCGCGGTCTGATATCACAAGAGGTGCCAATGAAACGCTGAAAGAGAAAATTAAGTTCCTATTGTGTTTTTTATTTTTTTCATCATTGGTTAATATGCTTGAAAATTCAGTCTTTTCGTCTCCTTGAACATTGGTTCATCATTCTAAGAAATCATTTTTTTTTTGACGAAATGACAAGCCAATACAGTAATCATAGCAGCCAAACAACCCATTTGGTATGAATTGGAACAGAGAATTTTACATAGACTTTTTTGCATTCGCTTTGTTCGCAGTATTTTATTCTCAACTGGTTGATATATTTGAGCGCGCATTTTTTTATTTGTATTTTTGGAAGTGGCTCATCACTCTCAAAAACCATTATTTGGACGGAATGAATTTGCAATTCCAGCATGCCAGGCCGATGCAGTTATCACTACAGTAAGGCAACCCATTTACTGAGATTTCCACCGCTTGTCGATCACTCAAGTGATAGGGCGGTTAATTTTGTACCAACTGCAAATGTTGACTGGACTGGGTTCAAAAATAAAATGAAAGTTTAAGTTAACAATATGATTTGAACCTGAGAATTATAACTGATGCAATAATTACAATGCCAAATTAATTAGCTATTTTATTATATTTTTTTAATCTAGTGATCTTTATTTAATTGTTCATTGTGTTTTTTATATTACGTGTACACGAATTTATGTGTCTGTTAGTACTTTATTTGAATTAAAAAGCACTAACACAACAACTAAATCAATAAATTGACGTATGGTGTATTTTATTTATTTTCCTGCCTTGCTGTATACCTTATCGTAGACATGATGGATGTTTTGTTTTTGTTTTCATACATCATCATTGAAAGCTAAGTCTCAGGCAAAAGTCTGCACCGACTTTACTTCATGTAAATACAGGCACTTGCGACATTCGCTCTTGACCCACAAACTATGACTCGGTAGAAAAACGAAATATGGTTTTGTTTGTTTTTTGTTGACTTGACTACGAAGAAAAATTATTTATACATGACACGACACAATCTCTCTGATTTGTAATTCTAACCTCAAGGGATAACGAGCTTGTCCCATGCAAAGCCTCAAAAAAAAATATTCAAAAATTTCCCCTTCACAGTCAATTACCGTATTTCAATAAGATAAAAAAATATGAATTAAATATAAATAAATTCAAAGACATTACGAAGGAATTATTCAATGCAGCATGTTTAAAAATTTAAATTGATTAGCCACGAAAGTTGATAGATACTTGTAAGTATCTAAAGGAACATGAACCTTTTTCGCCCCAAGCGTTGTATCACAAAAAGGAAATTGTTTCGACTTTCTCGAAAGTAAATTTATAATGTTGGCGTTACATAAGTAAAAAGAGAGAGAAACAAAATAAAAAAAGGAAATGAAAAGAAGAACACGATAGCTATTTAAATTGGAAAACAATTTTTTGTCTGTACTCGGGAATGATGAAGCGGTTCACAAATTTGTTTCGAGGGCATTGGTGGTAAGTTTTTCTTATGTACTTATCTTTTTCGTCCTTTTGTAAAAGGGAGGGAAATTTCGGATAAATTGGACAAAAAATTTTTGAATTAGAGTAAAGTGTTTTCAGTCATCTCCTTTGTTTTTTTATATGGTCTTTTGTAAGAAATAGATAGCAATGTATTGCCTTTGTAGATAATCTGAAGAGGAACGTTTCATAATTGGTATCAATCATTTTGGAATATTAACTAATTGGAAAATAATACTGGCAAAGTTTTTTGATTTGGAATTAAATATCATTTTAATTATTGGCTAATTGGTGATTTACTGGTTATCTATTTCATCACAGTTGAATTGAATATCTTATGGATATAATGAAATAATGAGATAATTGCACATAATTATCTTGAAACTAATTTTCAGTTTAATGGCATAATTTTTTGACTGGTTAATTTTACATTAGGCTCTTGTTATTCGTCCTGAAGTTTCGGGCATAGAAAACAGAATGGATTTTTTATCCAGTTTTCAATTTGTTTTTTAAAAAAAAATTACACTCAGTAATGACTTGTTGTTAATTTATTTTTGAGCAAACCATTATGAAACCACGACAACTCATGATTGGTTACAGATTCTGGTACGCTCATTTTCCCCAGTTGGATTTGCTGTGCAGTTGAGACCAAGTGGCTTTTTTAGTTAAAAAAGGAACATTTAGAATTGAGTTTAATTCTTCAAATATAATGTGAATTGTGACGATCTGTTTTAACTATAGGCCAACAAGTCACCTGCCTTATATAGGGAACATTCCTGAGGTAGTAGTAATCAAGTTAATTTGGGAATCGCTGTTATTAAATTTGTTTCGGATACCACATGAATCCTTAATGCTGAAACATATACGGATATACGGGTACCTTGCTAATGGATATCGAGAAAGCCTTCCTAATGGTTCCGATTGACCGATTGACGACTGAACCTCGCTCTTAACTGAAAAATATAAACGGAATAACACGAGAGAAGAAATTCTTTGTTTCTTAAAGTTACTCTTGACCTGTTGCATGGTAGAGTATCGGAGCCAATATTTTTTAATACACACGTTATAACTAGGGATTTATATTACTTCATCGTATTCGCCGATGGGGTGCTCATGTATGTGACAGAGAACGAAGTTCAGGTAAAGGTAGATATTCTGCAAATCTCCTGCTAAGATTAGAAATTTAGGGACAAACGAGAGTGAACATTTTTGCGACAGTAATAAAAACCTTAAATCCTTCTTTGCAATTCCGTAAATTGATTGTACTATATTTAACATTTTAAATCTCAGTTCGGCTGGGTAACGCAGTTGGTAGAGCGCCCGCCTTTGATTGATGGGTTCTAGGCTCTAGGTTCTCGTAGTTTTTTCTACTCACTCTATGCTACTTGCATCATAAGAGTATTCATAGCCTCTTGAGAGCAAATTATATAACAAAAAAGTTAAAAAAAAAATCAGAAATCATGTCACCGAGAAGGTTTCGTCTCTAAAAAGATTTGATTGGATCCTTCAAGAGGATCTTAAATTATTGACAACATAGCCAAACGGTACCCACAGATGGAAAAGAATGATGTAGCGAAGAGTCGAAAGATTGTGTTATGGTTTGAAATTTAGATGCAGTTTTTGGGTAAAAGTTCGAGTAGAAGCTGGGAATTTGAATTCGAAAATTTCAGTATTTTATTCACCATTAGATGACACGCAAGAAAAAGTTGAATTTATTTTTGTGCTGGAAATTGCATTATATGACATAGACATTAACCTCACAAATCATTGTTTTGACGACACAATGGAAACCCCAGCTGGACAAGCCAATGGATGTTTGACCACATGATTTTTAGGGTTTTGAAGATTTTGCAACAGATTTAAAATGGAAGAATAAAGAGGGTTGCTTCTTCTAATTCCGTAAAGTCAATATTTTTAAGAGTTGCGAAAAAGCTAGCGTGGGTGATTTCCATTTCCACGACTATCATACAGAAAAGCCTAAGGCCTAGCATAAAACGATGGATTGCACAAATATTGAGCCAAATATTCATAATATGACTATGCATATATATATCTACGATAAGTTCATTGAATGATTTCAACTACTCTTAAACGATTGATGAATTACACTTGTCTTGTTCTATTCAAAGGTCCATTTGAAGGTTTCTACAAAACCAGTATGCATTTTATTGATTGTTATAGAAAACGTAGTAAACTGTCCGAAAAGCTAATATCAAAAAAATAATGGAGATCAACTCGTTTTAAGCGTTTAAGCTTTCCCCAAACGTCTTTTTCTCATAACTTATGCACTTTAATAAAGTACATAAATTGAATAAAAATTATTACAGACACACAGAAATGCATTCCTTTACACATATATTTATCCATGAAAGCGTATTTTTTTACACTGAATCCACGTAACGTGCTCCAATAAAAAAAAATTTAACATAATTAAAACAAAAAGGTTTAATTTCAACTAAATAACAAATGAAATGAAAAATAACAATTCATCAACCTGCATGAACACACACCACTATAATATGTGCATGCTGGAATGCACTTTACAAGCGTTAAACCCAGTTGATTTAAGCACAAAAAATAATGCCCTCCACCTAAAAAGGAACCATGCAACGAAGCGTTATACAACTGATTGCGTTCAAAATAAATAAAGAAAATAAAATATAAAATAAAGGCTTCATACCATTAACCCTGCAATCGAAACATTCACTTCAAAAACGTCGCTGCACTCAGTCAATTGAATAAAATCGCCTATTTTTTTGCTCAATTTTTTCCATAGTCCTTTTATATATACATACGCAAAACTGGAGGTCCTGTGAACAGTTGTATTGTAAAATGCGATAAAAAAAGTGCACAATAATCCGAATCTTTGCTTTTTTATTTAGGCATTTCCTTTTAGCGCACTTATGGCCAAAAACGTTTTTCCACCAAAAAAGAAAAATAAATAAATAAAACGCTTAATACTTTTTGAGGGCGGAAGTGTAAAAATAGCGTTAAAATGAAAAAGGTGCTTAAGGAATTAATTAGAGCTAAAAATACAATAAAATATATTTTATGAAGAGGAAGTAAAAAATTCTACTGCAGCGGCATAAAAAAGCAATAATAGAGGATATAAAGTTAGTCACTTTAATTGAAATTTTAAGTACAATTTGGCCAGAGAAAATGGCATCTGCCTATTAAGTAACCAATTTTCTGACCTCATAGCTGACACCACGAAGAGAAAATTTAAGAATTTAAATTTTGTCCTTTTAAATATTAATTAATACATGCTATTTCGTTAAGCATATTTAACAATTGTTAAGTATGATTTTTTGGAATTGAGATTCCATTCACTGAGAAGGAACTTGAAATTTGTTTGGGTGCGATTTGGCACACCATCAATCTCCCGTTCGGTGACGTAAAGTAATATTTACGTTCGAGTTAGGTGAGGCTTAAGGAGAATGGGTGGACGTGTTGGTGATGGTTATTGCTGATGCCTGCAATCGAATATTTTGGAATTCGCTCATTTTTACTTATTAGTTTGTTAACCAGTGCTTATCTTTGAATTCGAGGACTTCTCCGGTATTTTTGCTCGTAGCCCCACCTTCATATTCACGGAATAATATCGGCTACTTTTAAGAAATTTAAAATCGTCTGCTTAAGTGAATTACTTGCTTTGCTTAACCCATGAGCACCGATCTTAGGCTTGACATTTAATTCTTTACTATATACCCTTGGATATCACTATAATATGTCCAGAAAAAGGAGCATTATGACGAACGATGGAAATATGAGGTCTTGAGAAATATGAAGCACTGTGATCTATGTCTGATGTTCCGAAATGTGCTGTTACTTTCTTGCAAACATATTTTTTTCAGGATGCACCAAATAAATCAAACTCGATGTTTAAATAATGTTGCGACTTCTATAGTGGTGGTGCTGAAAGCTGGAAAAAAATATAAGCAAGACACTGCTTGTTACTATGAGTGGAAACAACGCCCACCATTGGGTCATTCCAAAACCTCGTCAATGACTCTAAAAAAGTGTGTTCCTTGGAGGATGGGTACATCTGATTATATGTACCTAATTCCAAGTTTTGTAATGTTATAATTATGTCCTACTGGGTGATGATTCTCTACTTAACATGACCCTTTAGAGCGAAAGAAAATTAGCAAGAATATATAAGACTCAAATTGACGAGAAGCTCTACCCATTCATTGGCGTAATATGCACCACCAGTTCATTTTATTTAGAAAAACACATTGTTTCATCTGCAGGCAATCAGAAGAGGTCTGATCGAAAGTGACTAGTTCTTACGAGAAACCGAAGCTTCAATAATGCTTTCTTACTAAGAAGTTGGTGAGCAATGTGCTATGTTAAAACTTCAAGTCCCGAACTTTGTCTGTTCCACAATTCTTTCAAAAGCAATTTATGCACTTGCTGTGCAATGTGAAGAGTCTCGCTCATATACAGTGCCGTTCGAAAAATATTGGTCAAACTTTTATTTTGGAATTTGTCAAATTTCTTGCTCTAACTACATATTTTTAAATAACGTTTAGTTTTCTTGTGCAGTTTCAATCATTTCTAACATTTTATGTGGGTTTTTTGGTACCTGGCTTATTCTAAGGGATTATATAATAATGCTTTATTGGTGCAGTATTTTTGTTTTTTTAATTGCTTCTCAGAAGCAATATTATACTATATATCGTATTTTTCGAAATTTGCAATACGATTTCTAAAATTCTGTCACAAAAATTTACAACGGGCCTTCAAAATAAAAATTGCCTTTGTATTGTCCCATTTAAATAAGTGGGTGGCGATAAATTATGTCGTGTTATGGGTGCTGTCGTTACGGTTAGTTGTATTCCTTTCTTTGAAGAGAACGAATCTCTATATGTTAAGGTTAATGCACATATTTTTAAAACAGGACTTAAAAGATATAATTAATTTCAGTCTGTCAGGGTAGTTATGAGGAGGCAAGGAAATTTTGTACCATTTTTCGGACAATCAATAAACTTGTGCTGTCACCTTTTTGAGTCATACAAATTTTCAACGAGCACGGAATCTATGGATACAATCATTGCTCGCACACTTCAATATGACATGAATCATTTTTTTTAACAACTTATTTTCGGAAAATGATGTTGTTATTAATTTTTTTCGCACTGAAAAATTCCGCCATGAAAGTAAAACACGTACACAGATGTGACTGGTTAGAAAACTATATTCAATTAGAACTAACACCACAACATCTTGACATTCGTTACACAAATTCCAAACGATTGGTTTTTGCAAAATGTTTTTTTTTCTTTTCTTGTTTTGGAATTTCATATTGGATCGGTTTTCAAATTCCTGAAAGTGTCGACATCGCAGATAATATTACTTATCTTCAACCTGCTCCATGAAACGAAGATCATTGCCTACTTTT
>OY743224.1:67962035-68139190 GCA_963555765.1 Orthonevra nobilis
TGACTTAAGAGACTTAATCATAGTTTTAATATCATCTACTGTTACATATATATTGTCATCATCGATCGTGAGTGAATTAATTGATTCAATTGAGTTTGCAACTGCAGATTCGATTGTAGTATTGCTCCTTAGATTGCTTGTTGACGTATGGTTAGCAACAAATGTACGAGCAAATGTGTTGGCCTTATCCTCGTTTGTGGACATAATAGAATTCCTGTCTTTTAGTGCCGGTATATGCGTTTTCTTCTTCCTAACAACTTTAACTATATTCCAGAAGGGCCTAGAACCTCTGTCAAGTTTTTGCAATTTAAAATTCCACTGACGATCCCTAAACTCTAAAATAAGATTTTTTACAGAAACAGTCAGCAGTTTTAACATATATTTATATTCTTGGCTTCTAGTCCTTGTCCACAAGTTTCTGAATTTGTTTCTTTGCTTAATAATGGTAGTTATGTAGGAAGGACGTTTGTTGTAACTGTAATTCTGCTTGACCTTTTTGGGCACGGACTGGTCAATGCTATCAGTCACTGCTGCTGAAAAGAATTGGATTTTTTCGTCAATGAGTTGTTCGCTTATAGTTTCCGGATTGACTACATTGTTTAATCTTAATGTCATTTGCATAGACCGTTTGAAGTGTCTCCAATTTGCATTTTTAAAATCGTATACCATATTACTGTTGGTTCTTGGAGCACACAAAATATTACATATCACAGGCAAATGGTCCGAGCTAAGCTCGTTTAATGTTTCAGGATGCGAAATTATTTGGGGAGTGTTTGTTAGGAAGATATCCAGGATTGAAGGGTTTGACCGAGAATTCGCTGGAAAATATGTAGGGTGGGAAGGATATAAGATTTCGAAAGGGTACCTCGAGCTTAAGTCGGAAAGAATGTTACCCCAAGTGTTTGCCCTAAGACAACCCCAGCTCCGGTGTCTACAATTAAGATCACCACCGACGAGGAAGGGTTTATTTAAGCTTATTAATTTTCGTATATCATTACGAACGTCGCTTCGTGGCGTAGATCGGCCTGGAAAATATGCTGTAAAAATGCTGATACTCTGTCCATTTATAAATGGGACTTCAATACCAAGATTTTCAATATATTTAGTATTGATTATAGAAAGAACTTTATGCTCCAGTGTTCTATTTATAACAATGGCAACACCTCCTCCCCTCCTCTCTTCCCTATCAGAACGATAACACTTATACAGAGAATTAGACAAATTATCACAACAATTTAACCAAGTTTCAGATACTAATGCTATGTCTACTTTATATCTACTAAGAAAAGCAAAAAATTCGATAGTCTTATCTCTAATGCTTCTAGCATTCCAACAAATTATCTTTAAACTTCCATTCATTTATTAAAGTGATTATATACATACTTAACAGCCAAATTCGTGATAGCACTAAATTGTTCGGCTTTAGTGTTGCAATTGCTTAAGAGAGTTAGCATCTCAGCTGTTAATGAGTTAACCTCTTCCAATGTAAATAGCTGGTTAGCTGCATTCTGAGAACTGAGGTTGTTGTTGTTGCTCCAATCGTTGCTGTTAAGGGAGTTTGTGGTTGTTCCTCTGTTTGGCAGTGCTGTCGATGCAGAATTGCTTTGCTGTGTTGCGAGCGGCGGGAAATCAGCGGGACTAGCTTTAAATGTTGGAGCGATATTGCTCTTCATGGTAAGTCCTCGCTTTCTGTTGGAGAGACGTTCTCTTACGTTGCAAAAGCTTTGTCTGCTTATGCAAGCTGGATCAGTCGATTTGTGTGCGCCGTTGCAGTTCGCACATTTGTAGTTGTTGGAATTGCAGTTCTTTGTCTCGTGATTCTCCGAGCATATTGCACAGTGAGTCTTGATGTGGCAATTTTTTTCACCATGCCCGAACATCTGGCAGTTGAAACACTGTGTTAGTCGAGCTTTCCGCCGACGTGCGAAATCCCATTTTATTTGTGTTTTGAATACTGATCGCACATTTAGTTTCAAATCGCTAAGTCTTACTGACCCACATTCTAGGTGAACTAGATAAAGAATGTCCACGAATTTGTCGTATTTTTTTTTTATTATTTTAATGTCAACACATTTGAGACCAAGACGGATAAGTTCACATTTGACATCTTCAATTGGATATTCGTCTAGACCATAGATAATGAATTTAAATGTTTTTTGTGTCACTAAATCGTGGGTGAAGTATTGCCAATTTTTTGACTTCAATAATACACAGACGTTTTCATGAATGTCGGCGCTTTCACAATTTATTTTAATTCCAATGGACATTTTTTTAATGGAATAGTCATTAATTTTTGCATCTTGCAACAGTTTATGTACGTTTTCACTAGTTTTTTGTAATACACAAATTGATGGGACTTTCTTGGTAGTTTTAGAGCTAGGTTGTTGAATAATTTCATCGCAATCTATTTCGTTGTCCGAATTTGGTAAACATTGGAGCGGCGCGAAATAGTTAGCTCTAGAATTAGAGTTCGTTTTACGGTTTTTTGAAATTGAAGACATGCTGTCTTCACCACTTGGGGACCGATCTCTCTTAGGAATTTTTATTTATTTAATTTTTACTGCACAACACTGGAATACTCGTAATGATCTATATCTTAACACCTCACGTGCTAGACTCAACTCATGATTATCAATATAAAAAAAAATCGTCATTTGCGAATTCAGGAAAAAAAGTGCATTGTGAAACCATGGGCTATAGTCCAGCAGAATTAAGCAAAATAGCCTCGGATTTCAAATGTCTCTATTTTTGTGAATAATTGGTTCTCAGAGCTAAATTTTCAAATTTGTGCTCAGTAAGTGATGCCCATGATTATCTATATGATAGAAATCGTCATTTGCGAATTTATGAAAAAAGTGAATTTTGAAACCATGGACTATAGTCCAGCAGAATTAAGCAAAATAGCCTCGGAATTCAAATCTCTGTATTTTTGTCAATAAAAGGTTCTCAGAGCTAAATTTTCAAATTTGTGATCACTAAGTGATGCCCATGATTATCAATATAATAGAAATCGTCATTTGCGAATTTATGAAAAAAGTGAATTTTGAAACCATGGACTACAGTCCAGCAGAATTATCAGAGCTAAATTTTCAAATTTGTGATCACTAAGTGATGCCCATGATTATCAATATAACAGAAATCGTCATTTGCGAATTTATGAAAAAAGTGAATTTTGAAACCATGGACTATAGTCCAGCAGAATTAAGCAAAATAGCCTCGGAATTCAAATCTCTGTATTTTTGTCAATAAAAGGTTCTCAGAGCTAAATTTTCAAATTTGTGATCACATAGTGATCCCTTTGATTATCAATATAATAGAAATCGTCATTTGCGAATTTATGAAAAAAGTGAATTTTGAAACCATGGACTACAGTCCAGCAGAATTAAGCAAAATAGCCTCGGAATTCAAATCTCTGTATTTTTGTCAATAAAAGGTTCTCAGAGCTAAATTTTCAAATTTGTGCTCAGTAAGTGATACTCATGATTATCAATATCAAAAAAATCGTCATTTGCGAATTCAGGAAAAAAAGTGCATTGTGAAACCATGGGCTATAGTCCAGCAGAATTAAGCAAAATAGCCTCGGATTTCAAATGTCTCTATTTTTGTGAATAATTGGTTCTCAGAGCTAAATTTTCAAATTTGTGCTCAGTAAGTGATGCCCATGATTATCTATATGATAGAAATCGTCATTTGCGAATTTATGAAAAAAGTGAATTTTGAAACCGTGGACTACAGTCCAGCAGAATTAAGCAAAATAGCCTCGGAATTCAAATCTCTGTATTTTTGTCAATAAAAGGTTCTCAGAGCTAAATTTTCAAATTTGTGCTCAGTAAGTTATACTCATGATTATCAATATCAAAAAAATCGTCATTTGCGAATTCAGGAAAAAAAGTGCATTGTGAAACCATGGGCTATAGTCCAGCAGAATTAAGCAAAATAGCCTCGGAATTCAAATCTCTGTATTTTTGTCAATAAAAGGTTCTCAGAGCTAAATTTTCAAATTTGTGATCACTAAGTGATGCCTTTGATTATCAATATAATAGAAATCGTCATTTGCGAATCTATGAAAAAAGTGAATTTTGAAACCATGGACTACAGTCCAGCAGAATTAAGCAAAATAGCCTCGGAATTCAAATCTCTGTATTTTTGTCAATAAAAGGTTCTCAGAGCTAAATTTTCAAATTTGTGCTCAGTAAGTGATACTCATGATTATCAATATCAAAAAAATCGTCATTTGCGAATTCAGGAAAAAAAGTGCATTGTGAAACCATGGACTATAGTCCAGCAGAATTAAGCAAAATAGCCTCGGAATTCAAATCTCTGTATTTTTGTCAATAAAAGGTTCTCAGAGCTAAATTTTCAAATTTGTGATCACTAAGTGATGCCCATGATTATCAATATAATAGAAATCGTCATTTGCGAATTTATGAAAAAAGTGAATTTTGAAACCATGGACTATAGTCCAGCAGAATTAAGCAAAATAGCCTCGGAATTCAAATCTCTGTATTTTTGTCAATAAAAGGTTCTCAGTGCTAAATTTTCAAATTTGTGATCACTAAGTGATGCCTTTGATTATCAATATAATAGAAATCGTCATTTGCGAATCTATGAAAAAAGTGAATTTTGAAACCATGGACTACAGTCCAGCAGAATTAAGCAAAATAGCCTCGGAATTCAAATCTCTGTATTTTTGTCAATAAAAGGTTCTCAGAGCTAAATTTTCAAATTTGTGCTCAGTAAGTGATACTCATGATTATCAATATCAAAAAAATCGTCATTTGCGAATTCAGGAAAAAAAGTGCATTGTGAAACCATGGGCTATAGTCCAGCAGAATTAAGCAAAATAGCCTCGGATTTCAAATGTCTCTATTTTTGTGAATAATTGGTTCTCAGAGCTAAATTTTCAAATTTGCGAATTTATGAAAAAAGTGAATTTTGAAACCATGGACTATAGTCCAGCAGAATTAAGCAAAATAGCCTCGGAATTCAAATCTCTGTATTTTTGTCAATAAAAGGTTCTCAGAGCTAAATTTTCAAATTTGTGATCACTAAGTGATGCCCATGATTATCAATATAATAGAAATCGTCATTTGCGAATTTATGAAAAAAGTGAATTTTGAAACCATGGACTATAGTCCAGCAGAATTAAGCAAAATAGCCTCGGATTTCAAATGTCTCTATTTTTGTGAATAATTGGTTCTCAGAGCTAAATTTTCAAATTTGTGCTCAGTAAGTGATGCCCATGATTATCTATATGATAGAAATCGTCATTTGCGAATTTATGAAAAAAGTGAATTTTGAAACCATGGACTATAGTCCAGCAGAATTAAGCAAAATATCCTCGGAATTCAAATCTCTGTATTTTTGTCAATAAAAGGTTCTCAGAGCTAAATTTTCAAATTTGTGATCACTAAGTGATGCCCATGATTATCAATATAATAGAAATCGTCATTTGCGAATTTATGAAAAAAGTGAATTTTGAAACCATGGACTATAGTCCAGCAGAATTAAGCAAAATAGCCTCGGAATTCAAATCTCTGTATTTTTGTCAATAAAAGGTTCTCAGAGCTAAATTTTCAAATTTGTGCTCAGTAAGTGATACTCATGATTATCAATATCAAAAAAATCGTCATTTGCGAATTCAGGAAAAAAAGTGCATTGTGAAACCATGGACTATAGTCCAGCAGAATTAAGCAAAATAGCCTCGGAATTCAAATCTCTGTATTTTTGTCTATAAAAGGTTCTCAGAGCTAAATTTTCAAATTTGTGTTCACTAAGTGATGCCCATGATTATCAATATAATAGAAATCGTCATTTGCGAATTTATGAAAAAAGTGAATTTTGAAACCATGGACTATAGTCCAGCAGAATTAAGCAAAATAGCCTCGGAATTCAAATCTCTGTATTTTTGTCAATAAAAGGTTCTCAGAGCTAAATTTTCAAATTTGTGATCACCAAGTGATGCCTTTGATTATCAATATAATAGAAATCGTCATTTGCGAATCTATGAAAAAAGTGAATTTTGAAACCATGGACTACAGTCCAGCAGAATTAAGCAAAATAGCCTCGGAATTCAAATCTCTGTATTTTTGTCAATAAAAGGTTCTCAGAGCTAAATTTTCAAATTTGTGCTCAGTAAGTGATACTCATGATTATCAATATCAAAAAAATCGTCATTTGCGAATTCAGGAAAAAAAGTGCATTGTGAAACCATGGACTATAGTCCAGCAGAATTAAGCAAAATAGCCTCGGAATTCAAATCTCTGTATTTTTGTCTATAAAAGGTTCTCAGAGCTAAATTTTCAAATTTGTGATCACTAAGTGATGCCCATAATTATCAATATAATAGAAATCGTCATTTGCGAATTTATGAAAAAAGTGAATTTTGAAACCATGGACTATAGTCCAGCAGAATTAAGCAAAATAGCCTCGGAATTCAAATCTCTGTATTTTTGTCAATAAAAGGTTCTCAGAGCTAAATTTTCAAATTTGTGATCACTAAGTGATGCCCATGATTATCAATATAATAGAAATCGTCATTTGCGAATTTATGAAAAAAGTGAATTTTGAAACCATGGACTATAGTCCAGCAGAATTAAGCAAAATAGCCTCGGAATTCAAATCTCTGTATTTTTGTCAATAAAAGGTTCTCAGAGCTAAATTTTCAAATTTACGATCACTAAGTGATGCCCATGATTATCAATATAATAGAAACCGTCATTTGCGAATTTATGAAAAAAGTGAATTTTGAAACCATGGACTATAGTCCAGCAGAATTAAGCAAAATAGCCTCGGAATTCAAATCTCTGTATTTTTGTCAATAAAAGGTTCTCAGAGCTAAATTTTCAAATTTGTGATCACTAAGTGATGCCTTTGATTATCGATATAATAGAAATCGTCATTTGCGAATTTATGAAAAAAGTGAATTTTGAAACCATGGACTACAGTCGAGCAGAATTAAGCAAAATAGCCTCGGAATTCAAATCTCTGTTTTTTTGTCAATAAAAGGTTCTCAGAGCTAAATTTTCAAATTTGTCCTCAGTAAGTGATGCCCATGATTATCTATATGATAGAAATCGTCATTTGCGAATTTATGAAAAAAGTGAATTTTGAAACCATGGACTATAGTCCAGCAGAATTAAGCAAAATAGCCTCGGAATTCAAATCTCTGTTTTTTTGTCAATAAAAGGTTCTCAGAGCTAAATTTTCAAATTTGTGATCACTTAGTGATGCCCATGATTATCAATTTAATAGAAATCGTCATTTGCGAATTTATGAAAAAAGTGAATTTTGAAACCATGGACTATAGTCCAGCAGAATTAAGCAAAATAGCATCGGAATTCAAATCTCTGTATTTTTGTCAATAAAAGGTTCTCAGAGCTAAATTTTCAAATTTGTGATCACTAAGTGATGCCTTTGATTATCAATATAATAGAAATCGTCATTTGCGAATTTATGAAAAAAGTGAATTTTGAAACCATGGACTACAGTCCAGCAGAATTAAGCAAAATAGCCTCGGAATTCAAACTCTGTTTTTTTTGTCAATAAAAAGGTTCTCAGAGCTAAATTTTCAAATTTGTTATCACTTAGTGATGCCCATGATTATCAATATAATAGAAATCGTCATTTGCGAATTTATGAAAAAAGTGAATTTTGAAACCATGGACTACAGTCCAGCAGAATTAAGCAAAATAGCCTCGGAATTCAAATCTCTGTATTTTTGTCAATAAAAGGTTCTCAGAGCTAAATTTTCAAATTTGTGCTCAGTAAGTGATACTCATGATTATCAATATCAAAAAAATCGTCATTTGCGAATTCAGGAAAAAAAGTGCATTGTGAAACCATGGACTATAGTCCAGCAGAATTAAGCAAAATAGCCTCGGATTTCAAATGTCTGTATTTTTGTGGATATTTGGTTCTCAGAGCTAAATTTTCTAATTTGTGCTCAGTAAGTGATACTCATGATTATCAATATCAAAGAAATCGTCATTTGCGAATTCAGGAAAAAAGTGCATTTTGAAACCATGGGCTATAGTCCAGTAGAATTAAGCAAAATAGCCTCGGATTTCAAATCTCTCTATTTTTGTGAATAATTGGTTCTCAGAGCTAAATTTTCAAATTTGTGCTCAGTAAGTGATGCCCATGATTATCTATATGATAGAAATCGTCATTTGCGAATTTATGAAAAAAGTGAATTTTGAAACCATGGACTACAGTCCAGCAGAATTAAGCAAAATAGCCTCGGAATTCAAATCTCTGTATTTTTGTCAATAAAAGGTTCTCAGAGCTAAATTTTCAAATTTGTGATCACTAAGTGAGGCCCATGATTATCAATATAATAGAAATCGTCATTTGCGAATTTATGAAAAAAGTGAATTTTGAAACCATGGACTACAGTCCAGCAGAATTAAGCAAAATAGCCTCGGATTTCAAATGTCTGTATTTTTGTGGATATTTGGTTCTCAGAGCTAAATTTTCTAATTTGTGCTCAGTAAGTGATACTCATGATTATCAATATCAAAGAAATCGTCATTTGCGAATTCAGGAAAAAAGTGCATTTTGAAACCATGGGCTATAGTCCAGTAGAATTAAGCAAAATAGCCTCGGATTTCAAATCTCTCTATTTTTGTGAATAATTGGTTCTCAGAGCTAAATTTTCAAATTTGTGCTCAGTAAGTGATGCCCATGATTATCAATATAATAGAAATCGTCATTTGCGAATTTATGAAAAAAGTGAATTTTGAAACCATGGACTACAGTCCAGCAGAATTAAGCAAAATAGCCTCGGAATTCAAATCTCTGTATTTTTGTCAATAAAAGGTTCTCAGAGCTAAATTTTCAAATTTGTCCACAGTAAGTGATACTCATGATTATCAATATCAAAGAAATCGTCATTTGCGAATTTATGAAAAAAGTGAATTTTGAAACCATGGACTATAGTCCAGCAGAATTAAGCAAAATAGCCTCGGAATTCAAATCTCTGTATTTTTGTCAATAAAAGGTTCTCAGAGCTAAATTTTCAAATTTGTGATCACTAAGTGATGCCCATGATTATCAATATAATAGAAATCGTCATTTGCGAATTTATGAAAAAAGTGAATTTTGAAACCATGGACTATAGTCCAGAAGAATTAAGCAAAATAGCCTCGGAATTCAAATCTCTGTATTTTTGTCAATAAAAGGTTCTCAGAGCTAAATTTTCAAATTTGTGATCACTAAGTGATGCCTTTGATTATCAATATAATAGAAATCGTCATTTGCGAATCTATGAAAAAAGTGAATTTTGAAACCATGGACTATAGTCCAGCAGAATTAAGCAAAATAGCCTCGGAATTCAAATCTCTGTATTTTTGTCAATAAAAGGTTCTCAGAGCTAAATTTTCAAATTTGTGCTCAGTAAGTGATACTAATGATTATCAATATCAAAAAAATCGTCATTTGCGAATTCAGGAAAAAAAGTGCATTGTGAAACCATGGACTATAGTCCAGCAGAATTAAGCAAAATAGCCTCGGAATTCAAATCTCTGTATTTTTGTCAATAAAAGGTTCTCAGAGCTAAATTTTCAAATTTGTGATCACTAAGTGATGCCTTTGATTATCAATATAATAGAAATCGTCATTTGCGAATCTATGAAAAAAGTGAATTTTGAAACCATGGACTATAGTCCAGCAGAATTAAGCAAAATAGCCTCGGAATTCAAATCTCTGTATTTTTGTCAATAAAAGGTTCTCAGAGCTAAATTTTCAAATTTGTGCTCAGTAAGTGATACTCATGATTATCAATATCAAAAAAATCGTCATTTGCGAATTCAGGAAAAAAAGTGCATTGTGAAACCATGGACTATAGTCCAGCAGAATTAAGCAAAATAGCCTCGGAATTCAAATCTCTGTATTTTTGTCAATAAAAGGTTCTCAGAGCTAAATTTTCAAATTTGTGCTCAGTAAGTGATACTCATGATTATCAATATCAAAAAAATCGTCATTTGCGAATTCAGGAAAAAAAGTGCATTGTGAAACCATGGACTATAGTCCAGCAGAATTAAGCAAAATAGCCTCGGAATTCAAATCTCTGTATTTTTGTCAATAAAAGGTTCTCAGAGCTAAATTTTCAAATTTGTGATCAATAAGTGATGCCCATGATTATCAATATAATAGAAATCGTCATTTGCGAATTTATGAAAAAAGTGAATTTTGAAACCATGGACTATAGTCCAGCAGAATTAAGCAAAATAGCCTCGGAATTCAAATCTCTGTATTTTTGTCAATAAAAGGTTCTCAGAGCTAAATTTTCAAATTTGTGATCACTAAGTGATCCCTTTGATTATCAATATAATAGAAATCGTCATTTGCGAATTTATGAAAAAAGTGAATTTTGAAACCATGGACTACAGTCCAGCAGAATTAAGCAAAATAGCCTCGGAATTCAAATCTCTGTATTTTTGTCAATAAAAGGTTCTCAGAGCTAAATTTTCAAATTTGTGATCACTAAGTGATGCCCATGATTATCAATATAATAGAAATCGTCATTTGCGAATTTATGAAAAAAGTGAATTTTGAAACCATGGACTATAGTCCAGCAGAATTAAGCAAAATAGCCTCGGAATTCAAATCTCTGTATTTTTGTCAATAAAAGGTTCTCAGAGCTAAATTTTCAAATTTGTGATCACTAAGTGATGCCCATGATTATCAATATAATAGAAATCGTCATTTGCGAATTCAGGAAAAAAGTGCATTTTGAAACCATGGGCTATAGTCCAGCAGAATTAAGCAAAATAGCCTCGGATTTCAAATGTCTGTATTTTTGTGGATATTTGGTTTTCAGAGCTAAATTTTCTAATTTGTGCTCAGTAAGTGATACTCATGATTATCAATATCAAAGAAATCGTCATTTGCGAATTCAGGAAAAAGGTGCATTTTGAAACCATGGGCTATAGTCCAGCAGAATTAAGCAAAATAGCCTCGGATTTCAAATGTCTGTATTTTTGTCAATAAAAGGTTCTCAGAGATAAATTTTCTAATTTGTGCTCAGTAAGTGATACTTACTGATGATGATGGTGATGATTATCAATATCAAAGAAATCGTCATTTGCGAATTCAGGAAAAAGGTGCATTTTGAAACCATGGGCTATAGTCCAGCAGAATTAAGCAAAATAGCCTCGGATTTCAAATGTCTGTATTTTTGTGAATAAAAGGTTCTCAGAGCTAAATTTTCTAAAATGTGCTCAGTAAGTGATACTCATGATTATCAATATCAAAGAAATCGTCATTTGCGAATTCAGGAAAAAAGTGCATTTTGAAACCATGGGCTATAGTCCAGCAGAATTAAGCAAAATAGCCTCGGATTTCAAATCTCTCTTTTTTTGTCAATAAAAGGTTCTCAGAGCTAAATTTTCTTATTTGTGTTCAGTAAGTGATGGTCATGATTTTTAATATGATAGAAATCGTCATTTGCGAATTCAGGAAAAAGGTGCATTTTGAAACCATGGGCTATAGTCCAGCAGAATTAAGCAAAATAGCCTCGGATTTCAAATGTCTGTATTTTTGTGAATAAAAGGTTCTCAGAGCTAAAATTTCTAAAATGTGCTCAGTAAGTGATACTCATGATTATCAATATCAAAGAAATCGTCATTTGCGAATTCAGGAAAAAAGTGCATTTTGAAACCATGGGCTATAGTCCAGCAGAATTAAGCAAAATAGCCTCGGATTTCAAATGTCTGTATTTTTGTCAATAAAAGGTTCTCAGAGATAAATTTTCTAATTTGTGCTCAGTAAGTGATACTTACTGATGATGATGGTGATGATTATCAATATCAAAGAAATCGTCATTTGCGAATTCAGGAAAAAGGTGCATTTTGAAACCATGGGCTATAGTCCAGCAGAATTAAGCAAAATAGCCTCGGATTTCAAATGTCTGTATTTTTGTCAATAAAAGGTTCTCAGAGATAAATTTTCTAATTTGTGCTCAGTAAGTGATACTTACTGATGATGATGGTGATGATTATCAATATCAAAGAAATCGTCATTTGCGAATTCAGGAAAAAGGTGCATTTTGAAACCATGGGCTATAGTCCAGCAGAATTAAGCAAAATAGCCTCGGATTTCAAATGTCTGTATTTTTGTCAATAAAAGGTTCTCAGAGATAAATTTTCTAATTTGTGCTCAGTAAGTGATACTTACTGATGATGATGGTGATGATTATCAATATCAAAGAAATCGTCATTTGCGAATTCAGGAAAAAGGTGCATTTTGAAACCATGGGCTATAGTCCAGCAGAATTAAGCAAAATAGCCTCGGATTTCAAATGTCTGTATTTTTGTGAATAAAAGGTTCTCAGAGCTAAATTTTCTAAAATGTGCTCAGTAAGTGATACTCATGATTATCAATATCAAAGAAATCGTCATTTGCGAATTCAGGAAAAAAGTGCATTTTGAAACCATGGGCTATAGTCCAGCAGAATTAAGCAAAATAGCCTCGGATTTCAAATCTCTCTTTTTTTGTCAATAAAAGGTTCTCAGAGCTAAATTTTCTTATTTGTGTTCAGTAAGTGATGGTCATGATTTTTAATATGATAGAAATCGTCATTTGCGAATTCAGGAAAAAGGTGCATTTTGAAACCATGGGCTATAGTCCAGCAGAATTAAGCAAAATAGCCTCGGATTTCAAATGTCTGTATTTTTGTGAATAAAAGGTTCTCAGAGCTAAAATTTCTAAAATGTGCTCAGTAAGTGATACTCATGATTATCAATATCAAAGAAATCGTCATTTGCGAATTCAGGAAAAAAGTGCATTTTGAAACCATGGGCTATAGTCCAGCAGAATTAAGCAAAATAGCCTCGGATTTCAAATCTCTCTATTTTTGTCAATAAAAGGTTCTCAGAGCTAAATTTTCTAATTTGTGCTCAGTAAGTGATACTCATGATTATTAATATCAAAGAAGTCGTCATTTGCGAATTCAGAAAAAAAGTGAATTTTGAAACCATAGGCTATAGTCCAGCAGAATAAAGCAAAATAGCCTCGGATTTCAAATCTCTCTTTTTTTGTCAATAAAAGGTTCTCAGAGCTAAATTTTCTAATTTGTGCTCAGCAAGTGATACTCATGATTATCAATATCAAAGAAATCGTCATTTGCGAATTCAGGAAAAAAGTGCATTTCGAAACCATGGGCTATAGTCCAGCAGAATTAAGCAAAATAGCCTCGGATTTCAAATCTCTCTATTTTTGTCAATAAAAGGTTCTCAGAGCTAAATTTTCTAATTTGTGCTCAGTAAGTGATACTTACTGATGATGATGGTGATGATTATCAATATCAAAGAAATCCTCATTTGCGAATTCAGGAAAAAAGTGCATTTTGAAACCATGCGCTATAGTCCAGCAGAATTAAGCAAAATAGCCTCGGATTTCAAATCTCTCTATTTTTGTCAATAAAAGGTTCTCAGAGCTAAATTTTCTTATTTGTGTTCAGTAAGTGATGCTCATGATTTTTAATATGATAGAAATCGTCATTTGCGAATTCAGGAAAAAAGTGCATTTTGAAACCATGGGCTATAGTCCAGCAGAATAAAGCAAAATAGCCTCGGATTTCAAATCTCCCTATTTTTGTCAATAAAAGGTTCTCAGAGCTAAATTTTCTTATTTGTGCTCAGTAAGTGATACTCATGATTATCAATATCAAAGAAGTCGTCATTTGCGAATTCAGGAAAAAAGTGCATTTTGAAACCATGGGCTATAGTCCAGCAGAATAAAGCAAAATAGCCTCGAATTTCAAATCTCTGTATTTTTGTCAATAATTGGCTCTTAGAGCTTTATTTTCAAATTTGTGTTCAGTAAGTGATGCTCATGATTTTTAATATGATAGAAATCGTCATTTGCGAATTCAGGAAAAAAGTGCATTTTGAAACCATGGGCTATAGTCCAGCGGAATTAAGCAAAATAGCCTCGGATTTCAAATCTCTCTTTTTTTGTCAATAAAAGGTTCTCAGAGCTAAATTTTCTTATTTGTGCTCAGTAAGTGATACTCATGATTATCAATATCAAAGAAGTCGTCATTTGCGAATTCAGGAAAAAAGTGCATTTTGAAACCATGGGCTATAGTCCAGCATAATAAAGCAAAATAGCCTCGGATTTCAAATGTCTGTATTTTTGTGAGTATTTGGTTCTCAGAGCTAAATTTTCTAATTTGTGCTCAGTAGGTGATACTCATGATTATCAGTATCAAAGAAATCGTCATTTGCGAATTCAGGAAAAAAGTGCATTTTGAAACCATGGGCTATAGTCCAGCGGAATTAAGCAAAATAGCCTCGGATTTCAAATCTCTCTTTTTTTGTCAATAAAAGGTTCTCAGAGCTAAATTTTCTTATTTGTGCTCAGTAAGTGATACTCATGATTATTAATATCAAAGAAGTCGTCATTTGCGAATTCAGGAAAAAAGTGCATTTTGAAACCATGGGCTATATTCCAGCAGAATAAAGCAAAATAGCCTCGGATTTCAAATCTCCCTATTTTTGTCAATAAAAGGTTCTCAGAGCTAAATTTTCTAATTTGTGCTCAGTAAGTGATACTTATGATTATTAATATCAAAGAAGTCGTCATTTGCGAATTCAGGAAAAAAGTGAATTTTGAAACCATGGGCTATAGTCCAGCAGAATAAAGCAAAATAGCCTCGGATTTCAAATCTCCCTATTTTTGTCAATAAAAGGTTCTCAGAGCTAAATTTTCGAATTTGTGCTCAGTAAGTGATACTTATGATTATCAATATCAAAGAAGTCGTCATTTGCGAATTCAGGAAAAAAGTGCATTTTGAAACCATGGGCTATATTCCAGCAGAATTAAGCAAAATAGCCTCGGATTTCAAATCTCTCTATTTTTGTCAATAAAAGGTTCTCAGAGCTAAATTTTCTAATTTGTGCTCAGTGAGTGATACTCATGATTATCAATATCAAAGAAATCGCCATTTGCGAATTCAGGAAAAAAGTGCATTTTGAAACCATGGGCTATAGTCCAGCATAATAAAGCAAAATAGCCTCGGATTTCAAATGTCTGTATTTTTGTGAGTATTTGGTTCTCAGAGCTAAATTTTCTAATTTGTGCTCAGTAAGAGATGCTCATGATTGTCAATATCAAAGAAATCGTCATTTGCGAATTCAGGAAAAAAGTGCATTTTGAAACCATGGGCTATAGTCCAGCAGAATAAAACAAAATAGCCTCGGATTTCAAATGTCTTTACTTTTGTGAATATTTGGTTCTCAGAGCTAAATTTTCTAATTTGTGCTCAGTAAGTGATACTCATGATTATCAATATCAAAGAAATCGTCATTTGCGAATTAAGGAAAAAAGTGAATTTTGAAACCATGGGCTATAGTCCAGCAGAATTAAGCAAAATAGCCGCGGATTTCAAATGTCTGTATTTTTGTGAATATTTGGTTATCAGAGCTAAATTTTCTAATTTGTGCTCAGTAAGTGATACTCATGATTATCAATATCAAAGAAATCGTCATTTGCGAATTCAGGAAAAAAGTGCATTTTGAAACCTTGGGCTATAGTCCAGCAGAATTAAGCAAAATAGCCTCGGATTTCAAATCTCCCTTTTTTTGTCAATAAAAGGTTCTCAGAGCTAAATTTTCTTATTTGTGCTCAGTAAGTGATACTCATGATTGTCAATATCAAAGAAATCGTCATTTGCGAATTCAGGAAAAAAGTGCATTTTGAAACCATGGGCTATAGTCCAGCAGAATAAAACAAAATAGCCTCGGATTTCAAATGTCTTTACTTTTGTGAATATTTGGTTCTCAGAGCTAAATTTTCTAATTTGTGCTCAGTAAGTGATACTCATGATTATCAATATCAAAGAAATCGTCATTTGCGAATTAAGGAAAAAAGTGAATTTTGAAACCATGGGCTATAGTCCAGCAGAATTAAGCAAAATAGCCGCGGATTTCAAATGTCTGTATTTTTGTGAATATTTGGTTATCAGAGCTAAATTTTCTAATTTGTGCTCAGTAAGTGATACTCATGATTATCAATATCAAAGAAATCGTCATTTGCGAATTAAGGAAAAAAGTGAATTTTGAAACCATGGGCTATAGTCCAGCAGAATTAAGCAAAATAGCCGCGGATTTCAAATGTCTGTATTTTTGTGAATATTTGGTTATCAGAGCTAAATTTTCTTATTTGTGCTCAGTAAGTGATACTCATGATTGTCAATATCAAAGAAATCGTCATTTGCGAATTCAGGAAAAAAGTGCATTTTGAAACCATGGGCTATAGTCCAGCAGAATAAAACAAAATAGCCTCGGATTTCAAATGTCTTTACTTTTGTGAATATTTGGTTCTCAGAGCTAAATTTTCTAATTTGTGCTCAGTAAGTGATACTCATGATTATCAATATCAAAGAAATCGTCATTTGCGAATTAAGGAAAAAAGTGAATTTTGAAACCATGGGCTATAGTCCAGCAGAATTAAGCAAAATAGCCGCGGATTTCAAATGTCTGTATTTTTGTGAATATTTGGTTCTCAGAGCTAAATTTTCTAATTTGTGCTCAGTAAGTGATACTCATGATTGTCAATATCAAAGAAATCGTCATTTGCGAATTCAGGAAAAAAGTGCATTTTGAAACCATGGGCTATAGTCCAGCAGAATAAAACAAAATAGCCTCGGATTTCAAATGTCTTTACTTTTGTGAATATTTGGTTCTCAGAGCTAAATTTTCTAATTTGTGCTCAGTAAGTGATACTCATGATTATCAATATCAAAGAAATCGTCATTTGCGAATTAAGGAAAAAAGTGAATTTTGAAACCATGGGCTATAGTCCAGCAGAATTAAGCAAAATAGCCGCGGATTTCAAATGTCTGTATTTTTGTGAATATTTGGTTCTCAGAGCTAAATTTTCTAATTTGTGCTCAGTAAGTGATACTCATGATTATCAATATCAAAGAAATCGTCATTTGCGAATTCAGGAAAAAAGTGCATTTTGAAACCATGGGCTTTAGTGCAGTAGAATTAAGCAAAATAGCCGCGGATTTCAAATGTCTGTATTTTTGTGAATATTTGGTTCTCAGAGCTAAATTTTCTAATTTGTGCTCAGTAAGTGATACTCATGATAATCAATATCAAAGAAATCGTCATTTGCGAATTCAGGAAAAAAGTGCATTTTGAAACCATGGGCTATAGTCCAGCATAATAAAGCAAAATAGCCTCGGATTTCAAATGTCTGTATTTTTGTGAATATTTGGTTCTCAGAGTTAAATTTTCTATTTTGTGCTCAGTAGGTGATACTCATTATTATCAATATCAAAGAAATCGTCATTTGCGAATTCAGGAAAAAAGTGAATTTTGAAACCATGGGCTATAGTCCAGCAGAATAAAGCAAAATAGCCTCGAATTTCAAATCTCTCTTTTTTTGTCAATAAAAGGTTCTCAGAGCTAAATTTTCTTATTTGTGCTCAGTAAGTGATACTCATGATTATCAATATCAAAGAAATCGTCATTTGCGAATTCAGGAAAAAAGTGCATTTTGAAACCATGGGCTATAGTCCAGCATAATAAAGCAAAATAGCCTCGGATTTCAAATGTCTGTATTTTTGTGAATATTTGGTTCTCAGAGTTAAATTTTCTATTTTGTGCTCAGTAGGTGATACTCATTATTATCAATATCAAAGAAATCGTCATTTGCGAATTCAGGAAAAAAGTGCATTTTGAAACCATGGGCTTTAGTCCAGTAGAATTAAGCAAAATAGCCGCGGATTTCAAATGTCTGTATTTTTGTGAATATTTGGTTCTCAGAGCTAAATTTTCTAATTTGTGCTCAGTAAGTGATACTCATGATAATCAATATCAAAGAAATCGTCATTTGCGAATTCAGGAAAAAAGTGCATTTTGAAACCATGGGCTATAGTCCAGCATAATAATGCAAAATAGCCTCGGATTTCAAATGTCTGTATTTTTGTGAATATTTGGTTCTCAGAGTTAAATTTTCTATTTTGTGCTCAGTAGGTGATACTCATTATTATCAATATCAAAGAAATCGTCATTTGCGAATTCAGGAAAAAAGTGAATTTTGAAACCATGGGCTATAGTCCAGCAGAATAAAGCAAAATAGCCTCGAATTTCAAATCTCTCTTTTTTTGTCAATAAAAGGTTCTCAGAGCTAAATTTTCTTATTTGTGCTCAGTAAGTGATACTCATGATTATCAATATCAAAGAAATCGTCATTTGCGAATTCAGGAAAAAAGTGCATTTTGAAACCATGGGCTATAGTCCAGCAGAATAAAGCAAAATAGCCTCGGATTTCAAATGTCTTTACTTTTGTGAATATTTGGTTCTCAGAGCTAAATTTTCTAATTTGTGCTCAGTAAGTGATACTCATGATTATCAATATCAAAGAAATCGTCATTTGCGAATTCAGGAAAAAAGTGCATTTTGAAACCATGGGCTATAGTCCAGCGGAATTAAGCAAAATAGCCTCGGATTTCAAATCTCTCTTTTTTTGTCAATAAAAGGTTCTCAGAGCTAAATATTCTTATTTGTGCTCAGTAGGTGATACTCATGATTATCAATATCAAAGAAATCGTCATTTGCGAATTCAGGAAAAAAGTGCATTTTGAAACCATGGGCTATAGTCCAGCGGAATTAAGCAAAATAGCCTCGGATTTCAAATATCTCTTTTTTTGTCAATAAAAGTTTCTCAGAGCTAAATTTTCTTATTTGTGCTCAGTAAGTGATACTCATGATTATCAATATCAAAGAAATCGTCATTTGCGAATTCAGGAAAAAAGTGCATTTTGAAACCATGGGCTATAGTCCAGCAGAATAAAGCAAAATAGCCTCGGATTTCAAATGTCTTTACTTTTGTGAATATTTGGTTCTCAGAGCTAAATTTTCTAATTTGTGCTCAGTAAGTGATACTCATGATTATCAATATCAAAGAAATCGTCATTTGCGAATTCAGGAAAAAAGTGCATTTTGAAACCATGGGCTATAGTCCAGCGGAATTAAGCAAAATAGCCTCGGATTTCAAATCTCTCTTTTTTTGTCAATAAAAGGTTCTCAGAGCTAAATATTCTTATTTGTGCTCAGTAAGTGATACTCATGATAATCAATATCAAAGAAATCGTCATTTGCGAATTCAGGAAAAAAGTGCATTTTGAAACCATGGGCTATAGTCCAGCATAATAATGCAAAATAGCCTCGGATTTCAAATGTCTGTATTTTTGTGAATATTTGGTTCTCAGAGTTAAATTTTCTATTTTGTGCTCAGTAGGTGATACTCATTATTATCAATATCAAAGAAATCGTCATTTGCGAATTCAGGAAAAAAGTGAATTTTGAAACCATGGGCTATAGTCCAGCAGAATAAAGCAAAATAGCCTCGAATTTCAAATCTCTCTTTTTTTGTCAATAAAAGGTTCTCAGAGCTAAATTTTCTTATTTGTGCTCAGTAAGTGATACTCATGATTATCAATATCAAAGAAATCGTCATTTGCGAATTCAGGAAAAAAGTGCATTTTGAAACCATGGGCTATAGTCCAGCAGAATAAAGCAAAATAGCCTCGGATTTCAAATGTCTTTACTTTTGTGAATATTTGGTTCTCAGAGCTAAATTTTCTAATTTGTGCTCAGTAAGTGATACTCATGATTATCAATATCAAAGAAATCGTCATTTGCGAATTCAGGAAAAAAGTGCATTTTGAAACCATGGGCTATAGTCCAGCGGAATTAAGCAAAATAGCCTCGGATTTCAAATCTCTCTTTTTTTGTCAATAAAAGGTTCTCAGAGCTAAATATTCTTATTTGTGCTCAGTAGGTGATACTCATGATTATCAATATCAAAGAAATCGTCATTTGCGAATTCAGGAAAAAAGTGCATTTTGAAACCATGGGCTATAGTCCAGCATAATAATGCAAAATAGCCTCGGATTTCAAATGTCTTTACTTTTGTGAATATTTGGTTCTCAGAGCTAAATTTTCTAATTTGTGCTCAGTAAGTGATACTCATGATAATCAATATCAAAGAAATCGTCATTTGCGAATTCAGGAAAAAAGTGCATTTTGAAACCATGGGCTATAGTCCAGCAGAATAAAGCAAAATAGCCTCGGATTTCAAATCTCTCTATTTTTGTCAATAAAAGGTTCTCAGAGCTAAATTTTCTAATTTGTGCTCAGTAAGTGATACTCATGATTATTAATATCAAAGAAGTCGTCATTTGCGAATTCAGAAAAAAAGTGAATTTTGAAACCATAGGCTATAGTCCAGCAGAATTAAGCAAAATAGCCTCGGATTTCAAACCTCTCTTTTTTTGTCAATAAAAGGTTCTCAGAGCTAAATTTTCTTATTTGTGCTCAGTAGGTGATACTCATGATTATCAATATCAAAGAAATCGTCATTTGCGAATTCAGGAAAAAAGTGCATTTTGAAACCATGGGCAAGCCAGCAGAATAAAGCAAAATAGCCTCGGATTTCAAATCTCTCTATTTTTGTCAATAAAAGGTTCTCAGAGCTAAATTTTCTAATTTGTGCTCAGTAAGTGATACTCATGATTATCAATATCAAAGAAATCGTCATTTGCGAATTCAGGAAAAAAGTGAATTTTGAAACCATGGGCTATAGTCCAGCAGAATAAAGCAAAATAGCCTCGGATTTCAAATCTCTCTTTTTTTGTCAATAAAAGGTTCTCAGAGCTAAATTTTCTTATTTGTGCTCAGTAAGTGATACTCATGATTATCAATATCAAAGAAATCGTCATTTGCGAATTCAGGAAAAAAGTGAATTTTGAAACCATGGGCTATAGTCCAGCAGAATAAAGCAAAATAGCCTCGGATTTCAAATGTCTTTACTTTTGTGAATATTTGGTTCTCAGAGCTAAATTTTCTAATTTGTGCTCAGTAAGTGATACTCATGATTATCAATATCAAAGAAATCGTCATTTGCGAATTCAGGAAAAAAGTGCATTTTGAAACCATGGGCTATAGTCCAGCAGAATAAAGCAAAATAGCCTCGGATTTCAAATGTCTTTACTTTTGTGAATATTTGGTTCTCAGAGCTAAATTTTCTAATTTGTGCTCAGTAAGTGATACTCATGATTATCAATATCAAAGGAATCGTCATTTGGGAATTCAGGAAAAAAGTGCATTTTGAAACCATGGGCTATAGTCCAGCGGAATTAAGCAAAATAGCCTCGGATTTCAAATCTCTCTTTTTTTTTCAATAAAAGGTTCTCAGAGCTAAATTTTCTTATTTGTGCTCAGTAAGTGATACTCATGATTTTTAATATGATAGAAATCGTTATTTGCGAATTCAGGAAAAAAGTGCATTTTGAAACCATGGGCTATAGTCCAGCAGAATTAAGCAAAATAGCCTCGGATTTCAAATCTCTCTTTTTTTGTCAATAAAAGGTTCTCAGAGCTAAATTTTCTTATTTGTGCTCAGTAAGTGATACTCATGATTATCAATATCAAAGAAATCGTCATTTGCGAATTCAGGAAAAAAGTGCATTTTGAAACCATGGGCTATAGTCCAGCAGAATAAAGCAAAATAGCCTCGGATTTCAAATGTCTGTATTTTTGTGAATATTTGGTTCTCAGAGCTAAATTTTCTAATTTGTGCTCAGTAAGTGATACTCATGATTATCAATATCAAAGAAATCGTCATTTGCGAATTCAGGAAAAAAGTGCATTTTGAAACCATGGGCTATAGTCCAGCGGAATTAAGCAAAATAGCCTCGGATTTCAAATCTCTCTTTTTTTGTCAATAAAAGTTTCTCAGAGCTAAATTTTCTTATTTGTGCTCAGTAAGTGATACTCATGATTATCAATATCAAAGAAATCGTCATTTGCGAATTCAGGAAAAAAGTGCATTTTGAAACCATGGGCTATAGTCCAGCAGAATAAAGCAAAATAGCCTCGGATTTCAAATGTCTTTACTTTTGTGAATATTTGGTTCTCAGAGCTAAATTTTCTAATTTGTGCTCAGTAAGTGATACTCATGATTATCAATATCAAAGGAATCGTCATTTGCGAATTCAGGAAAAAAGTGCATTTTGAAACCATGGGCTATAGTCCAGCAGAATAAAGCAAAATAGCCTCGGATTTCAAATGTCTTTACTTTTGTGAATATTTGGTTCTCAGAGCTAAATTTTCTAATTTGTGCTCAGTAAGTGATACTCATGATTATCAATATCAAAGAAATCGTCATTTGCGAATTCAGGAAAAAAGTGCATTTTGAAACCATGGGCTATAGTCCAGCAGAATAAAGCAAAATAGCCTCGGATTTCAAATGTCTTTACTTTTGTGAATATTTGGTTCTCAGAGCTTAATTTTCTAATTTGTGCTCAGTAAGTGATACTCATGACAATCAATATCAAAGAAATCGTCATTTGCGAATTCAGGAAAAAAGTGCATTTTGAAACCATGGGCTATAGTCCAGCAGAATAAAGCAAAATAGCCTCGGATTTCAAATGTCTGTATTTTTGTGAATATTTGGTTCTCAGAGCTAAATTTTCTAATTTGTGCTCAGTAAGTGATACTCATGATAATCAATATCAAAGAAATCGTCATTTGCGAATTCAGGAAAAAAGTTAATTTTGAAACCATGGGCTATAATCCAGCAGAATAAAGCAAAATAGCCTCGGATTTCAAATCTCTCTATTTTTGTCAATAAAAGGTTCTCAGAGCTAAATTTTCTAATTTGTGCTCAGTAAGTGATACTCATGATTATCAATATCAAAGAAATCGTCATTTGCGAATTCAGGAAAAAAGTGAATTTTGAAACCATGGGCAAGCCAGCAGAATAAAGCAAAATAGCCTCGGATTTCAAATCTCTCTATTTTTGTCAATAAAAGGTTCTCAGAGCTAAATTTTCTAATTTGTGCTCAGTAAGTGATACTCATGATTATCAATATCAAAGAAATCGTCATTTGCGAATTCAGGAAAAAAGTGAATTTTGAAACCATGGGCTATAGTCCAGCAGAATAAAGCAAAATAGCCTCGGATTTCAAATCTCTCTATTTTTGTCAATAAAAGGTTCTCAGAGCTAAATTTTCTAATTTGTGCTCAGTAAGTGATACTCATGATTATCAATATCAAAGAAATCGTCATTTGCGAATTCAGGAAAAAAGTGAATTTAGAAACCATGGGCTATAGTCCAGCAGAATAAAGCAAAATAGCCTCGGATTTCAAATGTCTGTATTTTTGTGAATATTTGGTTCTCAGAGCTAAATTTTCTAATTTGTGGTCAGTAGGTGATACTCAGGATTATCAATATCAAAGAAATCGCCATTTGCGAATTCAGGAAAAAAGTGCATTTTGAAACCATGGACTATAGTCCAGCAGAGTTAAGCAAAATAGCCTCGGATTTCATATCTCTGTATTTTTGTGAATAATTGATTCTCAGGGCTGAATTTTCTAATTTGTGCTCAGTAAGTGATACTCATGATTATCACTATCAGGGAAATCGTCATTTGCGAATTCAGGAAAAAAGTGCATTTTGAAACCATGGACTATAGTCCAGCAGAATAAAGCAAAAAAGCCTCGGATTTCAAATGTCTGTATTTTTGTGAATATTTGGTTCTCAGAGCTAAATTTTCTAATTTGTGCTCAGTAAGTGATACTCATGATTATCAATATCAAAGAAATCGTCATTTGCGAATTCAGGAAAAAAGTGAATTTTGAAACCATGGGCTATAGTCCAGCAGAATAAAGCAAAATAGCCTCGGATTTCAAATCTCTCTATTTCTGTCAATAAAAGGTTCTCAGAGCTAAATTTTCTAATTTGTGCTCAGAAAGTGATACTCATGATTATCAATATCAAAGAAATCGTCATTTGCGAATTCAGGAAAAAAGTGAATTTTGAAACCATGGGCTATAGTCCAGCAGAATAAAGCAAAATAGCCTCGGATTTCAAATCTCTCTATTTTTGTCAATAAAAGGTTCTCAGAGCTAAATTTTCTAATTTGTGCTCAGTAAGTGATACTCATGATTATCAATATCAAAGAAATCGTCATTTGCGAATTCAGGAAAAAAGTGAATTTTGAAACCATGGGCTATAGTCCAGCAGAATAAAGCAAAATAGCCTCGGATTTCAAATGTCTTTACTTTTGTGAATATTTGGTTCTCAGAGCTAAATTTTCTAATTTGTGCTCAGTAGGTGATACTCATGATTATCAATATCAAAGAAATCGTCATTTGCGAATTCAGGAAAAAAGTGCATTTTGAAACCATGGGCTATAGTCCAGCAGAATAAAGCAAAAAAGCCTCGGATTTCAAATGTCTGTATTTTTGTGAATATTTGGTTCTCAGAGCTAAATTTTCTAATTTGTGCTCAGTAAGTGATACTCATGATTATCAATATCAAAGAAATCGTCATTTGCGAATTCAGGAAAAAAGTGAATTTTGAAACCATGGGCTATAGTCCAGCAGAATAAAGCAAAATAGCCTCGGATTTCAAATCTCTCTATTTCTGTCAATAAAAGGTTCTCAGAGCTAAATTTTCTAATTTGTGCTCAGTAAGTGATACTCATGATTATTAATATCAAAGAAATCGTCATTTGCGAATTCAGGAAAAAAGTGAATTTTGAAACCATGGGCTATAGTCCAGCAGAATAAAGCAAAATAGCCTCGGATTTCAAATCTCTCTATTTTTGTCAATAAAAGGTTCTCAGAGCTAAATTTTCTAATTTGTGCTCAGTAAGTGATGCTCATGATTATCAATATCAAAGAAATCGTCATTTGCGAATTCAGGAAAAAAGTGAATTTTGAAACCATGGGCTATAGTCCAGCAGAATAAAGCAAAATAGCCTCGGATTTCAAATGTCTTTACTTTTGTGAATATTTGGTTCTCAGAGCTAAATTTTCTAATTTGTGCTCAGTAGGTGATACTCATGATTATCAATATCAAAGAAAACGTCATTTGCGAATTCAGGAAAAAAGTGCATTTTGAAACCATGGGCTATAGTCCAGCAGAATAAAGCAAAATAGCCTCGGATTTCAAATCTCTCTATTTTTGTCAAGAAAAGGTTCTCAGAGCTAAATTTTCTAATTTGTGCTCAGTAAGTGATACTCATGATTATCAATATCAAAGAAATCGTCATTTGCGAATTCAGGAAAAAAGTGAATTTTGAAACCATGGGCTATAGTCCAGCAGAATAAAGCAAAATAGCCTCGGATTTCAAATGTCTTTACTTTTGTGAATATTTGGTTCTCAGAGCTAAATTTTCTAATTTGTGCTCAGTAGGTGATACTCATGATTATCAATATCAAAGAAATCGTCATTTGCGAATTCAGGAAAAAAGTGCATTTTGAAACCATGGGCTATAGTCCAGCGGAATTAAGCAAAATAGCCTCGGATTTCAAATCTCTCTTTTTTTGTCAATAAAAGTTTCTCAGAGCTAAATTTTCTTATTTGTGCTCAGTAAGTGATACTCATGATTATCAATATCAAAGAAATCGTCATTTGCGAATTCAGGAAAAAAGTGCATTTTGAAACCATGGGCTATAGTCCAGCAGAATAAAGCAAAATAGCCTCGGATTTCAAATGTCTTTACTTTTGTGAATATTTGGTTCTCAGAGCTAAATTTTCTAATTTGTGCTCAGTAGGTGATACTCATGATTATCAATATCAAAGAAAACGTCATTTGCGAATTCAGGAAAAAAGTGCATTTTGAAACCATGGGCTATAGTCCAGCAGAATAAAGCAAAATAGCCTCGGATTTCAAATCTCTCTATTTTTGTCAAGAAAAGGTTCTCAGAGCTAAATTTTCTAATTTGTGCTCAGTAAGTGATACTCATGATTATCAATATCAAAGAAATCGTCATTTGCGAATTCAGGAAAAAAGTGAATTTTGAAACCATGGGCTATAGTCCAGCAGAATAAAGCAAAATAGCCTCGGATTTCAAATGTCTTTACTTTTGTGAATATTTGGTTCTCAGAGCTAAATTTTCTAATTTGTGCTCAGTAGGTGATACTCATGATTATCAATATCAAAGAAATCGTCATTTGCGAATTCAGGAAAAAAGTGCATTTTGAAACCATGGGCTATAGTCCAGCGGAATTAAGCAAAATAGCCTCGGATTTCAAATCTCTCTTTTTTTGTCAATAAAAGTTTCTCAGAGCTAAATTTTCTTATTTGTGCTCAGTAAGTGATACTCATGATTATCAATATCAAAGAAATCGTCATTTGCGAATTCAGGAAAAAAGTGCATTTTGAAACCATGGGCTATAGTCCAGCAGAATAAAGCAAAATAGCCTCGGATTTCAAATGTCTTTACTTTTGTGAATATTTGGTTCTCAGAGCTAAATTTTCTAATTTGTGCTCAGTAGGTGATACTCATGATTATCAATATCAAAGAAAACGTCATTTGCGAATTCAGGAAAAAAGTGCATTTTGAAACCATGGGCTATAGTCCAGCAGAATAAAGCAAAATAGCCTCGGATTTCAAATCTCTCTATTTTTGTCAAGAAAAGGTTCTCAGAGCTAAATTTTCTAATTTGTGCTCAGTAAGTGATACTCATGATTATCAATATCAAAGAAATCGTCATTTGCGAATTCAGGAAAAAAGTGAATTTTGAAACCATGGGCTATAGTCCAGCAGAATAAAGCAAAATAGCCTCGGATTTCAAATGTCTTTACTTTTGTGAATATTTGGTTCTCAGAGCTAAATTTTCTAATTTGTGCTCAGTAGGTGATACTCATGATTATCAATATCAAAGAAAACGTCATTTGCGAATTCAGGAAAAAAGTGCATTTTGAAACCATGGGCTATAGTCCAGCAGAATAAAGCAAAATAGCCTCGGATTTCAAATCTCTCTATTTTTGTCAAGAAAAGGTTCTCAGAGCTAAATTTTCTAATTTGTGCTCAGTAAGTGATACTCATGATTATCAATATCAAAGAAATCGTCATTTGCGAATTCAGGAAAAAAGTGAATTTTGAAACCATGGGCTATAGTCCAGCAGAATAAAGCAAAATAGCCTCGGATTTCAAATGTCTTTACTTTTGTGAATATTTGGTTCTCAGAGCTAAATTTTCTAATTTGTGCTCAGTAGGTGATACTCATGATTATCAATATCAAAGAAAACGTCATTTGCGAATTCAGGAAAAAAGTGCATTTTGAAACCATGGGCTATAGTCCAGCAGAATAAAGCAAAATAGCCTCGGATTTCAAATCTCTCTATTTTTGTCAAGAAAAGGTTCTCAGAGCTAAATTTTCTAATTTGTGCTCAGTAAGTGATACTCATGATTATCAATATCAAAGAAATCGTCATTTGCGAATTCAGGAAAAAAGTGAATTTTGAAACCATGGGCTATAGTCCAGCAGAATAAAGCAAAATAGCCTCGGATTTCAAATCTCTCTATTTTTGTCAAGAAAAGGTTCTCAGAGCTAAATTTTCTAATTTGTGCTCAGTAAGTGATACTCATGATTATCAATATCAAAGAAATCGTCATTTGCGAATTCAGGAAAAAAGTGAATTTTGAAACCATGGGCTATAGTCCAGCAGAATAAAGCAAAATAGCCTCGGATTTCAAATGTCTTTACTTTTGTGAATATTTGGTTCTCAGAGCTAAATTTTCTAATTTGTGCTCAGTAGGTGATACTCATGATTATCAATATCAAAGAAATCGTCATTTGCGAATTCAGGAAAAAAGTGCATTTTGAAACCATGGGCTATAGTCCAGCAGAATAAAGCAAAATAGCCTCGGATTTCAAATCTCTCTATTTTTGTCAAGAAAAGGTTCTCAGAGCTAAATTTTCTAATTTGTGCTCAGTAAGTGATACTCATGATTATCAATATCAAAGAAATCGTCATTTGCGAATTCAGGAAAAAAGTGAATTTTGAAACCATGGGCTATAGTCCAGCAGAATAAAGCAAAATAGCCTCGGATTTCAAATGTCTTTACTTTTGTGAATATTTGGTTCTCAGAGCTAAATTTTCTAATTTGTGCTCAGTAGGTGATACTCATGATTATCAATATCAAAGAAAACGTCATTTGCGAATTCAGGAAAAAAGTGCATTTTGAAACCATGGGCTATAGTCCAGCAGAATAAAGCAAAATAGCCTCGGATTTCAAATCTCTCTATTTTTGTCAAGAAAAGGTTCTCAGAGCTAAATTTTCTTATTTGTGCTCAGTAAGTGATACTCATGATTATCAATATCAAAGAAATCGTCATTTGCGAATTCAGGAAAAAAGTGAATTTTGAAACCATGGGCTATAGTCCAGCAGAATAAAGCAAAATAGCCTCGGATTTCAAATCTCTCTATTTTTGTCAAGAAAAGGTTCTCAGAGCTAAATTTTCTAATTTGTGCTCAGTAAGTGATACTCATGATTATCAATATCAAAGAAATCGTCATTTGCGAATTCAGGAAAAAAGTGAATTTTGAAACCATGGGCTATAGTCCAGCAGAATAAAGCAAAATAGCCTCGGATTTCAAATCTCTCTATTTTTGTCAAGAAAAGGTTCTCAGAGCTAAATTTTCTAATTTGTGCTCAGTAAGTGATACTCATGATTATCAATATCAAAGAAATCGTCATTTGCGAATTCAGGAAAAAAGTGAATTTTGAAACCATGGGCTATAGTCCAGCAGAATAAAGCAAAATAGCCTCGGATTTCAAATCTCTCTATTTTTGTCAAGAAAAGGTTCTCAGAGCTAAATTTTCTAATTTGTGCTCAGTAAGTGATACTCATGATTATCAATATCAAAGAAATCGTCATTTGCGAATTCAGGAAAAAAGTGAATTTTGAAACCATGGGCTATAGTCCAGCAGAATAAAGCAAAATAGCCTCGGATTTCAAATGTCTTTACTTTTGTGAATATTTGGTTCTCAGAGCTAAATTTTCTAATTTGTGCTCAGTAGGTGATACTCATGATTATCAATATCAAAGAAATCGTCATTTGCGAATTCAGGAAAAAAGTGCATTTTGAAACCATGGGCTATAGTCCAGCAGAATAAAGCAAAATAGCCTCGGATTTCAAATCTCTCTATTTTTGTCAAGAAAAGGTTCTCAGAGCTAAATTTTCTAATTTGTGCTCAGTAAGTGATACTCATGATTATCAATATCAAAGAAATCGTCATTTGCGAATTCAGGAAAAAAGTGAATTTTGAAACCATGGGCTATAGTCCAGCAGAATAAAGCAAAATAGCCTCGGATTTCAAATGTCTTTACTTTTGTGAATATTTGGTTCTCAGAGCTAAATTTTCTAATTTGTGCTCAGTAGGTGATACTCATGATTATCAATATCAAAGAAAACGTCATTTGCGAATTCAGGAAAAAAGTGCATTTTGAAACCATGGGCTATAGTCCAGCAGAATAAAGCAAAATAGCCTCGGATTTCAAATCTCTCTATTTTTGTCAAGAAAAGGTTCTCAGAGCTAAATTTTCTAATTTGTGCTCAGTAAGTGATACTCATGATTATCAATATCAAAGAAATCGTCATTTGCGAATTCAGGAAAAAAGTGAATTTTGAAACCATGGGCTATAGTCCAGCAGAATAAAGCAAAATAGCCTCGGATTTCAAATGTCTTTACTTTTGTGAATATTTGGTTCTCAGAGCTAAATTTTCTAATTTGTGCTCAGTAGGTGATACTCATGATTATCAATATCAAAGAAATCGTCATTTGCGAATTCAGGAAAAAAGTGCATTTTGAAACCATGGGCTATAGTCCAGCGGAATTAAGCAAAATAGCCTCGGATTTCAAATCTCTCTTTTTTTGTCAATAAAAGTTTCTCAGAGCTAAATTTTCTTATTTGTGCTCAGTAAGTGATACTCATGATTATCAATATCAAAGAAATCGTCATTTGCGAATTCAGGAAAAAAGTGCATTTTGAAACCATGGGCTATAGTCCAGCAGAATAAAGCAAAATAGCCTCGGATTTCAAATGTCTTTACTTTTGTGAATATTTGGTTCTCAGAGCTAAATTTTCTAATTTGTGCTCAGTAGGTGATACTCATGATTATCAATATCAAAGAAAACGTCATTTGCGAATTCAGGAAAAAAGTGCATTTTGAAACCATGGGCTATAGTCCAGCAGAATAAAGCAAAATAGCCTCGGATTTCAAATCTCTCTATTTTTGTCAAGAAAAGGTTCTCAGAGCTAAATTTTCTAATTTGTGCTCAGTAAGTGATACTCATGATTATCAATATCAAAGAAATCGTCATTTGCGAATTCAGGAAAAAAGTGAATTTTGAAACCATGGGCTATAGTCCAGCAGAATAAAGCAAAATAGCCTCGGATTTCAAATGTCTTTACTTTTGTGAATATTTGGTTCTCAGAGCTAAATTTTCTAATTTGTGCTATGATTATCAATATCAAAGAAATCGTCATTTGCGAATTCAGGAAAAAAGTGCATTTTGAAACCATGGGCTATAGTCCAGCAGAATAAAGCAAAATAGCCTCGGATTTCAAATCTCTCTATTTTTGTCAAGAAAAGGTTCTCAGAGCTAAATTTTCTAATTTGTGCTCAGTAAGTGATACTCATGATTATCAATATCAAAGAAATCGTCATTTGCGAATTCAGGAAAAAAGTGAATTTTGAAACCATGGGCTATAGTCCAGCAGAATAAAGCAAAATAGCCTCGGATTTCAAATGTCTTTACTTTTGTGAATATTTGGTTCTCAGAGCTAAATTTTCTAATTTGTGCTCAGTAGGTGATACTCATGATTATCAATATCAAAGAAATCGTCATTTGCGAATTCAGGAAAAAAGTGCATTTTGAAACCATGGGCTATAGTCCAGCAGAATAAAGCAAAATAGCCTCGGATTTCAAATCTCTCTATTTTTGTCAAGAAAAGGTTCTCAGAGCTAAATTTTCTAATTTGTGCTCAGTAAGTGATACTCATGATTATCAATATCAAAGAAATCGTCATTTGCGAATTCAGGAAAAAAGTGAATTTTGAAACCATGGGCTATAGTCCAGCAGAATAAAGCAAAATAGCCTCGGATTTCAAATGTCTTTACTTTTGTGAATATTTGGTTCTCAGAGCTAAATTTTCTAATTTGTGCTCAGTAGGTGATACTCATGATTATCAATATCAAAGAAATCGTCATTTGCGAATTCAGGAAAAAAGTGCATTTTGAAACCATGGGCTATAGTCCAGCGGAATTAAGCAAAATAGCCTCGGATTTCAAATCTCTCTTTTTTTGTCAATAAAAGTTTCTCAGAGCTAAATTTTCTTATTTGTGCTCAGTAAGTGATACTCATGATTATCAATATCAAAGAAATCGTCATTTGCGAATTCAGGAAAAAAGTGCATTTTGAAACCATGGGCTATAGTCCAGCAGAATAAAGCAAAATAGCCTCGGATTTCAAATCTCTCTATTTTTGTCAAGAAAAGGTTCTCAGAGCTAAATTTTCTAATTTGTGCTCAGTAAGTGATACTCATGATTATCAATATCAAAGAAATCGTCATTTGCGAATTCAGGAAAAAAGTGAATTTTGAAACCATGGGCTATAGTCCAGCAGAATAAAGCAAAATAGCCTCGGATTTCAAATGTCTTTACTTTTGTGAATATTTGGTTCTCAGAGCTAAATTTTCTAATTTGTGCTCAGTAGGTGATACTCATGATTATCAATATCAAAGAAATCGTCATTTGCGAATTCAGGAAAAAAGTGCATTTTGAAACCATGGGCTATAGTCCAGCAGAATAAAGCAAAATAGCCTCGGATTTCAAATCTCTCTATTTTTGTCAAGAAAAGGTTCTCAGAGCTAAATTTTCTAATTTGTGCTCAGTAAGTGATACTCATGATTATCAATATCAAAGAAATCGTCATTTGCGAATTCAGGAAAAAAGTGAATTTTGAAACCATGGGCTATAGTCCAGCAGAATAAAGCAAAATAGCCTCGGATTTCAAATCTCTCTATTTTTGTCAAGAAAAGGTTCTCAGAGCTAAATTTTCTAATTTGTGCTCAGTAAGTGATACTCATGATTATCAATATCAAAGAAATCGTCATTTGCGAATTCAGGAAAAAAGTGAATTTTGAAACCATGGGCTATAGTCCAGCAGAATAAAGCAAAATAGCCTCGGATTTCAAATGTCTTTACTTTTGTGAATATTTGGTTCTCAGAGCTAAATTTTCTAATTTGTGCTCAGTAGGTGATACTCATGATTATCAATATCAAAGCAATCGTCATTTGCGAATTCAGGAAAAAAGTGCATTTTGAAACCATGGGCTATAGTCCAGCAGAATAAAGCAAAAAAGCCTCGGATTTCAAATGTCTGTATTTTTGTGAATATTTGGTTCTCAGAGCTAAATTTTCTAATTTGTGCTCAGTAAGTGATACTCATGATTATCAATATCAAAGAAATCGTCATTTGCGAATTCAGGAAAAAAGTGAATTTTGAAACCATGGGCTATAGTCCAGCAGAATAAAGCAAAATAGCCTCGGATTTCAAATCTCTCTATTTCTGTCAATAAAAGGTTCTCAGAGCTAAATTTTCTAATTTGTGCTCAGTAAGTGATACTCATGATTATCAATATCAAAGAAATCGTCATTTGCGAATTCAGGAAAAAAGTGAATTTTGAAACCATGGGCTATAGTCCAGCAGAATAAAGCAAAATAGCCTCGGATTTCAAATCTCTCTATTTTTGTCAATAAAAGGTTCTCAGAGCTAAATTTTCTAATTTGTGCTCAGTAAGTGATACTCATGATTATCAATATCAAAGAAATCGTCATTTGCGAATTCAGGAAAAAAGTGCATTTTGAAACCATGGTCCAGCTATAGTCCAGCGGAATTAAGCAAAATAGCCTCGGATTTCAAATCTCTCTTTTTTTGTCAATAAAAGTTTCTCAGAGCTAAATTTTCTTATTTGTGCTCAGTAAGTGATACTCATGATTATCAATATCAAAGAAATCGTCATTTGCGAATTCAGGAAAAAAGTGCATTTTGAAACCATGGGCTATAGTCCAGCAGAATAAAGCAAAATAGCCTCGGATTTCAAATCTCTCTATTTTTGTCAATAAAAGGTTCTCAGAGCTAAATTTTCTAATTTGTGCTCAGTAAGTGATACTCATGATTATCAATATCAAAGAAATCGTCATTTGCGAATTCAGGAAAAAAGTGAATTTTGAAACCATGGGCTATAGTCCAGCAGAATAAAGCAAAATAGCCTCGGATTTCAAATGTCTTTACTTTTGTGAATATTTGGTTCTCAGAGCTAAATTTTCTAATTTGTGCTCAGTAGGTGATACTCATGATTATCAATATCAAAGAAAACGTCATTTGCGAATTCAGGAAAAAAGTGCATTTTGAAACCATGGGCTATAGTCCAGCAGAATAAAGCAAAATAGCCTCGGATTTCAAATCTCTCTATTTTTGTCAAGAAAAGGTTCTCAGAGCTAAATTTTCTAATTTGTGCTCAGTAAGTGATACTCATGATTATCAATATCAAAGAAATCGTCATTTGCGAATTCAGGAAAAAAGTGAATTTTGAAACCATGGGCTATAGTCCAGCAGAATAAAGCAAAATAGCCTCGGATTTCAAATGTCTTTACTTTTGTGAATATTTGGTTCTCAGAGCTAAATTTTCTAATTTGTGCTCAGTAGGTGATACTCATGATTATCAATATCAAAGAAATCGTCATTTGCGAATTCAGGAAAAAAGTGCATTTTGAAACCATGGGCTATAGTCCAGCAGAATAAAGCAAAAAAGCCTCGGATTTCAAATGTCTGTATTTTTGTGAATATTTGGTTCTCAGAGCTAAATTTTCTAATTTGTGCTCAGTAAGTGATACTCATGATTATCAATATCAAAGAAATCGTCATTTGCGAATTCAGGAAAAAAGTGAATTTTGAAACCATGGGCTATAGTCCAGCAGAATAAAGCAAAATAGCCTCGGATTTCAAATCTCTCTATTTCTGTCAATAAAAGGTTCTCAGAGCTAAATTTTCTAATTTGTGCTCAGTAAGTGATACTCATGATTATCAATATCAAAGAAATCGTCATTTGCGAATTCAGGAAAAAAGTGAATTTTGAAACCATGGGCTATAGTCCAGCAGAATAAAGCAAAATAGCCTCGGATTTCAAATGTCTGTATTTTTGTGAATATTTGGTTCTCAGAGCTAAATTTTCTAATTTGTGCTCAGTAAGTGATACTCATGATTATCAATATCAAAGAAATCGTCATTTGCGAATTCAGGAAAAAAGTGCATTTTGAAACCATGGGCTATAGTCCAGCAGAATAAAGCAAAAAAGCCTCGGATTTCAAATGTCTGTATTTTTGTGAATATTTGGTTCTCAGAGCTAAATTTTCTAATTTGTGCTCAGTAAGTGATACTCATGATTATCAATATCAAAGAAATCGTCATTTGCGAATTCAGGAAAAAAGTGAATTTTGAAACCATGGGCTATAGTCCAGCAGAATAAAGCAAAATAGCCTCGGATTTCAAATCTCTCTATTTCTGTCAATAAAAGGTTCTCAGAGCTAAATTTTCTAATTTGTGCTCAGTAAGTGATACTCATGATTATCAATATCAAAGAAATCGTCATTTGCGAATTCAGGAAAAAAGTGAATTTTGAAACCATGGGCTATAGTCCAGCAGAATAAAGCAAAATAGCCTCGGATTTCAAATGTCTTTACTTTTGTGAATATTTGGTTCTCAGAGCTAAATTTTCTAATTTGTGCTCAGTAGGTGATACTCATGATTATCAATATCAAAGAAAACGTCATTTGCGAATTCAGGAAAAAAGTGCATTTTGAAACCATGGGCTATAGTCCAGCAGAATAAAGCAAAATAGCCTCGGATTTCAAATCTCTCTATTTTTGTCAAGAAAAGGTTCTCAGAGCTAAATTTTCTAATTTGTGCTCAGTAAGTGATACTCATGATTATCAATATCAAAGAAATCGTCATTTGCGAATTCAGGAAAAAAGTGAATTTTGAAACCATGGGCTATAGTCCAGCAGAATAAAGCAAAATAGCCTCGGATTTCAAATGTCTTTACTTTTGTGAATATTTGGTTCTCAGAGCTAAATTTTCTAATTTGTGCTCAGTAGGTGATACTCATGATTATCAATATCAAAGAAATCGTCATTTGCGAATTCAGGAAAAAAGTGCATTTTGAAACCATGGGCTATAGTCCAGCGGAATTAAGCAAAATAGCCTCGGATTTCAAATCTCTCTTTTTTTGTCAATAAAAGTTTCTCAGAGCTAAATTTTCTTATTTGTGCTCAGTAAGTGATACTCATGATTATCAATATCAAAGAAATCGTCATTTGCGAATTCAGGAAAAAAGTGCATTTTGAAACCATGGGCTATAGTCCAGCAGAATAAAGCAAAATAGCCTCGGATTTCAAATGTCTTTACTTTTGTGAATATTTGGTTCTCAGAGCTAAATTTTCTAATTTGTGCTCAGTAAGTGATACTCATGATTATCAATATCAAAGGAATCGTCATTTGCGAATTCAGGAAAAAAGTGCATTTTGAAACCATGGGCTATAGTCCAGCGGAATTAAGCAAAATAGCCTCGGATTTCAAATCTCTCTTTTTTTGTCAATAAAAGTTTCTCAGAGCTAAATTTTCTTATTTGTGCTCCGTAAGTGATACTCATGATTATCAATATCAAAGAAATCGTCATTTGCGAATTCAGGAAAAAAGTGCATTTTGAAACCATGGGCTATAGTCCAGCAGAATAAAGCAAAATAGCCTCGGATTTCAAATGTCTTTACTTTTGTGAATATTTGGTTCTCAGAGCTAAATTTTCTAATTTGTGCTCAGTAAGTGATACTCATGATAATCAATATCAAAGAAATCGTCATTTGCGAATTCAGGAAAAAAGTGCATTTTGAAACCATGGGCTATAGTCCAGCAGAATAAAGCAAAATAGCCTCGGATTTCAAATGTCTGTATTTTTGTGAATATTTGGTTCTCAGAGCTAAATTTTCTAATTTGTGGTCAGTAGGTGATACTCAGGATTATCAATATCAAAGAAATCGCCATTTGAAAATTCAGGAAAAAAGTGCATTTTGAAACCATGGGCTATAGTCCAGCAGAATAAAGCAAAAAAGCCTCGGATTTCAAATGTCTGTATTTTTGTGAATATTTGGTTCTCAGAGCTAAATTTTCTAATTTGTGCTCAGTAAGTGATACTCATGATTATCAATATCAAAGAAATCGTCATTTGCGAATTCAGGAAAAAAGTGAATTTTGAAACCATGGGCTATAGTCCAGCAGAATAAAGCAAAATAGCCTCGGATTTCAAATCTCTCTATTTTTGTCAATAAAAGGTTCTCAGAGCTAAATTTTCTAATTTGTGCTCAGTAAGTGATACTCATGATTATCAATATCAAAGAAATCGTCATTTGCGAATTCAGGAAAAAAGTGAATTTTGAAACCATGGGCTATAGTCCAGCAGAATAAAGCAAAATAGCCTCGGATTTCAAATCTCTCTATTTTTGTCAATAAAAGGTTCTCAGAGCTAAATTTTCTAATTTGTGCTCAGTGAGTGATACTCATGATTATCAATATCAAAGAAATCGTCATTTGCGAATTCAGGAAAAAAGTGAATTTTGAAACCATGGGCTATAGTCCAGCAGAATAAAGCAAAATAGCCTCGGATTTCAAATGTCTTTACTTTTGTGAATATTTGGTTCTCAGAGCTAAATTTTCTAATTTGTGCTCAGTAGGTGATACTCATGATTATCAATATCAAAGAAAACGTCATTTGCGAATTCAGGAAAAAAGTGCATTTTGAAACCATGGGCTATAGTCCAGCAGAATAAAGCAAAATAGCCTCGGATTTCAAATGTCTTTACTTTTGTGAATATTTGGTTCTCAGAGCTAAATTTTCTAATTTGTGCTCAGTAGGTGATACTCATGATTATCAATATCAAAGAAAACGTCATTTGCGAATTCAGGAAAAAAGTGCATTTTGAAACCATGGGCTATAGTCCAGCAGAATAAAGCAAAATAGCCTCGGATTTCAAATCTCTCTATTTTTGTCAATAAAAGGTTCTCAGAGCTAAATTTTCTAATTTGTGCTCAGTAAGTGATACTCATGATTATCAATATCAAAGAAATCGTCATTTGCGAATTCAGGAAAAAAGTGAATTTTGAAACCATGGGCTATAGTCCAGCAGAATAAAGCAAAATAGCCTCGGATTTCAAATGTCTGTATTTTTGTGAATATTTGGTTCTCAGAGCTAAATTTTCTAATTTGTGCTCAGTAAGTGATACTCATGATTATCAATATCAAAGAAATCGTCATTTGCGAATTCAGGAAAAAAGTGCATTTTGAAACCATGGGCTATAGTCCAGCAGAATAAAGCAAAATAGCCTCGGATTTCAAATGTCTGTATTTTTGTGAATATTTGGTTCTCAGAGCTAAATTTTCTAATTTGTGCTCAGTAAGTGATACTCATGATTATCAATATCAAAGAAAACGTCATTTGCGAATTCAGGGAAAAAGTGCATTTTGAAACCATGGGCTATAGTCCAGCAGAATAAAGCAAAATAGCCTCGGATTTCAAATCTCTCTATTTTTGTCAATAAAAGGTTCTCAGAGCTAAATTTTCTAATTTGTGCTCAGTAAGTGATACTCATGATTATCAATATCAAAGAAATCGTCATTTGCGAATTCAGGAAAAAAGTGAATTTTGAAACCATGGGCTATAGTCCAGCAGAATAAAGCAAAATAGCCTCGGATTTCAAATGTCTTTACTTTTGTGAATATTTGGTTCTCAGAGCTAAATTTTCTAATTTGTGCTCAGTAAGTGGTACTCATGATTATCAATATCAAAGAAATCGTCATTTGCGAATTCAGGAAAAAAGTGAATTTTGAAACCATGGGCTATAGTCCAGCAGAATAAAGCAAAATAGCCTCGGATTTCAAATGTCTGTATTTTTGTGAATATTTGGTTCTCAGAGCTAAATTTTCTAATTTGTGCTCAGTAAGTGATACTCATGATTATCAATATCAAAGAAATCGTCATTTGCGAATTCAGGAAAAAAGTGCATTTTGAAACCATGGGCTATAGTCCAGCAGAATAAAGCAAAATAGCCTCGGATTTCAAATGTCTGTATTTTTGTGAATATTTGGTTCTCAGAGCTAAATTTTCTAATTTGTGCTCAGTAGGTGATACTCATGATTATCAATATCAAAGAAAACGTCATTTGCGAATTCAGGAAAAAAGTGCATTTTGAAACCATGGGCTATAGTCCAGCAGAATAAAGAAAATAGCCTCGGATTTCAAATCTCTCTATTTTTGTCAATAAAAGGTTCTCAGAGCTAAATTTTCTAATTTGTGCTCAGTAAGTGATACTCATGATTATCAATATCAAAGAAATCGTCATTTGCGAATTCAGGAAAAAAGTGAATTTTGAAACCATGGGCTATAGTCCAGCAGAATAAAGCAAAATAGCCTCGGATTTCAAATGTCTTTACTTTTGTGAATATTTGGTTCTCAGAGCTAAATTTTCTAATTTGTGCTCAGTAAGTGATACTCATGATTATCAATATCAAAGAAATCGTCATTTGCGAATTCAGGAAAAAAGTGCATTTTGAAACCATGGGCTATAGTCCAGCAGAATAAAGCAAAATAGCCTCGGATTTCAAATGTCTGTATTTTTGTGAATATTTGGTTCTCAGAGCTAAATTTTCTAATTTGTGCTCAGTAAGTGATACTCATGATTATCAATATCAAAGAAATCGTCATTTGCGAATTCAGGAAAAAAGTGCATTTTGAAACCATGGGCTATAGTCCAGCAGAATAAAGCAAAATAGCCTCGGATTTCAAATGTCTGTATTTTTGTGAATATTTGGTTCTCAGAGCTAAATTTTCTAATTTGTGCTCAGTAAGTGATACTCATGATTATCAATATCAAAGAAATCGTCATTTGCGAATTCAGGAAAAAAGTGCATTTTGAAACCATGGGCTATAGTCCAGCAGAATTAAGCAAAATAGCCTCGGATTTCAAATCTCTCTTTTTTTTTCAATAAAAGGTTCTCAGATCTAAATTTTCTTATTTGTGCTCAGTAAGTGATACTCATGATTATCAATATCAAAGAAGTCGTCATTTGCGAATTCAGGAAAAAAGTGCATTTTGAAACCATGGGCTATAGTCCAGCAGAATTAAGCAAAATAGCCTCGGATTTCAAATCTCTCTTTTTTTTTCAATAAAAGGTTCTCAGATCTAAATTTTCTTATTTGTGCTCAGTAAGTGATACTCATGATTATCAATATCAAAGAAGTCGTCATTTGCGAATTCAGGAAAAAAGTGCATTTTGAAACCATGGGCTATAGTCCAGCAGAATAAAGCAAAATAGCCTCGGATTTCAAATGTCTGTATTTTTGTGAATATTTGGTTCTCAGAGCTAAATTTTCTAATTTGTGCTCAGTAGGTGATACTCATGATTATCAATATCAAAGAAAACGTCATTTGCGAATTCAGGAAAAAAGTGCATTTTGAAACCATGGGCTATAGTCCAGCAGAATAAAGAAAATAGCCTCGGATTTCAAATCTCTCTATTTTTGTCAATAAAAGGTTCTCAGAGCTAAATTTTCTAATTTGTGCTCAGTAAGTGATACTCATGATTATCAATATCAAAGAAATCGTCATTTGCGAATTCAGGAAAAAAGTGAATTTTGAAACCATGGGCTATAGTCCAGCAGAATAAAGCAAAATAGCCTCGGATTTCAAATGTCTTTACTTTTGTGAATATTTGGTTCTCAGAGCTAAATTTTCTAATTTGTGCTCAGTAAGTGATACTCATGATTATCAATATCAAAGAAATCGTCATTTGCGAATTCAGGAAAAAAGTGCATTTTGAAACCATGGGCTATAGTCCAGCAGAATAAAGCAAAATAGCCTCGGATTTCAAATGTCTGTATTTTTGTGAATATTTGGTTCTCAGAGCTAAATTTTCTAATTTGTGCTCAGTAAGAGATACTCATGATTATCAATATCAAAGAAATCGTCATTTGCGAATTCAGGAAAAAAGTGCATTTTGAAACCATGGGCTATAGTCCAGCAGAATTAAGCAAAATAGCCTCGGATTTCAAATCTCTCTTTTTTTTTCAATAAAAGGTTCTCAGATCTAAATTTTCTTATTTGTGCTCAGTAAGTGATACTCATGATTATCAATATCATAGAAATCGTCATTTGCGAATTCAGGAAAAAAGTGCATTTTGAAACCATGGGCTATAGTCCAGCAGAATTAAGCAAAATAGCCTCGGATTTCAAATGTCTGTATTTTTGTGAATATTTGGTTCTCAGAGCTAAATTTTCTAATTTGTGCTCAGTATTAATTAAGAATTAAGCAAAATAGCCTCGGATTTCAAATGTCTGTATTTTTGTGAATATTTGGTTCTCAGAGCTAAATTTTCTAATTTGTGCTCAGTAAGTGATACTCATGATTATCAATATCAAAGAAATCGTCATTTGCGAATTCAGGAAAAAAGTGCATTTTGAAACCATGGGCTATAGTCCAGCAGAATAAAGCAATAAAGCCTCGGATTTCAAATGTCTGTATTTTTGTGAATATTTGGTTCTCAGAGCTAAATTTTCTAATTTGTGCTCAGTAAGTGACACTAATGATTATCAATATCAAAGAAATCGTCATTTGCGAATTCAGGAAAAAAGTGAATTTTGAGACCCTGGGCTATAGTCCAGCAGAATAAAGCAAAATAGCCTCGGATTTCAAATGTCTTTACTTTTGTGAATATTTGGTTCTCAGAGCTAAATTTTCTAATTTGTGCTCAGTAAGTGATACTCATGATTATCAATATCAAAGAAATCGTCATTTGCGAATTCAGGAAAAAAGTGAATTTTGAAACCCTGGGCTATAGTCCAGCAGAATAAAGCAAAATAGCCTCGGATTTCAAATGTCTTTACTTTTGTGAATATTTGGTTCTCAGAGTTAAATTCTCTTATTTGTGCTCAGTAGGTGATACTCATGATTATCAATATCAGAGAAATCGTCATTTGCGAATTCAGGAAAAAAGTGCATTTTGAAACCATGGGCTATAGTCCAGCAGAATAAAGCAAAATAGCCTCGGATTTCAAATGTCTTTACTTTTGTGAATATTTGGTTCTCAGAGTTAAATTCTCTAATTTGTGCTCAGTAGGTGATACTCATGATTATCAATATCAGAGAAATCGTCATTTGCGAATTCAGGAAAAAAGTGCATTTTGAAACCATGGGCTATAGTCCAGCAGAATAAAGCAAAATAGCCTCGGATTTTAAATGTCTGTATTTTTGTCAATAATTGGCTCTCAGAGCTTTATTTTCAAATTTGTGTTCAGTTAGTGATGCTCATGATTTTTAATATGATAGAAATCGTCATTTGCGAATTCAGGAAAAAAGTGCATTTTGAAACCATGGGCTATAATCCAGCAGAATAAAGCAAAATAGCCTCGGATTTCAAATGTCTGTATTTTTGTCAATAATTGGCTCTCAGAGCTTTATTTTCAAATTTGTGTTCAGTAAGTGATGCTCATGATTTTTAATATGATAGAAATCGTCATTTGCGAATTCAGGAAAAAATTGCATTTTGAAACCATGGGCTATAGTCCAGCAGAATAAAGCAAAATAGCCTCGGATTTCAAATGTCTGTATTTTTGTGAATATTTGGATCTCAGAGCTAAATTTTCTAATTTGTGCTCAGTAAGTGATACTCATGATTATCAATATCAAAGAAATCGTCATTTGCGAATTCAGGAAAAAAGTGAATTTTGAAACCATGGGCTATAGTCCAGCAGAATTAAGCAAAATAGCCTCGGATTTCAAATGTCTGTATTTTTGTGAATAATTTGTTCTCAGAGCAAAATTTTCTAATTTGTGCTCAGTAAGGGATACTCATGATTATCAATATCAAAGAAATCGTCATTTGCGAATTCAGGAAAAAAGTGAATTTTGAAACCATGGGCTATAGTCCAGCAGAATAAAGCAAAATTGCCTCGGATTTCAAATGTCTTTACTTTTGTGAATATTTGGTTCTCAGAGCTAAATTTTCTAATTTGTGCTCAGTAAGTGATACTCATGATTATCAATATCAAAGAAATCGTCATTTGCGAATTCAGGAAAAAAGTGAATTTTGAAACCATGGGCTATAGTCCAGAAGAATAAAGCAAAATAGCCTCGGATTTCAAATGTCTGTATTTTTGTGAATATTTGGTTCTCAGAGCTAAATTTTCTAATTTGTGCTCAGTAAGTGATACTCATGATTATCAATATCAAAGAAATCGTCATTTGCGAATTCAGGAAAAAAGTGAATTTTGAAACCATGGGCTATAGTCCAGCAGAATACAGCAAAATAGCCTCGGATTTCAAATGTCTGTATTTTTGTCAATAATTGGCTCTCAGAGCTTTATTTTCAAATTTGTGTTCAGTAAGTGATGCTCATGATTTTGAATATGATAGAAATCTTCATTTGCGAATTCAGGAAAAAAGTGCATTTTGAAACCATGGGCTATAGTCCAGCAGAATAAAGCAAAATAGCCTCGGATTTCAAATGTCTGTATTTTTGTCAATAATTGGCTCTCAGAGCTTTATTTTCAAATTTGTGTTCAGTAAGTGATGCTTATGATTTTTAATATGATAGAAATCGTCATTTGCGAATTCAGGAAAAAATTGCATTTTGAAACCATGGGCTATAGTCCAGCAGAATAAAGCAAAATAGCCTCGGATTTCAAATGTCTGTATTTTTGTGAATATTTGGATCTCAGAGCTAAATTTTCTAATTTGTGCTCAGTAAGTGATACTCATGATAATCAATATCAAAGAAATCGTCATTTGCGAATTCAGGAAAAAAGTGAATTTTGAAACCATGGGCTATAGTCCAGCAGAATTAAGCAAAATAGCCTCGGAAATCAAATGTCTGTATTTTTGTGAATAATTTGTTCTCAGAGCTAAATTTTCTAATTTGTGCTCAGTATGTGATACTCATGATTATCAATATCAAAGAAATCGTCATTTGCGAATTCAGGAAAAAAGTGAATTTTGAAACCATGGGCTATAGTCCAGCAGAATAAAGCAAAATTGCCTCGGATTTCAAATGTCTTTACTTTTGTGAATATTTGGTTCTCAGAGCTAAATTTTCTAATTTGTGCTCAGTAAGTGATACTCATGATTATCAATATCAAAGAAATCGTCATTTGCGAATTCAGGAAAAAAGTGCATTTTGAAACCATGGGCTATAGTCCAGCAGAATAAAGCAAAATAGCCTCGGATTTCAAATGTCTGTATTTTTGTGAATATTTGGTTCTCAGAGCTAAATTTTCTAATTTGTGCTCAGTAAGTGATACTCATGATTATCAATATCAAAGAAATCGTCATTTGCGAATTCAGGAAAAAAGTGAATTTAGAAACCATGGGCTATAGTCCAGCAGAATAAAGCAAAATAGCCTCGTGCATTTTGAAACCATGGGCTATAGTCCAGCAGAATAAAGCAAAATAGCCTGGGATTTCAAATGTCTGTATTTTTGTGAATATTTGGTTCTCAGAGCTAAATTTTCTAATTTGTGCTCAGTAAGTGATACTCATGATTATCAATATCAAAGAAATCGTCATTTGCGAATTCAGGAAAAAAGTAAATTTAGAAACCATGGGCTATAGTCCAGCAGAATAAAGCAAAATAGCCTCGGATTTCAAATGTCTGTATTTTTGTGAATATTTGGTTCTCAGAGCTAAATTTTCTAATTTGTGCTCAGTAAGTGATGCTCATGATTTTTAATATGATAGAAATCGTCATTTGCGAATTCAGGAAAAAAGTGCATTTTGAAACCATGGGCTATAGTCCAGCAGAATTAAGCAAAATAGCCTCGGATTTCAAATGTCTGTATTTTTGTGAATATTTGGTTCTCAGAGCTAAATTTTCTAATTTGTGCTCAGTAAGTGATATTCATGATTATCAATATCAAAGAAATCGTCATTTGCGAATTCAGGAAAAAAGTGAATTTTGAAACCATGGGCTATAGTCCAGCAGAATAAAGCAAAATAGCCTCGGATTTCAAATGTCTTTACTTTTGTGAATATTTGGTTCTCAGAGCTAAATTTTCTAATTTGTGCTCAGTAAGTGATATTCATGATTATCAATATCAAAGAGATCGTCATTTGCGAATTCAGGAAAAAAGTGCATTTTGAAACCATGGGCTATAGTCCAGCAGAATTAAGCAAAATAGCCTCGGATTTCAAATCTCTCTTTTTTTTCAATAAAAGGTTCTCAGAGCTAAATTTTCTTATTTGTGCTCAGTAAGTGATACTCATGATTATCAATATCAAAGAAGTCGTCATTTGCGAATTCAGAAAAAAAGTGCATTTTGAAACCATGGGCTATAGTCCAGCAGAATTAAGCAAAATAGCCTCGGATTTCAAATGTCTGTATTTTTGTGAATATTTGGTTCTCAGAGCTAAATTTTCTAATTTGTGCTCAGTAAGTGATACTCATGATTATCAATATCAAAGAAATCGTCATTTGCGAATTCAGGAAAAAAGTGAATTTTGAAACCATGGGCTATAGTCCAGCAGAATAAAGCAAAACAGCCTCGGATTTCAAATGTCTTTACTTTTGTGAATATTTGGTTCTCAGAGTTAAATTTTCTAATTTGTGCTCAGTAGGTGATACTCATGATTATCAATATCAAAGAAATCGTCATTTGCGAATTCAGGAAAAAAGTGCATTTTGAAACCATGGGCTATAGTCCAGCAGAATAAAGCAAAAAAGCCTCGGATTTCAAATGTCTGTATTTTTGTGAATATTTGGTTCTCAGAGCTAAATTTTCTAATTTGTGCTCAGTAAGTGATACTCATGATTATCAACATCAAAGAAATCGTCATTTGCGAATTCAGGAAAAAAGTGCATTTTGAAACCATGGGCTATAGTCCAGCAGAATTAAGCAAAATAGCCTCGGATTTCAAATCTCTCTTTTTTTTCAATAAAAGGTTCTCAGAGCTAAATTTTCTTATTTGTGCTCAGTAAGTGATACTCGTGATTATCAATATCAAAGAAATCGTCATTTGCGAATTCAGGAAAAAAGTGCATTTTGAAACCATGGGCTATAGTCCAGCAGAATAAAGCAAAAAAGCCTCGGATTTCAAATGTCTGTATTTTTGTGAATATTTGGTTCTCAGAGCTAAATTTTCTAATTTGTGCTCAGTAAGTGATACTCATGATTATCAACATCAAAGAAATCGTCATTTGCGAATTCAGGAAAAAAGTGAATTTTGAAACCATGGGCTATAGTCCAGCAGAATAAAGCAAAATAGCCTCGGATTTCAAATGTCTTTACTTTTGTGAATATTTGGTTCTCAGAGTTAAATTTTCTAATTTGTGCTCAGTAGGTGATACTCATGATTATCAATATCAAAGAAATCGTCATTTGCGAATTCAGGAAAAAAGTGCATTTTGAAACCATGGGCTATAGTCCAGCAGAATTAAGCAAAATAACCTCGGATTTCAAATCTCTGTATTTTTGTCAATAATTGGCTCTCAGAGCTTTATTTTCAAATTTGTGTTCAGTAAGTGATGCTCATGATTTTTAATATGATAGAAATCGTCATTTGCGAATTCAGGAAAAAAGTGCATTTTGAAACCATGGGCTATAGTCCAGCAGAATTAAGCAAAATAGCCTCGGACTTCAAATCTCTCTTTTTTTTCAATAAAAGGTTCTCAGAGCTAAATTTTCTTATTTGTGCTCAGTAAGTGATACTCATGATTATCAATATCAAAGAAATCGTCATTTGCGAATTCAGGAAAAAAGTGCATTTTGAAACCATGGGCTATAGTCCAGCAGAATTAAGCAAAATAGCCTCGGATTTCAAATCTCTGTATTTTTGTCAATAATTGGCTCTCAGAGCTTTATTTTCAAATTTGTGTTCAGTAAGTGATGTTCATGATTTTTAATATGATAGAAATCGTCATTTGCGAATTCGGGAAAAAAGTGCATTTTGAAACCATGGGCTATAGTCCATCAGAATTAAGCAAAATAGCCTCGGATTTCAAATGTCTGTATTTTTGTGAATATTTGGTTCTCAGAGCTAAATTTTCTAATTTGTGCTCAGTAAGTGATACTCATGATTATCAATATCAAAGAAATCGTCATTTGAGAATTCAGGAAAAAAGTGCATTTTGAAACCATGGGCTATAGTCCAGCAGAATAAAGCAAAAAAGCCTCGGATTTCAAATGTCTGTATTTTTGTGAATATTTGGTTCTCAGAGCTAAATTTTCTAATTTGTGCTCAGTAAGTGATACTCATGATTATCAATATCAAAGAAATCGTCATTTGCGAATTCAGGAAAAAAGTGAATTTTGAAACCATGGGCTATAGTCCAGCAGAATAAAGCAAAAGAGCCTCGGATTTCAAATGTCTTTACTTTTGTGAATATTTGGTTCTCAGAGCTAAATTTTCTAATTTGTGCTCAGTACGTGATACTCATGATTATCAATATCAAAGAAATCGTCATTTGCGAATTGAGGAAAAAAGTGCATTTTGAAACCATGGGCTATAGTCCAGCAGAATTAAGCAAAATAGCCTCGGACTTCAAATCTCTCTTTTTTTTTCAATAAAAGGTTCTCAGAGCTAAATTTTCTTATTTGTGCTCAGTAAGTGATACTCATGATTATCAATATCAAAGAAATCGTCATTTGCGAGTTCAGGAAAAAAGTGCATTTTGAAACCATGGGCTATAGTCCAGCAGAATTAAACAAAATATCCTCGGATTTCAAATCTCTCTATTTTTGTCAATAAAAGGTTCTCAGAGCTAAATTTTCTAATTTGTGCTCAGTAAGTGATACTCATGATTATCAATATCAAAGAAATCGTCATTTGCGAATTCAGGAAAAAAGTGCATTTTGAAACCATGGGCTATAGTCCATCAGAATTAAGCAAAATAGCCTCGGATTTCAAATCTCTCTATTTTTGTCAATAAAGGGTTCTCAGAGCTAAATTTTCTAATTTGTGCTCAGTAAGTGATACTCATAATTATCAATATCAAAGAAATTGTCATTTGCGAGTTCAGGAAAAAAGTGCATTTTGAAACCATGGGCTATAGTCCAGCAGAATTAAACAAAATATCCTCGGATTTCAAATGTCTGTATTTTTGTGAATATTTGGTTCTCAGAGCTAAATTTTCTAATTTGTGCTCAGTAAGTGATACACATGATAATCAATATCAAAGAAATCGTCATTTGCGAGTTCAGGAAAAAAGTGCATTTTGAAACCATGGGCTATAGTCCAGCAGAATTAAGCAAAATAGCCTCGGATTTAAAATGTCTGAATTTATGTGAATATTTGGTTCTCAGAGCTAAATTTTCTGATTTGTGCTCAGTAAGTGATACTCATGATTATCAATATCAAAGAAATCGTCATTTGCGAATTGAGGAAAAAAGTGCATTTTGAAACCATGGGCTATTGTCCAGCAGAATTAAGCAAAATAGCCTCGGATTTAAAATGTCTGAATTTATGTGAATATTTGGTTCTCAGAGCTAAATTTTCTAATTTGTGCTCAGTAAGTGATACTCATGATTATCAATATCAAAGAAATCGTCATTTGCGAATTGAGGAAAAAAGTTAATTTTGAAACCATGGGCTATAGTCCAGCAGAATTAAGCAAAATAGCCTCGGATTTCAAATCTCTCTATTTTTGTCAATAAAAGGTTCTCAGAGCAAAATTTTCTAATTTGTGCTCAGTAAGTGATACTCATAATTATCAATATCAAAGAAATCGTCATTTGCGGATTCAGGAAAAAAGTGCATTTTGAAACCATGGGCTATAGTCCAGCAGAATTAAGCAAAATAGCCTCGGATTTAAAATGTCTGAATTTATGTGAATATTTGGTTCTCAGAGCTAAATTTTCTAATTTGTGCTCAGTAAGTGATACTCATGATTATCAATATCAAAGAAATCGTCATTTGCGAATTGAGGAAAAAAGTGCATTTTGAAACCATGGGCTATAGTCCAGCAGAATTAAGCAAAATAGCCTCGGATTTCAAATGTCTGTATTTTTGTGAATATTTGGTTCTCAGAGCTAAATTTTCTAATTTGTGCTCAGTAAGTGACACTCATGATTATCAGTATCAAAGAAATCGTCATTTGCGAATTGAGGAAAAAAGTGCATTTTGAAACCATGGGATATAGTCCAGCAGAATTAAGCAAAATAGCCTCGGATTTCAAATGTCTGTATTTTTGTGAATATTTGGCTCTCAGAGCTAAATTTTCTAATCTGTGCTCAGTAAGTGATACTCATGATTATCAATATCAAAGAAATCGTCATTTGCGAATTGAGGAAAAAAGTGCATTTTGAAACCATGGGCTATAGTCCAGCAGAATTAAGCAAAATAGCCTCGGATTTCAAATGTCTGTATTTTTGTGAATATTTGGTTCTCAGAGCTAAATTTTCTAATTTGTGCTCAGTAAGTGATACACATGATAATCAATATCAAAGAAATCGTCATTTGCGAGTTCAGGAAAAAAGTGCATTTTGAAACCATGGGCTATAGTCCAGCAGAATTAAGCAAAATAGCCTCGGATTTCAAATGTCTGTATTTTTGTGAATATTTGGTTCTCAGGGCTAAATTTTCTAATTTGTGCTCAGTAAGTGATACTCATGATTATCAATATCAAAGAAATCGTCATTTGCGAATTGAGGAAAAAAGTGCATTTTGAAACCATGGGCTATAGTCCAGCAGAATTAAGCAAAATAGCCTCGGATTTCAAATGTCTGTATTTTTGTGAATATATGGTTCTCAGAGCTAAACTTTCTAATTTGTGCTCAGTAAGTGATACTCATGATTATCAATATCAAAGAAATCGTCATTTGCGAGGTCAGAAAAAAGTGCATTTTGAAACCATGGGCTAGAGTCCAGCAGAATTTAGCAAAATAGCCTCGGATTTCAAATCTCTGTATTTTTGTAAATAGAGCTTAATTTTCAAATTTGTGTTCAGTAAGTGATGCTCATGATTATCATAGAAATCGTCATTTGCGAATTCAGGAAAAAAGTGCATTTTGAAACCATGGGCTATAGTCCAGCAGAATTAAGCAAAATAGCCTCGGATTTCAAATCTCTGTATTTTTGTAAATAGGTGGTCCTCAGAGCTAAATTTTCAAATTTGTGTTCAGTAAGTGATGCTCATGGTTATCATAGAAATCGTCATATGCGAATTCAGGAAAAAAGTGCATTTTGAAACCATGGGCTATAGTCCATCAGAATTAAGCAAAAAAGCCTCGGATTTCAAATGTCTGTATTTTTGTCAATAAAGGGTTCTCAGAGCTAAATTTTCTAATTTGTGCTCAGTAAGTGATACTCATGATTATCAATATCAAAGAAATCGTCATTTGCGAATTGAGGAAAAAAGTGCATTTTGAACCCATGGGCTATAGTCCAGCAGAATTAAACAAAATATCCTCGGATTTCAAATCTTTCTATTTTTGTCAATAAAAGGTTCTCAGAGCTAAATTTTATAATTTGTGCTCAGTAAGTGATACTCATGATTATCAATATCAAAGAAATCGTCATTTGCGAATTAAGGAAAAAAGTGCATTTTGAAACCATGGGCTATAGTCCAGCAGAATTAAGCAAAATAGCCTCGGATTTCAAATCTCTCTATTTTTTTCAATAAACGGTTCTCAGAGCAAAATTTTCTAATTTGTGCTCAGTAAGTGATACTCATAATTATCAATATCAAAGAAATCGTCATTTGCGGATTCAGGAAAAAAGTGCATTTTGAAACCATGGGCTATAGTCCAGCAGAATTAAACAAAATATCCTCGGATTTCAAATCTCTCTATTTTTGTCAATAAAAGGTTCTCAGAGCTAAATTTTCTAATTTGTGCTCAGAAAGTGATACTCATGATTATCAATATCAAAGAAATCGTCATTTGCGAATTGAGGAAAAAAGTGCATTTTGAAACCATGGGCTATAGTCCAGCAGAATTAAGCAAAATAGCCTCGGATTTAAAATGTCTGAATTTATGTGAATATTTGGTTCTCAGAGCTAAATTTTCTAATTTGTGCTCAGTAAGTGATACTCATGATTATCAATATCAAAGAAATCGTCATTTGCGAATTGAGGAAAAAAGTTAATTTTGAAACCATGGGCTATAGTCCAGCAGAATTAAGCAAAATAGCCTCGGATTTCAAATCTCTCTATTTTTGTCAATAAAAGGTTCTCAGAGCAAAATTTTCTAATTTGTGCTCAGTAAGTGATACTCATAATTATCAATATCAAAGAAATCGTCATTTGCGGATTCAGGAAAAAAGTGCATTTTGAAACCATGGGCTATAGTCCAGCAGAATTAAGCAAAATAGCCTCGGATTTAAAATGTCTGAATTTATGTGAATATTTGGTTCTCAGAGCTAAATTTTCTAATTTGTGCTCAGAAAGTGATACTCATGATTATCAATATCAAAGAAATCGTCATTTGCGGATTCAGGAAAAAAGTGCATTTTGAAACCATGGGCTATAGTCCAGCAGAATTAAGCAAAATAGCCTCGGATTTCAAATCTCTCTATTTTTGTCAATAAAAGGTTCTCAGAGCTAAATTTTCTAATTTGTGCTCAGAAAGTGATACTCATGATTATCAATATCAAAGAAATCGTCATTTGCGAATTGAGGAAAAAAGTGCATTTTGAAACCATGGGCTATAGTCCAGCAGAATTAAGCAAAATAGCCTCGGATTTCAAATGTCTGAATTTATGTGAATATTTGGTTCTCAGAGCTAAATTTTCTCATTTGTGCTCAGTAAGTGATACTCATGATTATCATTGTCAACGAAATCGTCATTTGCGAGGTCAGGAAAAAAGTGCATTTTGAAACCATGGGCTATAGTCCAGCAGAATTAAGCAAAATAGCCTCGGATTTCAAATCTCTCTATTTTTGTCAATAAAAGGTTCTCAGAGCTAAATTTTCTAATTTGTGCTCAGTAAGTGATACTCATGATTATCAGTATCAAAGAAATCGCCATTTGCGAGTTCAGGAAAAAAGTGCATTTTGAAACCATGGGCTATAGTCCAGCAGAATTAAGCAAAATAGCCTCGGACTTAAAATGTCTGTATTTTTGTGAATATTTGGTTCTCAGAGCTAAATTTTCTAATTTGTTCTCAGTAAGTGATACTCATAATTATCAATATCAAAGAAATTGTCATTTGCGAGTTCAGGAAAAAAGTGCATTTTGAAACCATGGGCTATAGTCCATCAGAATTAAGCAAAATAGCCTCGGATTTCAAATCTCTCTATTTTTGTCAATAAAGGGTTCTCAGAGCTAAATTTTCTAATTTGTGCTCAGTAAGTGATACTCATAATTATCAATATCAAAGAAATTGTCATTTGCGAGTTCAGGAAAAAAGTGCATTTTGAAACCATGGGCTATAGTCCAGCAGAATTAAACAAAATATCCTCGGATTTCAAATCTCTCTATTTTTGTCAATAAAAGGTTCTCAGAGCTAAATTTTATAATTTGTGCTCAGTAAGTGATACTCATGATTATCAATATCAAAGAAATCGTCATTTGCGAATTAAGGAAAAAAGTGCATTTTGAAACCATGGGCTATAGTCCAGCAGAATTAAGCAAAATAGCCTCGGATTTCAAATCTCTCTATTTTTGTCAATAAAAGGTTCTCAGAGCTAAATTTTCTAATTTGTGCTCAGAAAGTGATACTCATGATTATCAATATCAAAGAAATCGTCATTTGCGAATTGAGGAAAAAAGTGCATTTTGAAACCATGGGCTATAGTCCAGCAGAATTAAGCAAAATAGCCTCGGATTTAAAATGTCTGAATTTATGTGAATATTTGGTTCTCAGAGCTAAATTTTCTAATTTGTGCTCAGAAAGTGATACTCATGATTATCAATATCAAAGAAATCGTCATTTGCGGATTCAGGAAAAAAGTGCATTTTGAAACCATGGGCTATAGTCCAGCAGAATTAAGCAAAATAGCCTCGGATTTCAAATCTCTCTATTTTTGTCAATAAAAGGTTCTCAGAGCTAAATTTTCTAATTTGTGCTCAGAAAGTGATACTCATGATTATCAATATCAAAGAAATCGTCATTTGCGAATTGAGGAAAAAAGTGCATTTTGAAACCATGGGCTATAGTCCAGCAGAATTAAGCAAAATAGCCTCGGATTTCAAATGTCTGAATTTATGTGAATATTTGGTTCTCAGAGCTAAATTTTCTCATTTGTGCTCAGTAAGTGATACTCATGATTATCATTGTCAAAGAAATCGTCATTTGCGAGGTCAGGAAAAAAGTGCATTTTGAAACCATGGGCTATAGTCCAGCCGAATTAAGCAAAATAGCCTCGGATTTCAAATCTCTCTATTTTTGTCAATAAAGGGTTCTCAGAGCTAAATTTTCTAATTTGTGCTCAGTAAGTGATACTCATAATTATCAATATCAAAGAAATTGTCATTTGCGAGTTCAGGAAAAAAGTGCATTTTGAAACCATGGGCTATAGTCCAGCAGAATTAAGCAAAATAGCCTCGGACTTAAAATGTCTGTATTTTTGTGAATATTTGGTTCTCAGAGCTAAATTTTCTAATTTGTTCTCAGTAAGTGATACTCATAATTATCAATATCAAAGAAATTGTCATTTGCGAGTTCAGGAAAAAAGTGCATTTTGAAACCATGGGCTATAGTCCATCAGAATTAAGCAAAATAGCCTCGGATTTCAAATCTCTCTATTTTTGTCAATAAAGGTTTCTCAGAGCTAAATTTTCTAATTTGTGCTCAGTAAGTGATACTCATAATTATCAATATCAAAGAAATTGTCATTTGCGAGTTCAGGAAAAAAGTGCATTTTGAAACCATGGGCTATAGTCCAGCAGAATTAAACAAAATATCCTCGGATTTCAAATCTCTCTATTTTTGTCAATAAAAGGTTCTCAGAGCTAAATTTTATAATTTGTGCTCAGTAAGTGATACTCATGATTATCAATATCAAAGAAATCGTCATTTGCGAATTAAGGAAAAAAGTGCATTTTGAAACCATGGGCTATAGTCCAGCAGAATTAAGCAAAATAGCCTCGGATTTCAAATCTCTCTATTTTTGTCAATAAACGGTTCTCAGAGCAAAATTTTCTAATTTGTGCTCAGTAAGTGATACTCATAATTATCAATATCAAAGTAATCGTCATTTGCGGATTCAGGAAAAAAGTGCATTTTGAAACCATGGGCTATAGTCCAGCAGAATTAAACAAAATATCCTCGGATTTCAAATCTCTCTATTTTTGTCAATAAAAGGTTCTCAGAGCTAAATTTTCTAATTTGTGCTCAGAAAGTGATACTCATGATTATCAATATCAAAGAAATCGTCATTTGCGAATTGAGGAAAAAAGTGCATTTTGAAACCATGGGCTATAGTCCAGCAGAATTAAGCAAAATAGCCTCGGATTTAAAATGTCTGAATTTATGTGAATATTTGGTTCTCAGAGCTAAATTTTCTAATTTGTGCTCAGTAAGTGATACTCATGATTGTCAATATCAAAGAAATCGTCATTTGCGAATTGAGGAAAAAAGTGCATTTTGAAACCATGGGCTATTGTTCAGCAGAATTAAGCAAAATAGCCTCGGATTTAAAATGTCTGAATTTATGTGAATATTTGGTTCTCAGAGCTAAATTTTCTAATTTGTGCTCAGTAAGTGATACTCATGATTATCAATATCAAAGAAATCGTCATTTGCGAATTGAGGAAAAAAGTTAATTTTGAAACCATGGGCTATAGTCCAGCAGAATTAAGCAAAATAGCCTCGGATTTCAAATCTCTCTATTTTTGTCAATAAAAGGTTCTCAGAGCAAAATTTTCTAATTTGTGCTCAGTAAGTGATACTCATGATTATCAATATCAAAGAAATCGTCATTTGCGAATTGAGGAAAAAAGTGCATTTTGAAACCATGGGCTATAGTCCAGCAGAATTAAGCAAAATAGCCTCGGATTTCGAATCTCTCTATTTTTGTCAATAAAAGGTTCTCAGAACTAAATTTTCTAATTTGTGCTCAGAAAGTGATACTCATGATTATCAATATCAAAGAAATCGTCATTTGCGAATTGAGGAAAAAAGTGCATTTTGAAACCATGGGCTATATTCCAGCAGAATTAAGCAAAATAGCCTCGGATTTCAAATGTCTGAATTTATGTGAATATTTGGTTCTCAGAGCTAAATTTTCTCATTTGTGCTCAGTAAGTGATACTCATGATTATCATTGTCAAAGAAATCGTCATTTGCGAGGTCAGGAAAAAAGTGCATTTTGAAACCATGGGCTATAGTCCAGCAGAATTAAGCAAAATAGCCTCGGATTTCAAATCTCTCTATTTTTGTCAGTAAAAGGTTCTCAGAGCTAAATTTTCTAATTTGTGCTCAGTAAGTGATACTCATGATTATCAGTATCAAAGAAATCGCCATTTGCGAGTTCAGGAAAAAAGTGCATTTTGAAACCATGGGCTATAGTCCAGCAGAATTAAGCAAAATAGCCTCGGTAAGTGATACTCATGATTATCAATATCAAAGAAATCGTCATTTGCGAATTGAGGAAAAAAGTGCATTTTGAAACCATGGGCTATAGTCCAGCAGAATTAAGCAAAATAGCCTCGGATTTCAAATGTCTGTATTTTTGTGAATATTTGGTTCTCAGAGCTAAATTTTCTTATTTGTGCTCAGTAAGTGATACTCATGATTATCAATATCAAAGAAATCGTCATTTGCGAATTGAGGAAAAAAGTGCATTTTGAAACCATGGGCTATAGTCCAGCAGAATTAAGCAAAATAGCCTCGGATTTCAAATGTCTGTATTTTTGTGAATATTTGGTTCTCAGAGCTAAATTTTCTAATTTGTGCTCAGTAAGTGATACTCATGATTATCAATATCAAAGAAATCGTCATTTGCGAGTTCAGGAAAAAAGTGCATTTTGAAACCATGGGCTATAGTCCAGCAGAATTAAGCAAAATAGCCTCGGATTTAAAATGTCTGTATTTTTGTGAATATTTGGTTCTCAGAGCTAAATTTTCTAATTTGTGCTCAGTAAGTGACACTCATGATTATCAGTATCAAAGAAATCGACATTTGCGAGGTCAGGAAAAAAGTGCATTTTGAAACCATGGGCTATAGTCCAGCAGAATTAAGCAAAATAGCCTCGGATTTCAAATCTCTCTATTTTTGTCAATAAAAGGTTCTCAGAGCTAAATTTTCTAATTTGTGCTCAGTAAGTGATACTCATGATTATCAATATTAAAGAAATCGTCATTTGCGAGTTCAGGAAAAAAGTGCATTTTGAAACCATGGGCTATAGTCCAGCAGAATTAAGCAAAATAGCCTCGGATTTCAAATGTCTGTATTTTAGTGAATATTTGGTTCTCAGAGCTAAATTTTCTAATTTGTGCTCAGTAAGTGATACTCATGATTATCAATGTCAAAGAAATCGTCATTTGCGAGGTCAGGAAAAAAGTGCATTTTGAAACCATGGGCTATAGTCCAGCAGAATTAAGCAAAATAGCCTCGGATTTCAAATCTCTCTATTTTTGTCAATAAAAGGTTCTCAGAACTAAATTTTCTAATTTGTGCTCAGTAAGTGATACTCATGATTATCAACATCAAAGAAATCGTCATTTGCGAGTTCAGGAAAAAAGTGCATCTTGAAACCATGGGCTATAGTCCAGCAGAATTAAGCAAAATAGCCTCGGATTTAAAATGTCTGTATTTTTGTGAATATTTGGTTCTCAGAGCTAAATTTTCTAATTTGTGCTCAGTAAGTGATACTCATGATTATCAATGTCAAAGAAATCGTCATTTGCGAGGTCAGGAAAAAAGTGCATTTTGAAACCATGGGCTATAGTCCAGCAGAATTAAGCAAAATAGCCTCGGATTTAAAATGTCTGTATTTTTGTGAATATTTGGTTCTCAGAGCTAAATTTTCTAATTTGTGCTCAGTAAGTGATACTCATGATTATCAATGTCAAAGAAATCGTCATTTGCGAGGTCAGGAAAAAAGTGCATTTTGAAACCATGGGCTATAGTCCAGCAGAATTAAGCAAAATAGCCTCGGATTTCAAATCTCTCTATTTTTGTCAATAAAAGGTTCTCAGAGCTAAATTTTCTAATTTGTGCTCAGTAAGTGATACTCATGATTATCAATATTAAAGAAATCGTCATTTGCGAGTTCAGGAAAAAAGTGCATTTTGAAACCATGGGCTATAGTCCAGCAGAATTAAGCAAAATAGCCTCGGATTTCAAATGTCTGTATTTTAGTGAATATTTGGTTCTCAGAGCTAAATTTTCTAATTTGTGCTCAGTAAGTGATACTCATGATTATCAGTATCAAAGAAATCGTCATTTGCGAGTTCAGGAAAAAAGTGCATTTTGAAACCATGGGCTATAGTCCAGCAGAATTAAGCAAAATAGCCTCGGATTTCAAATCTCTCTATTTTTGTCAATAAAAGGTTCTCAGAGCTAAATTTTCTAATTTGTGCTCAGTAAGTGATACTCATGATTATCAGTATCAAAGAAATCGTCATTTGCGAGTTCAGGAAAAAAGTGCATTTTGAAACCATGGGCTATAGTCCAGCAGAATTAAGCAAAATAGCCTCGGATTTAAAATGTCTGTATTTTTGTGAATATTTGGCTCTCAGAGCTAAATTTTCTAATTTGTGCTCAGTAAGTGATACTCATGATTATCAATGTCAAAGAAATCGTCATTTGCGAGGTCAGGAAAAAAGTGCATTTTGAAACCATGGGCTATATGTCCAGCAGAATTAAGCAAAATAGCCTCGGATTTCAAATCTCTCTATTTTTGTCAATAAAAGGTTCTCAGAGCTAAATTTTCTAATTTGTGCTCAGTAAGTGATACTCATGATTATCAGTATCAAAGAAATCGTCATTTGCGAGTTCAGGAAAAAAGTGCATTTTGAAACCATGGGCTATAGTCCAGCAGAATTAAACAAAATAGCCTCGGATTTAAAATGTCTGTATTTTTGTGAATATTTGGTTCTCAGAGCTAAATTTTCTAATTTGTGCTCAGTAAGTGATACTCATGATTGTCAATATTAAAGAAATCGTCATTTGCGAATTGAGGAAAAAAGTGCATTTTGAAACCATGGGCTATAGTCCAGCAGAATTAAGCAAAATAGCCTCGGATTTAAAATGTCTGTATTTTTGTGAATATTTGGCTCTCAGAGCTAAATTTTCTAATTTGTGCTCAGTAAGTGATACTCATGATTATCAATGTCAAAGAAATCGTCATTTGCGAGGTCAGGAAAAAAGTGCATTTTGAAACCATGGGCTATATGTCCAGCAGAATTAAGCAAAATAGCCTCGGATTTCAAATCTCTCTATTTTTGTCAATAAAAGGTTCTCAGAGCTAAATTTTCTAATTTGTGCTCAGTAAGTGATACTCATGATTATCAGTATCAAAGAAATCGTCATTTGCGAGTTCAGGAAAAAAGTGCATTTTGAAACCATGGGCTATAGTCCAGCAGAATTAAGCAAAATAGCCTCGGATTTAAAATGTCTGCATTTTTGTGAATATTTGGTTCTCAGAGCTACATTTTCTAATTTGTGCTCAGTAAGTGATACTCATGATTATCAATATCAAAGAAATCGTCATTTGCGAATTGAGGAAAAAAGTGCATTTTGAAACCATGGGCTATAGTCCAGCAGAATTAAGCAAAATAGACTCCGATTTCAAATGTCTGTAATTTTGTGAATATTTGGTTCTCAGAGCTAAATTTTCTAATTTGTGCTCAGTAGGTGATACTCATGATTATCAGTATCAAAGAAATCGTCATTTGCGAGTTCAGAAAAAAAGTGCATTTTGAAACCATGGGCTATAGTCCAGCAGAATTAAACAAAATAGCCTCGGATTTAAAATGTCTGTATTTTTGTGAATATTTGGTTCTCAGAGCTAAATTTTCTAATTTGTGCTCAGTAAGTGATACTCATGATTATCAATATCAAAGAAATCGTCATTTGCGAGTTCAGGAAAAAAGTGCATTTTGAATCCATGGGCTATAGTCCAGCAGAATTAAACAAAATAGCCTCGGATTTAAAATGTCTGTATTTTTGTGAATATTTGGTTCTCAGAGCTAAATTTTCTAGTTTGTGCTCAGTAAGTGATATTCATGATTATCAATATCAAAGAAATCGTCATTTGCGAATTGAGGAAAAAAGTGCATTTTGAAACCATGGGCTATAGTCCAGCAGAATTAAACAAAATAGCCTCGGATTTCAAATGTCTGTATTTTTGTGAATATTTGGTTCTCAGAGCTAAATTTTCTAATTTGTGCTCAGTAAGTGATATTCATGATTATCAATATCAAAGAAATCGTCATTTGCGAATTGAGGAAAAAAGTGCATTTTGAAACCATGGGCTATAGTCCAGCAGAATTAAGCAAAATAGCTTCGGATTTCAAATGTCTGTATTTTTGTGAATATTTGGTTCTCAGAGCTAAATTTTCTAATTTGTGCTCAGTAGGTGATACTCATGATTATCAGTATCAAAGAAATCGTCATTTGCGAGTTCAGGAAAAAAGTGCATTTTGAAACCATGGGCTATAGTCCAGCAGAATTAAGCAAAATAGCCTCGGATTTCAAATCTCTCTATTTTTGTCAATAAAAGGTTCTCAGAGTTAAATTTTCTAATTTGTGCTCAGTAAGTGATACTCATGATTGTCAATATTAAAGAAATCGTCATTTGCGAATTGAGGAAAAAAGTGCATTTTGAAACCATGGGCTATAGTCCAGCAGAATTAAGCAAAATAGCCTCGGATTTCAAATGTCTGTATTTTTGTGAATATTTGGTTCTCAGAGCTAAATTTTCTAATTTGTGCTCAGTAGGTGATACTCATGATTATCAGTATCAAAGAAATCGTCATTTGCGAGTTCAGGAAAAAAGTGCATTTTGAAACCATGGGCTATAGTCCAGCAGAATTAAGCAAAATAGCCTCGAATTTAAAATGTCTGTATTTTTGTGAATATTTGGTTCTCAGAGCTAAATTTTCTAATTTGTGCTCAGTAAGTGATATTCATGATTATCAATATCAAAGAAATCGTCATTTGCGAATTGAGGAAAAAAGTGCATTTTGAAACCATGGGCTATAGTCCAGCAGAATTAAGCAAAATAGCCTCGGATTTCAAATGTCTGTATTTTTGTGAATATTTGGTTCTCAGAGCTAAATTTTCTAATTTGTGCTCAGTAGGTGATACTCATGATTATCAGTATCAAAGAAATCGTCATTTGCGAGTTCAGGAAAAAAGTGCATTTTGAAACCATGGGCTATAGTCCAGCAGAATTAAGCAAAATAGCCTCGGATTTCAAATGTCTGTATTTTTGTGAATATTTGGTTCTCAGAGCTAAATTTTCTAATTTGTGCTCAGTAAGTGATACTCATGATTATCAATATCAAAGAAATCGTCATTTGCGAGTTCAGGAAAAAAGTGCATTTTGAAACCTTGGGCTATAGTCCAGCAGAATTAAGCAAAATAGCCTCGGATTTCAAATCTCTCTATTTTTGTCAATAAAAGGTTCTCAGAGTGAAATTTTCTAATTTGTGCTCAGTAAGTGATACTCATGATTGTCAATATTAAAGAAATCGTCATTTGCGAATTGAGGAAAAAAGTGCATTTTGAAACCATGGGCTATAGTCCAGCAGAATTAAGCAAAATTGCCTCGGATTTCAAATGTCTGTATTTTTGTGAATATTTGGTTCTCAGAGTGAAATTTTCTAATTTGTGCTCAGTAAGTGATACTCATGATTGTCAATATTAAAGAAATCGTCATTTGCGAATTGAGGAAAAAAGTGCATTTTGAAACCATGGGCTATAGTCCAGCAGAATTAAGCAAAATAGCCTCGGATTTCAAATGTCTGTATTTTGTGAATATTGGTTCTCAGAGCTAAATTTTCTAATTTGTGCTCAGTAAGTGATACTCATGATTATCAATATCAAAGAAATCGTCATTTGCGAGTTCAGGAAAAAAGTGCATTTTGAAACCTTGGGCTATAGTCCAGCAGAATTAAGCAAAATAGCCTCGAATTTAAAATGTCTGTATTTTTGTGAATATTTGGTTCTCAGAGCTAAATTTTCTAATTTGTGCTCAGTAAGTGATATTCATGATTATCAATATCAAAGAAATCGTCATTTGCGAATTGAGGAAAAAAGTGCATTTTGAAACCATGGGCTATAGTCCAGCAGAATTAAGCAAAATAGCCTCGGATTTCAAATGTCTGTATTTTTGTGAATATTTGGTTCTCAGAGCTAAATTTTCTAATTTGTGCTCAGTAGGTGATACTCATGATTATCAGTATCAAAGAAATCGTCATTTGCGAGTTCAGGAAAAAAGTGCATTTTGAAACCATGGGCTATAGTCCAGCAGAATTAAGCAAAATAGCCTCGGATTTCAAATGTCTGTATTTTTGTGAATATTGGTTCTCAGAGCTAAATTTTCTAATTTGTGCTCAGTAAGTGATACTCATGATTATCAATATCAAAGAAATCGTCATTTGCGAATTGAGGAAAAAAGTTAATTTTGAAACCATGAGCTATAGTCCAGCAGAATTAAGCAAAATAGCCTCGGATTTCAAATGTCTGTATTTTTGTGAATATTTGGTTCTCAGAGCTAAATTTTCTAATTTGTGCTCAGTAAGTGATACTCATGATTATCAATATCAAAGAAATCGTCATTTGCGAGTTCAGGAAAAAAGTGCATTTTGAAACCATGGGCTATAGTCCAGCAGAATTAAGCAAAATAGCCTCGGATTTCAAATGTCTGTATTTTTGTGAATATTTGGTTCTCAGAGCTAAATTTTCTAATTTGTGCTCAGTAAGTGATACTCATGATTGTCAATATTAAAGAAATCGTCATTTGCGAATTGAGGAAAAAAGTGCATTTTGAAACCATGAGCTATAGTCCAGCAGAATTAAGCAAAACAGCCTCGGATTTCAAATGTCTGTATTTTTGTGAATATTTGGTTCTCAGAGCTAAATTTTCTAATTTGTGCTCAGTAGGTGATACTCATGATTATCAGTATCAAAGAAATCGTCATTTGCGAGTTCAGGAAAAAGTGCATGTTGAAACCATGGGCTATAGTCCAGCAGAATTAAGCAAAATAGCCTCGGATTTCAAATGTCTGTATTTTTGTGAATATTTGGTTCTCAGAGCTAAATTTTCTAATTTGTGCTCAGTAGGTGATACTCATGATTATCAGTATCAAAGAAATCGTCATTTGCGAGTTCAGGAAAAAGGTGCATTACCTGGGCTATAGTCCAGCAGAATTAAGCAAAATAGCCTCGGATTTCAAATGTCTGTATTTTTGTGAATATTTGGTTCTCAGAGCTAAATTTTCTAATTTGTGCTCAGTAGGTGATACTCATGATTATCAGTATCAAAGAAATCGTCATTTGCGAGTTCAGGAAAAAGTGCATGTTGAAACCATGGGCTATAGTCCAGCAGAATTAAGCAAAATAGCCTCGGATTTCAAGTCTCTGTATTTTTGTGAATATTTGGTTCTCAGAGCTAAATTTTCTAATTTGTGCTCAGTAAGTGATACTCATGATTATCAATATGAAAGAAATCGTCATTTGCGAATTCAGGAAAAAGGTGCATTACCTGGGCTATAGTCCAGCAGAATTAAGCAAAATAGCCTCGGATTTCAAATGTCTGTATTTTTGTGAATATTTGGTTCTCAGAGCTAAATTTTCTAATTTGTGCTCAGTAAGTGATACTCATGATTATCAATATCAAAGAAATCGTCATTTGCGAGTTCAGGAAAAAAGTGCATTTTGAAACCATGGGCTATAGTCCAGCAGAATTAAGCAAAATAGCCTCGAATTTAAAATGTCTGTATTTTTGTGAATATTTGGTTCTCAGAGCTAAATTTTCTAATTTGTGCTCAGTAAGTGATACTCATGATTGTCAATATTAAAGAAATCTTCATTTGCGAATTGAGGAAAAAAGTGCATTTTGAAACCATGGGCTATAGTCCAGCAGAATTAAGCAAAATAGCCTCGGATTTCAAATGTCTGTATTTTTGTGAATATTTGGTTCTCAGAGCTAAATTTTCTAATTTGTGCTCAGTAAGTGATACTCATGATTGTCAATATTAAAGAAATCGTCATTTGCGAATTGAGGAAAAAAGTGCATTTTGAAACCATGGGCTATAGTCCAGCAGAATTAAGCAAAATAACCTCGGATTTCAAATGTCTGTATTTTTGTGAATATTTGGTTCTCAGAGCTAAATTTTCTAATTTGTGCTCAGTAAGTGATACTCATGATTATCAATATCAAAGAAATCGTCATTTGCGAATTGAGGAAATAAGTGCATTTTGAAACCATGGGCTATAGTCCAGCAGTATTAAAAAAAATAGCCTCGGATTTCAAATGTCTGTATTTTTGTGAATATTTGGTTCTCAGAGCTAAATTTTCTAATTTGTGCTCAGTAGGTGATACTCATGATTATCAGTATCAAAGAAATCGTCATTTGCGAGTTCAGGAAAAAGGTGCATTACCTGGGCTATAGTCCAGCAGAATTAAGCAAAATAGCCTCGGATTTCAAATGTCTGTATTTTTGTGAATATTTGGTTCTCAGAGCTAAATTTTCTAATTTGTGCTCAGTAGGTGATACTCATGATTATCAGTATCAAAGAAATCGTCATTTGCGAGTTCAGGAAAAAGTGCATGTTGAAACCATGGGCTATAGTCCAGCAGAATTAAGCAAAATAGCCTCGGATTTCAAATGTCTGTATTTTTGTGAATATTTGGTTCTCAGAGCTAAATTTTCTAATTTGTGCTCAGTAGGTGATACTCATGATTATCAGTATCAAAGAAATCGTCATTTGCGAGTTCAGGAAAAAAGTGCATTTTGAAACCTTGGGCTATAGTCCAGCAGAATTAAGCAAAATAGCCTCGAATTTAAAATGTCTGTATTTTTGTGAATATTTGGTTCTCAGAGCTAAATTTTCTAATTTGTGCTCAGTAAGTGATATTCATGATTATCAATATCAAAGAAATCGTCATTTGCGAATTGAGGAAAAAAGTGCATTTTGAAACCATGGGCTATAGTCCAGCAGAATTAAGCAAAATAGCCTCGGATTTCAAATGTCTGTATTTTTGTGAATATTTGGTTCTCAGAGCTAAATTTTCTAATTTGTGCTCAGTAGGTGATACTCATGATTATCAGTATCAAAGAAATCGTCATTTGCGAGTTCAGGAAAAAAGTGCATTTTGAAACCATGGGCTATAGTCCAGCAGAATTAAGCAAAATAGCCTCGGATTTCAAATGTCTGTATTTTTGTGAATATTTGGTTCTCAGAGCTAAATTTTCTAATTTGTGCTCAGTAAGTGATACTCATGATTATCAATATCAAAGAAATCGTCATTTGCGAATTGAGGAAAAAAGTTAATTTTGAAACCATGAGCTATAGTCCAGCAGAATTAAGCAAAATAGCCTCGGATTTCAAATGTCTGTATTTTTGTGAATATTTGGTTCTCAGAGCTAAATTTTCTAATTTGTGCTCAGTAAGTGATACTCATGATTATCAATATCAAAGAAATCGTCATTTGCGAGTTCAGGAAAAAAGTGCATTTTGAAACCATGGGCTATAGTCCAGCAGAATTAAGCAAAATAGCCTCGGATTTCAAATGTCTGTATTTTTGTGAATATTTGGTTCTCAGAGCTAAATTTTCTAATTTGTGCTCAGTAAGTGATACTCATGATTGTCAATATTAAAGAAATCGTCATTTGCGAATTGAGGAAAAAAGTGCATTTTGAAACCATGAGCTATAGTCCAGCAGAATTAAGCAAAACAGCCTCGGATTTCAAATGTCTGTATTTTTGTGAATATTTGGTTCTCAGAGCTAAATTTTCTAATTTGTGCTCAGTAGGTGATACTCATGATTATCAGTATCAAAGAAATCGTCATTTGCGAGTTCAGGAAAAAGTGCATGTTGAAACCATGGGCTATAGTCCAGCAGAATTAAGCAAAATAGCCTCGGATTTCAAATGTCTGTATTTTTGTGAATATTTGGTTCTCAGAGCTAAATTTTCTAATTTGTGCTCAGTAGGTGATACTCATGATTATCAGTATCAAAGAAATCGTCATTTGCGAGTTCAGGAAAAAGGTGCATTACCTGGGCTATAGTCCAGCAGAATTAAGCAAAATAGCCTCGGATTTCAAATGTCTGTATTTTTGTGAATATTTGGTTCTCAGAGCTAAATTTTCTAATTTGTGCTCAGTAGGTGATACTCATGATTATCAGTATCAAAGAAATCGTCATTTGCGAGTTCAGGAAAAAGTGCATGTTGAAACCATGGGCTATAGTCCAGCAGAATTAAGCAAAATAGCCTCGGATTTCAAGTCTCTGTATTTTTGTGAATATTTGGTTCTCAGAGCTAAATTTTCTAATTTGTGCTCAGTAAGTGATACTCATGATTATCAATATGAAAGAAATCGTCATTTGCGAATTCAGGAAAAAGGTGCATTACCTGGGCTATAGTCCAGCAGAATTAAGCAAAATAGCCTCGGATTTCAAATGTCTGTATTTTTGTGAATATTTGGTTCTCAGAGCTAAATTTTCTAATTTGTGCTCAGTAAGTGATACTCATGATTATCAATATCAAAGAAATCGTCATTTGCGAGTTCAGGAAAAAAGTGCATTTTGAAACCATGGGCTATAGTCCAGCAGAATTAAGCAAAATAGCCTCGAATTTAAAATGTCTGTATTTTTGTGAATATTTGGTTCTCAGAGCTAAATTTTCTAATTTGTGCTCAGTAAGTGATACTCATGATTGTCAATATTAAAGAAATCTTCATTTGCGAATTGAGGAAAAAAGTGCATTTTGAAACCATGGGCTATAGTCCAGCAGAATTAAGCAAAATAGCCTCGGATTTCAAATGTCTGTATTTTTGTGAATATTTGGTTCTCAGAGCTAAATTTTCTAATTTGTGCTCAGTAAGTGATACTCATGATTGTCAATATTAAAGAAATCGTCATTTGCGAATTGAGGAAAAAAGTGCATTTTGAAACCATGGGCTATAGTCCAGCAGAATTAAGCAAAATAACCTCGGATTTCAAATGTCTGTATTTTTGTGAATATTTGGTTCTCAGAGCTAAATTTTCTAATTTGTGCTCAGTAAGTGATACTCATGATTATCAATATCAAAGAAATCGTCATTTGCGAATTGAGGAAATAAGTGCATTTTGAAACCATGGGCTATAGTCCAGCAGTATTAAAAAAAATAGCCTCGGATTTCAAATGTCTGTATTTTTGTGAATATTTGGTTCTCAGAGCTAAATTTTCTAATTTGTGCTCAGTAGGTGATACTCATGATTATCAGTATCAAAGAAATCGTCATTTGCGAGTTCAGGAAAAAGGTGCATTACCTGGGCTATAGTCCAGCAGAATTAAGCAAAATAGCCTCGGATTTCAAATGTCTGTATTTTTGTGAATATTTGGTTCTCAGAGCTAAATTTTCTAATTTGTGCTCAGTAGGTGATACTCATGATTATCAGTATCAAAGAAATCGTCATTTGCGAGTTCAGGAAAAAAGTGCATGTTGAAACCATGGGCTATAGTCCAGCAGAATTAAGCAAAATAGCCTCGGATTTCAAATCTCTGTATTTTTGTGAATATTTGGTTCTCAGAGCTAAATTTTCTAATTTGTGCTCAGTAAGTGATACTCATGATTATCAATATGAAAGAAATCGTCATTTGCGAATTCAGGAAAAAGGTGCATTACCTGGGCTATAGTCCAGCAGATTTAAGCAAAATAGCCTCGGATTTCAAATGTCTGTATTTTTGTGAATATTTGGTTCTCAGAGCTAAATTTTCTAATTTGTGCTCAGTAGGTGATACTCATGATTATCAGTATCAAAGAAATCGTCATTTGCGAGTTCAGGAAAAAGGTGCATTACCTGGGCTATAGTCCAGCAGAATTAAGCAAAATAGCCTCGGATTTCAAATCTCTGTATTTTTGTGAATATTTGGTTCTCAGAGCTAAATTTTCTAATTTGTGCTCAGTAAGTGATACTCATGATTATCAATATGAAAGAAATCGTCATTTGCGAATTCAGGAAAAAAGTGCATTACCTGGGCTATAGTCCAGCAGAATTAAGCAAAATAGCCTCGGATTTCAAATGTCTGTATTTTTGTGAATATTTGGTTCTCAGAGCTAAATTTTCTAATTTGTGCTCAGTAGGTGATACTCATGATTATCAGTATCAAAGAAATCGTCATTTGCGAATTCAGGAAAAAAGTGCATTTTGAAACCATGGGCTATAGTCCAGCAGAATTAAGCAAAATAGCCTCGGATTTCAAATCTCTGTATTTTTGTGAATATTTGGTTCTCAGAGCTAAATTTTCTAATTTGTGCTCAGTAGGTGATACTCATGATTATCAGTATCAAAGAAATCGTCATTTGCGAGTTCAGGAAAAAAGTGCATTTTGAAACCATGGGCTATAGTCCAGCAGAATTAAGCAAAATAGCCTCGGATTTCAAATCTCTCTATTTTTGTCAATAAAAGGTTCTCAGAGTTAAATTTTCTAATTTGTGCTCAGTAAGTGATACTCATGTTTATCAATATCAAAGAAATCGTCATTTGCGAGTTCAGAAAAAAGGTGCATTACCTGGGCTATAGTCCAGCAGAATTAAACAAAATAGCCTCGGATTTCAAATGTCTGTATTTTTGTGAATATTTGGTTCTCAGAGCTAAATTTTCTAATTTGTGCTCAGTAAGTGATACTCATGATTGTCAATATTAAAGAAATCGTCATTTGCGAATTGAGGAAAAAAGTGCATTTTGAAACCATGGGCTATAGTCCAGTAGAATTAAGCAAAATAGCCTCGGATTTCAAATGTCTGTATTTTTGTGAATATTTGGTTCTCAGAGCTAAATTTTCTAATTTGTGCTCAGTAAGTGATACTCATGATTATCAATATCAAAGAAATCGTCATTTGCGAGTTCAGGAAAAAAGTGCATTTTGAAACCATGGGCTATAGTCCAGCAGAATTAAGCAAAATAGCCTCGGATTTCAAATGTCTGTATTTTTGTGAATATTTGGTTCTCAGAGCTAAATTTTCTAATTTGTGCTCAGTAATTGATATTCATGATTATCAATATCAAAGAAATCGTCATTTGCGAATTGAGGAAAAAAGTGCATTTTGAAACCATGGGCTATAGTCCAGCAGAATTAAGAAAAATAGCCTCGGATTTCAAATCTCTCTATTTTTGTCAATAAAAGGTTCTCAGAGTTTAATTTTCTAATTTGTGCTCAGTAAGTGATACTCATGTTTATCAATATCAAAGAAATCGTCATTTGCGAGTTCAGGAAAAAAGTGCTTTTTGAAACCATGGGCTATAGTCCAGCAGAATTAAGCAAAATAGCCTCGGATTTCAAATGTCTGTATTTTTGTGAATATTTGGTTCTCAGAGCTAAATTTTCTAATTTGTGCTCAGTAGGTGATACTCATGATTATCAGTATCAAAGAAATCGTCATTTGCGAGTTCAGGAAAAAAGTGCTTTTTGAAACCATGGGCTATAGTCCAGCAGAATTAAGCAAAATAGCCTCGGATTTCAAATCTCTCTATTTTTGTCAATAAAAGGTTCTCAGAGTTAAATTTTCTAATTTGTGCTCAGTAAGTGATACTCATGTTTATCAATATCAAAGAAATCGTCATTTGCGAGTTCAGGAAAAAGGTGCATTACCTGGGCTATAGTCCAGCAGAATTAAGCAAAATAGCCTCGGATTTCAAATGTCTGTATTTTTGTGAATATTTGGTTCTCAGAGCTAAATTTTCTAATTTGTGCTCAGTAGGTGATACTCATGATTATCAGTATCAAAGAAATCGTCATTTGCGAGTTCAGGAAAAAAGTGCATGTTGAAACCATGGGCTATAGTCCAGCAGAATTAAGCAAAATAGCCTCGGATTTCAAATCTCTGTATTTTTGTGAATATTTGGTTCTCAGAGCTAAATTTTCAAATTTGTGCTCAGTAAGTGATACTCATGATTATCAATATCAAAGAAATCGTCATTTGCGAATTCAGGAAAAAAGTGCATTTTGAAACCATGGGCTATAGTCCAGCAGAATTAAGCAAAATAGCCTCGGATTTCAAATGTCTGTATTTTTGTGAATATTTGGTTCTCAGAGCTAAATTTTCTAATTTGTGCTCAGTAAGTGATACTCATGTTTATCAATATCAAAGAAATCGTCATTTGCGAGTTCAGGAAAAAGGTGCATTACCTGGGCTATAGTCCAGCAGAATTAAGCAAAATAGCCTCGGATTTCAAATGTCTGTATTTTTGTGAATATTTGGTTCTCAGAGCTAAATTTTCTAATTTGTGCTCAGTAAGTGATACTCATGATTATCAATATCAAAGAAATCGTCATTTGCGAATTCAGGAAAAAAGTGCATTTTGAAACCATGGGCAATAGTCCAGCAGAATTAAGCAAAATAGCCTCGGATTTCAAATGTCTGTATTTTTGTGAATATTTGGTTCTCAGAGCTAAATTTTCTAATTTGTGCCCAGTAAGTGATACTCATGATTATCAATGTCAAAGAAATCGCCATTTACGAATTCAGGAAAAAAGTGCATTTTGAAACCATGGGCTATAGTCCAGCAGAATTAAACAAAATAGCCTCGGATTTCAAATGTCTGTATTTTTGTGAATATTTGGTTCTCAGAGCTAAATTTTCTAATTTGTGCTCAGTAAGTGATACTCATGATTGTCAATATCAAAGAAATCGTCATTTGCGAATTGAGGAAAAAAGTGCATTTTGAGACCATGGGCTATAGTCCAGCACAATTAAGCAAAATAGCCTCGGATTTCAAATGTCTGTATTTTTGTGAATATTTGGTTCTCAGAGATAGATTTTCAAATTTGTGTTCAGTAAGTGATGCTCATGATTTTTAATATGATAGAAATCGTCATTTGCGAATTGAGGAAAAAAGTGCATTTTGAAACCATGGGCTATAGTCCAGCACAATTAAGCAAAATAGCCTCGGATTTCAAATGTCTGTATTTTTGTGAATATTTGGTTCTCAGAGCTAAATTTTCTAATTTGTGCTCAGTAAGTGATACTCATGATTATCAATATCAAAGAAATCGTCATTTGCGAGTTCAGGAAAAAGTGCATTTTGAAACCATGGGCTATAGTCCAGCAGAATTAAGCAAAATAGCCTCGGATTTAAAATGTCTGTATTTTTGTGAATATTTGGTTCTCAGAGCTAAATTTTCTAATTTGTGCTCAGTAAGTGATACTCATAATTATCAATGTCAAAGAAATCGTCATTTGCGAATTCAGGAAGAAAGTCCATTTTGAAACCATGGGCTATAGTCCAGCAGGATTAAGCAAAATAGCCTCGGATTTCAAATCTCTCTATTTTTGTCAATAAAAGGTTCTCAGAGCTAAATTTTCTAATTTGTGCTTAGTAAGTGATACTCATGATTATCAATATCAAAGAAATCGTCATTTGCGAATTCAGGAAAAAAGTGCATTTTGAAACCATGGGCTATATAGTCCAGCAGAATTAAGCAAAATAGCCTCGGATTTCAAATGTCTGTATTTTTGTGAGTATTTGGTTCTCAGAGCTAAATTTTCTAATTTGTGCTCAGTAAGTGATACTCATGATTATCAATATCAAAGAAATCGTCATTTGCGAATTCAGGAAAAAAGTGCATTTTGAAACCATGGGCTATAGTCCAGCAGAATTAAGCAAAATAGCCTCGGATTTCAAATCTCTCTATTTTTGTCAATAAAAGGTTCTCAGAGCTAAATTTTCTAATTTGTGCTTAGTAAGTGATACTCATGATTATCAATATCAAAGAAATCGTCATTTGCGAGTTCAGGAAAAAGTGCATTTTGAAACCATGGGCTATAGTCCAGCAGAATTAAGCAAAATAGCCTCGGATTTAAAATGTCTGTATTTTTGTGAATATTTGGTTCTCAGAGCTAAATTTTCTAATTTGTGCTCAGTAAGTGATACTCATGATTATCAATATCAAAGAAATCGTCATTTGCGAATTGAGGAAAAAAGTGCATTTTGAAACCATGGGCTATAGTCCAGCAGAATTAAGCAAAATAGCCTCGGATTTCAAATGTCTGTATTTTTGTGAATATTTGGTTCTCAGAGCTAAATTTTCTAATTTGTGCTCAGTAAGTGATACTCATGATTATCAATATCAAAGAAATCGTCATTTGCAAATTCAGGAGAAAAGTGCATTTTGAAACCCTGGGCTATAGTCCAGCAGAATTAAGCAAAATAGCCTCGGATTTCAAATGTCTGTATTTTTGTGAATATTTGGTTCTCAGAGCTAAATTTTCTAATTTGTGCTCAGTAAGTGATATTCATGATTATCAATATCAAAGAAATCGTCATTTGCGAATTGAGGAAAAAAGTGCATTTTGAAACCATGGGCTATAGTCCAGCAGAATTAAGCAAAATAGCCTCGGATTTCAAATGTCTGTATTTTTGTGAGTATTTGGTTCTCAGAGCTAAATTTTCTAATTTGTGCTCAGTAAGTGATACTCATGATTATCAATATCAAAGAAATCGTCATTTGCGAATTCAGGAAAAAAGTGCATTTTGAAACCATGGGCTATAGTCCAGCAGAATTAAGCAAAATAGCCTCGGATTTCAAATCTCTCTATTTTTGTCAATAAAAGGTTCTCAGAGCTAAATTTTCTAATTTGTGCTTAGTAAGTGATACTCATGATTATCAATATCAAAGAAATCGTCATTTGCGAGTTCAGGAAAAAGTGCATTTTGAAACCATGGGCTATAGTCCAGCAGAATTAAGCAAAATAGCCTCGGATTTAAAATGTCTGTATTTTTGTGAATATTTGGTTCTCAGAGCTAAATTTTCTAATTTGTGCTCAGTAAGTGATACTCATGATTATCAATATCAAAGAAATCGTCATTTGCGAATTGAGGAAAAAAGTGCATTTTGAAACCATGGGCTATAGTCCAGCAGAATTAAGCAAAATAGCCTCGGATTTCAAATGTCTGTATTTTTGTGAATATTTGGTTCTCAGAGCTAAATTTTCTAATTTGTGCTCAGTAAGTGATACTCATGATTATCAATATCAAAGAAATCGTCATTTGCAAATTCAGGAGAAAAGTGCATTTTGAAACCCTGGGCTATAGTCCAGCAGAATTAAGCAAAATAGCCTCGGATTTCAAATGTCTGTATTTTTGTGAATATTTGGTTCTCAGAGCTAAATTTTCTAATTTGTGCTCAGTAAGTGATATTCATGATCATCAATATCAAAGAAATCGTCATTTGCGAATTGAGGAAAAAAGTGCATTTTGAAACCATGGGCTATAGTCCAGCAGAATTAAGCAAAATAGCCTCGGATTTCAAATGTCTGTATTTTTGTGAATATTTGGTTCTCAGAGCTAAATTTTCTAATTTGTGCTCAGTAAGTGATACTCATGATTATCAATATCAAAGAAATCGTCATTTGCGAATTCAGGAAAAAAGTGCATTTTGAAACCATGGGCTATAGTCCAGCAGAATTAAGCAAAATAGCCTCGGATTTCAAATCTCTCTATTTTTGTCAATAAAAGGTTCTCAGAGCTAAATTTTCTAATTTGTGCTTAGTAAGTGATACTCATGATTATCAATATCAAAGAAATCGTCATTTGCGAGTTCAGGAAAAGTGCATTTTGAAACCATGGGCTATAGTCCAGCAGAATTAAGCAAAATAGCCTCGGATTTAAAATGTCTGTATTTTTGTGAATATTTGGTTCTCAGAGCTAAATTTTCTAATTTGTGCTCAGTAAGTGATACTCATGATTATCAATATCAAAGAAATCGTCATTTGCGAATTGAGGAAAAAAGTGCATTTTGAAACCATGGGCTATAGTCCAGCAGAATTAAGCAAAATAGCCTCGGATTTCAAATGTCTGTATTTTTGTGAATATTTGGTTCTCAGAGCTAAATTTTCTAATTTGTGCTCAGTAAGTGATACTCATGATTATCAATATCAAAGAAATCGTCATTTGCAAATTCAGGAGAAAAGTGCATTTTGAAACCCTGGGCTATAGTCCAGCAGAATTAAGCAAAATAGCCTCGGATTTCAAATCTCTCTATTTTTGTCAATAAAAGGTTCTCAGAGCTAAATTTTCTAATTTGTGCTTAGTAAGTGATACTCATGATTATCAATATCAAAGAAATCGTCATTTGCGAATTCAGGAAAAAAGTGCATTTTGAAACCATGGGCTATAGTCCAGCAGAATTAAGCAAAATAGCCTCGGATTTCAAATGTCTGTATTTTTGTGAATATTTGGTTCTCAGAGCTAAATTTTCTAATTTGTGCTCAGTAAGTGATACTCATGATTATCAATATCAAAGAAATCGTCATTTGCGAATTCAGGAAAAAAGTGCATTTTGAAACCATGGGCTATAGTCCAGCAGAATTAAGCAAAATAGCCTCGGATTTCAAATCTCTCTATTTTTGTCAATAAAAGGTTCTCAGAGCTAAATTTTCTAATTTGTGCTTAGTAAGTGATACTCATGATTATCAATATCAAAGAAATCGTCATTTGCGAAGTCAGGAAAAAAGTGCATTTTGAAACCATGGGCTATAGTCCAGCAGAATTAAGCAAAATAGCCTCGGATTTCAAATGTCTGTATTTTTGTGAATATTTGGTTCTCAGAGCTAAATTTTCTAATTTGTGCTCAGTAAGTGAAACTCATGATTATCAATATCAAAGAAATCGTCATTTGCGAATTTAGGAAAAAAGTGCATTTTGAAACCATGGGCTATAGTCCAGCAGAATTAAGCAAAATAGCCTCGGATTTCAAATGTCTGTATTTTTGTGAATATTTGGTTCTCAGAGCTAAATTTTCTAATTTGTGCTCAGTAAGTGATACTCATGATTATCAATATCAAAGAAATCGTCATTTGCGAATTCAGGAAAAAAGTGCATTTTGAAACCATGGGCTATAGTCCAGCAGAATTAAGCAAAATAGCCTCGGATTTCAAATGTCTGTATTTTTGTGAATATTTGGTTCTCAGAGCTAAATTTTCTAATTTGTGCTCAGTAAGTGATACTCATGATTATCAATATCAAAGAAATCGTCATTTGCGAATTCAGGAAAAAAGTGCATTTTGAAACCATGGGCTATAGTCCAGCAGAATTAAGCAAAATAGCCTCGGATTTCAAATCTCTCTATTTTTGTCAATAAAAGGTTCTCAAAGCTAAATTTTCTAATTTGTGCTTAGTAAGTGATACTCATGATTATCAATATCAAAGAAATCGTCATTTGCGAATTCAGGAAAAAAGTGCATTTGAAACCATGGGCTATAGTCAGCAGAATTAAGCAAAATAGCCTCGGATTTCAAATGTCTGTATTTTTGTGAATATTTGGTTCTCAGAGCTAAATTTTCTAATTTGTGCTCAGTAAGTGATACTCATGATTATCAATATCAAAGAAATCGTCATTTGCGAATTCAGGAAAAAAGTGCATTTTGAAACCATGGGATATAGTCCAGCAGAATTAAGCAAAATAGCCTCGGATTTCAAATCTCTCTATTTTTGTCAATAAAAGGTTCTCAGAGCTAAATTTTCTAATTTGTGCTTGGTAAGTGATACTCATGATTATCAATATCAAAGAAATCGTCATTTGCGAATTCAGGAAAAAAGTGCATTTTGAAACCATGGGCTATAGTCCAGCAGAATTAAGCAAAATAGCCTCGGATTTCAAATGTCTGTATTTTTGTGAATATTTGGTTCTCAGAGCTAAATTTTCTAATTTGTGCTCAGTAAGTGATATTCATGATAATCAATATCAAAGAAATTGTCATTTGCGAATTCAGGAAAAAAGTGCATTTTGAAACCCTGGGCTATAGTCCAGCAGAATTAAGCAAAATAGCCTCGGATTTCAAATCTCTCTATTTTTGTCAATAAAAGGTTCTCAAAGCTAAATTTTCTAATTTGTGCTTAGTAAGTGATACTCATGATTATCAATATCAAAGAAATCGTCATTTGCGAATTCAGGAAAAAAGTGCATTTTGAAACCATGGGCTATAGTCCAGCAGAATTAAGCAAAATAGCCTCGGATTTCAAATGTCTGTATTTTTGTGAATATTTGGTTCTCAGAGCTAAATTTTCTAATTTGTGCTCAGTAAGTGATACTCATGATTATCAATATCAAAGAAATCGTCATTTGCGAATTCAGGAAAAAAGTGCATTTTGAAACCATGGGCTATAGTCCAGCAGAATTAAGCAAAATAGCTTCGGATTTCAAATGTCTGTATTTTTGTGAATATTTGGTTCTCAGAGCTAAATTTTCTAATTTGTGCTCAGTAAGTGATACTCATGATTATCAATATCAAAGAAAGCGTCATTTGCGAATTCAGGAAAAAAGTGCATTTTGAAACCCTGGGCTATAGTCCAGCAGAATTAAGCAAAATAGCCTCGGATTTCAAATCTCTCTATTTTTGTCAATAAAAGGTTCTCAGAGCTAAATTTTCTAATTTGTGCTTAGTAAGTGATACTCATGATTATCAATATCAAAGAAATCGTCATTTGCGAATTCAGGAAAAAAGTGCATTTTGAAACCATGGGCTATAGTCCAGCAGAATTAAGCAAAATAGCCTCGGATTTCAAATGTCTGTATTTTTGTGAATATTTGGTTCTCAGAGCTAAATTTTCTTATTTGTGCTCAGTAAGTGATACTCATGATTATTAATATCAAAGAAATCGTCATTTCCGAATTCAGGAAAAAAGTGCATTTTGAAACCCTGGGCTATAGTCCAGCAGAATTAAGCAAAATAGCCTCGGATTTCAAATCTCTGTATTTTTGTCAATAAAAGGTTCTCAGAGCTAAATTTTCAAATTTGTCCACAGTAAGTGATACTCATGATTATCAATATCAAAGAAATCGTCATTTGCGAATTTATGAAAAAAGTGAATTTTGAAACCATGGACTATAGTCCAACAGAATTAAGCAAAATAGCCTCGGATTTCAAATCTCTCTATTTTTGTGAATATTTGGTTCTCAGAGCTAAATTTTCTAATTTGTGCTCAGTAAGTAATACTCATGATTATCAATATCAAGGAAATCGTCATTTGCGAATTCAGGAAAAAAGTGAATTTTGAAACCATGGGCTATAGTCCAGCAGAATTAAGCAAAATAGCCTCGGATTTCAGATCTCTATATTTTTGTCAATAAAAGGTTCTCAGAGCTAAATTTTCAAATTTGTGTTCAGTAAGTGATACTCTTAAGTATAAATATCATAGAAATCGTCATTTGCGAATTCAGGAAAAAAGTGCATCTTGAAACCATGGGCTATAGTCCAGCAGAATTAAGCAAAATAGCCTCGGATTTCAAATCTCTCTATTTTTGTGAATATTTGGTTCTCAGAGCTAAATTTTCTAATTTGTGCTCAGTAAGTAATACTCATGATTATCAATATCAAGGAAATCGTCATTTGCGAATTCAGGAAAAAAGTGCATTTTGAAACCATGGGCTATAGTCCAGCAGAATTAAGCAAAATAGCCTCAGATTTCAAATCTCTCTATTTTTGTGAATATTTGGTTTTCAGAGCTAAATTTTCTAATTTGTGCTCAGTAAGTGATACTAATGATTATCAATATCAAAGAAATCGTCATTTGCGAATTCAGGAAAAAAGTGCATTTTGAAACCATGGGCTATAGTCCAGCAGAATTAAGCAAAATAGCCTCGGATTTCAAATCTCTCTATTTTTGTGAATATTTGGTTCTCAGAGCTAAATTTTCTAATTTGTGCTCAGTAAGTGATACTCATGATTATCAATATCAAAGAAATCGTCATTTACGAATTCTGGAAAAAAGTGCATTTTGAAACCATGGGCTATAGTCCAGCAGAATTAAGCAAAATAGCCTCGGATTTCAAATCTCTCTATTTTTGTCAATAAAAGGTTCTCAGAGCTAAATTTTCTAATTTGTGCTCAGTAAGTGATACTCATGATTATCAATATCAAAGAAATCGTCATTTGCGAATTCAGGAATAAAGTGCATTTTGAAACCATGGGCTATAGTCCAGCAGAATTAAGCAAAATAGCCTCGGATTTCAAATCTCTCTATTTTTGTGAATATTTGGTTCTCAGAGCTAAATTTTCTAATTTGTGCTCAGTAAGTAATACTCATGATTATCAATATCAAAGAAATCGTCATTTGCGAATTCAGGAAAAAAGTGCATTTTGAAACCATGGGCTATAGTCCAGCAGAATTAAGCAAAATAACCTCGGATTTCAAATTTCTCTATTTTTGTCAATAGAAGGTTCTCAGAGCTAAATTTTCAAATTTGTGTTCAGTATGTGTTCAGTAAGTGATACTCTTAAGTATAAATATCATAGAAATCGTCATTTGCGAATTCAGGAAAAAAGCGCATTTTGAAACCATGGGCTATAGTCCAGCAGAATTAAACAAAATAACCTCGGATTTCAAATTTCTCTATTTTTGTCATAGAAGGTTCTCAGAGCTAAATTTCAAATTTGTGTTCAGTAAGTGATACTCTTAAGTATAAATATCATAGAAATCGTCATTTGCGAATTCAGGAAAAAAGTGCATTTTGAAACCATGGGCTATAGTCCAGCAGAATTAAGCAAAATAGCCTCGGATTTCAAATCTCTCTATTTTTGTGAATATTTGGTTCTCAGAGCTAAATTTTCTAATTTGTGCTCAGTAAGTGATACTCATGATTGTCAATATCAAAGAAATCGTCATTTGCGAATTCAGGAAAAAAGTGCGTTTTGAAACCATGGGCTATAGTCCAGCAGAATTAAGCAAAATAGCCTCGGATTTCAAATTTCTCTATTTTTGTCAATAAAAGGTTCTCAGAGCTAAATTTTCAAATTTGTGTTCAGTAAGTGATACTCTTAAGTATAAATATCATAGAAATCGTCATTTTCGAATTCAGGAAAAAAGTGAATTTTGAAACCATGGGCTATAGTCAGCAGAATTAAGCAAAAAGCCTCGGATTTCAAATCTATCTATTTTTGTCAATAAAAGGTTCTCAGAGCTAAATTTTCTAATTTGTGCTCAGTAAGTGATACTCATGATTATCAATATCAAAGAAATCGTCATCTGCGAATTCAGGAAAAAAGTGCATTTTGAAACCATGGGCTATAGTCCAGCAGAATTAAGCAAAATAGCCTCGGATTTCAAATCTCTCTATTTTTGTGAATATTTGGTTCTCAGAGCTAAATTTTCTAATTTGTGCTCAGTAAGTGATACTCATGATTATCAATATCAAAGAAATCGTCATTTGCGAATTCAGGAAAAAAGTGCATTTGAAACCATGGGCTATAGTCCAGCAGAATTAAGCAAAATAGCCTCGGATTTTCAAATTTCTCTATTTTTGTCAATAAAAGGTTCTCAGAGCTAAATTTTCAAATTTGTATTCAGTAAGTGATACTCTTAAGTATAAATATCATAGAAATCGTCATTTGCGAATTCAGGAAAAAAGTGAATTTGAAACCATGGTCTATAGTCCAGCAGAATTAAGCAAAAAAGCCTCGGATTTCAAATCTATCTATTTTTGTCAATAAAAGGTTCTCAGAGCTAAATTTTCTAATTTGTGCTCAGTAAGTGATACTCATGATTACCAATACCAAAGAAATCGTCATTTGCGAATTAAGGAAAAAAGTGCATTTTGAAACCATGGGCTATAGTCCAGCAGAATTAAGCAAAATTGCCTCGGATTTCAAATCTCTCTATTTTTGTCAATAAAAGGTTCTCAGAGCTAAATTTTCTAATTTGTGCTTAGTAAGTGATACTCATGATTATCAATATCAAAGAATCGTCATTTGCGAATTCAGGAAAAAAGCGCGTTTTGAAACCAGGGCTATAGTCCAGCAGAATTAAGCAAAATAGCCTCGGATTTCAAATCTCTCTATTTTTGTTAATAAAAGGTTCTCAGAGCTAAATTTCTAATTTGTGCTTAGTAAGTGATGCTCATGATTATCAATATCAAAGAATCGTCATATGCGAATATTGGAAAAAAGCGCATTTTGAAACCATGGGCTATAGTCCAGCAGAATTAAGCAAAATAGCCTCGGATTTCAAATCTCTCTATTTTTGTCAATAAAAGGTTCTCAGAGCTAAATTTTCTTATTTGTGCTCAGTAAGTGATACTCATGACTAACAATATGATAGAAATCGTCATTTGCGAATTCAGGAAAAAAGCGCATTTTGAAACCATGGGCTATAGTCCAGCAGAATTAAGCAAAATAACCTCGGATTTCAAATCTCTCTATTTTTGTCAATAAAAGGTTGTCAGAGCTAAATTTTCTAATTTGTGCTCAGTAAGTGATACTCATGATTATCAATATCAAAGAAATCGTCATTTGCGAATTCAGGAAAAAAGTGCATTTTGAAACCATGGGCTATAGTCCAGCAGAATTAAGCAAAATAGCCTCGGAATTCAAATCTCTCTATTTTTGTCAATAAAAGATTCTCAGAGCTAAATTTTCTAATATGTGCTCAGTAAGTGATGTTTATTATTATCAATATGATAGAAGTCGTCATTTGCGAATTCAGGAAAAAAGTGCATTTTGAAACCATGGGCTATAGTCCCGCAGAATTAAGTAAAATAGCCTTCGATTTCAAATGTCTGCATTTTTGTGAATAATTGGTTCTCAGAACTAAATTTCTAATTTGTGCCAGTAAGTGATACTCATGATTATCAATATCAAAGAAATCGTCATTTGCGAATTCAGGAAAAAAGTGCATTTTGAAACCATGGGCTATAGTCCAGCAGAATTAAGCAAAATAGCCTCGGACTTCAAATCTCTCTATTTTTGTCAATAACAGGTTCTCAGAGCTAAATTTTCTAATTTGTGTTCAGTTAGTGATGCTATTAATAATCAATATCATAGAAATCGTCATTTGGGAATTCCGGAAAAAAGTGCATTTTGAAACCATGGGCTATAGTCCAGCAGAATTAAGCAAAATAGCCTCGGATTTCAAATGTCTGTATTTTTGTGAATATTTGGTTCTCAGAGCTAAATTTCCAAATTTGTGTTCAGTTAGTGATGCTATTAATAATCAATATCATAGAAATCGTCATTTGCGAATTCCGGAAAAAAGTGCATTTTGAAACCATGGGCTATAGTCCAGCAGAATTAAGCAAAATAGCCTCGGATTTCAAATCTCTCTATTTTTGTTAATAAAAGGTTCTCAGAGCTAAATTTTCTAATTTGTGCTCAGTAAGTGATACTCATGATTATCAATATCAAAGAAATCGTCATTTGCGAATTCAGGAAAAAAGTGAATTTTGAAACCATCGGCTATAGTCCAGCAGAATTAGCAAAATAGCCTCGGATTTCAAATCTCTCTATTTTTGTTAATAAAAGGTTCTCAGAGCTAAATTTTCTAATTTGTGCTCAGTAAGTGATACTCATGATTATCAATATCAAAGAAATCGTCATTTGCGAATTCAGGAAAAAAGTGCATTTTGAAACCATGGGCTATAGTCCAGCAGAATTAAGCAAAATAGCCTCGGATTTCAAATGTCTGTATTTTTGTGAATATTTGGTTCTCAGAGCTAAATTTCCAAATTTGTGTTCAGTTAGTGATGCTATTAATAATCAATATCATAGAAATCGTCATTTGCGAATTCCGGAAAAAAGTGCATTTTGAAACCATGGGCTATAGTCCAGCAGAATTAAGCAAAATAGCCTCGGATTTCAAATCTCTCTATTTTTGTTAATAAAAGGTTCTCAGAGCTAAATTTTCTAATTTGTGCTCAGTAAGTGATACTCATGATTATCAATATCAAAGAAATCGTCATTTGCGAATTCAGGAAAAAAGTGAATTTTGAAACCATCGGCTATAGTCCAGCAGAATTAGCAAAATAGCCTCGGATTTCAAATCTCTCTATTTTTGTTAATAAAAGGTTCTCAGAGCTAAATTTTCTAATTTGTGCTCAGTAAGTGATACTCATGATTATCAATATCAAAGAAATCGTCATTTGCGAATTCAGGAAAAAGCGCATTTTGAAACCATGGGCTATAGTCCAGCAGAATTAAGCAAAATAGCCTCGGATTTCAAATGTCTGTATTTTTGTGAATATTTGGTTCTCAGAGCTAAATTTCCAAATTTGTGTTCAGTTAGTGATGCTATTAATAATCAATATCATAGAAATCGTCATTTGCGAATTCCGGAAAAAAGTGCATTTTGAAACCATGGGCTATAGTCCAGCAGAATTAAGCAAAATAACCTCGGATTTCAAATCTCTCTATTTTTGTAAATAAAAGGTTCTCAGAGCTAAATTTTCTAATTTGTGCTCAGTAAGTGATACTCATGATTATCAATGTCAAAGAAATCGTCATTTGCGAATTCAGGAAAAAAGTGAATTTTGAAACCATGGGCTATAGTCCAGCAGAATTAGCAAAATAGCCTCGGATTTCAAATCTCTCTATTTTTGTTAATAAAAGGTTCTCAGAGCTAAATTTTCTAATTTGTGCTCAGTAAGTGATACTCATGATTATCAATGTCAAAGAAATCGTCATTTGCGAATTCAGGAAAAAAGTGAATTTTGAAACCATGGGCTATAGTCCAGCAGAATTAGCAAAATAGCCTCGGATTTCAAATCTCTCTATTTTTGTGAATATTTGGTTCTCAGAGCTAAATTTTCTAATTTGTGCTCAGTAAGTGATACTCATGATTGTCAATATCAAAGAAATCGTCATTTGCGAATTCAGGAAAAAAGTGCATTTTGAAACCATGGGCTATAGTCCAGCAGAATTAAGCAAAAAAGCCTCGGATTTCAAATCTCTCTATTTTTGTCAATAAAAGGTTCTCAGAGCTAAATTTTCAAATTTGTGTTCAGTAAGTGATACTCTTAATTATAAATATCATAGAAATCGTCATTTGCGAATTCAGGAAAAAAGTGCATTTTGAAACCATGGGCTATAGTCCAGCAGAATTAAGCAAAATAGCCTCGGATTTCAAATCTCTCTATTTTTGTCAATAAAAGGTTCTCAGAGCTAAATTTTCAAATTTGTGTTCAGTAAGTGATACTCTTAAGTATAAATATCATAGAAATCGTCATTTGCGAATTCAGGAAAAAAGTGCATTTTGAAACCATGGGCTATAGTCCAGCAGAATTAAGCAAAATAGCCTCGGATTTCAAATCTCTCTATTTTTGTGAATATTTGGTTCTCAGAGCTAAATTTTCTAATTTGTGCTCAGTAAGTGATACTCGTGATTGTCAATATCAAAGAAATCGTCATTTGCGAATTCAGGAAAAAAGTGCATTTTGAAACCATGGGCTATAGTCCAGCAGAATTAAGCAAAAAAGCCTCGGATTTCAAATCTATCTATTTTTGTCAATAAAAGGTTCTCAGAGCTAAATTTTCAAATTTGTGTTCAGTAAGTGATACTCTTAATTATAAATATCATAGAAATCGTCATTTGCGAATTCAGGAAAAAAGTGCATTTTGAAACCATGGGCTATAGTCCAGCAGAATTAAGCAAAATAGCCTCGGATTTCAAATCTCTCTATTTTTGTGAATATTTGGTTCTCAGAGCTAAATTTTCTAATTTGTGCTCAGTAAGTGATACTCATGATTATCAATATCAAAGAAATCGTCATTTGCGAATTCAGGAAAAAAGTGAATTTTGAAACCATGGGCTATAGTCCAGCAGAATTAAGCAAAATTGCCTCGGATTTCAAATGTCTGTATTTTTGTGAATAATTTGTTCTCAGAGCTTAATTTTCAAATTAATGTTCAGTAAGTGATGCCCATGATTATCAATATCATAAGAATCGTCATTTGCGAATTCAGGAAAAAAGTGCATTTTGAAACCATGGGCTATAGTCCAGCAGAATTAAGCAAAATAGCCTCGGATTTCAAATTTCTCTATTTTTGTCAATAAAAGGTTCTCAGAGCTAAATTTTCAAATTTGTGTTCATTAAGTGATACTCTTAAGTATAAATATCATAGAAATCGTCATTTGCGAATTCAGGAAAAAAGTGCATTTTGAAACCATGGGCTATAGTCCAGCAGAATTAAGCAAAAAAGCCTCGGATTTCAAATCTATCTATTTTTGTCAATAAAAGGTTCTCAGAGCTAAATTTTCTTATTTGTGCTCAGTAAGTGATACTCATGATTACCAATACCAAAGAAATCGTCATCTGCGAATTCAGGAAAAAAGTGCATTTTGAAACCATGGGCTATAGTCCAGCAGAATTAAGCAAAATTGCCTCGGATTTCAAATGTCTGTATTTTTGTGAATAATTTGTTCTCAGAGCTTAATTTTCAAATTAATGTTCAGTAAGTGATGCCCATGATTATCAATATCATAAGAATCGTCATTTGCGAATTCAGGAAAAAAGTGCATTTTGAAACCATGGGCTATAGTCCAGCAGAATTAAGCTAAATAGCCTCGGATTTCAAATGTCTGTATTTTTGTGAATAATTTGTTCTCAGAGCTAAATTTTCAAATTTATGTTCAGTAAGTGATGCCCATGATTATCAATATCATAAGAATCGTCATTTGCGAATTCAGGAAAAAAGTGCATTTTGAAACCGTGGGCTATAGTCCAGCAGAATTAAGCAAAATAGCCTCGGATTTCAAATGTCTGTATTTTTGTGAATAATTTGTTCTCAGAGCTAAATTTTCAAATTAATGTTCAGTAAGTGATGCCCATGATTATCAATATCATAAGAATCGTCATTTGCGAATTCAGGAAAAAAGTGCATTTTGAAACCATGGGCTATAGTCCAGCAGAATTAAGCTAAATAGCCACGGATTTCAAATGTCTGTATTTTTGTGAATAATTTGTTCTCAGAGCTAAATTTTCTAATTTGTGCTCAGCAAGTGATACTCATGATTATCAATATCAAAGAAATCGTCATTTGCGAATTCAGGAAAAAAGTGAATTTTTAAACCATGGGCTATAGTCCAGCAGAATTAGCAAAATAGCCTCGGATTTCAAATCTATCTATTTTTGTCAATAAAAGGTTCCCAGAGCTAAATTTTCTAATTTGTGCTTAGTAAGTGATACTCATGATTATCAATATCAAAGAAATCGTCATTTGCGAATTCAGGAAAAAAGCGCATTTTGAAACCATGGGCTATAGTCCAGCAGAATTAAGCAAAATAGCCTCGAATTTCAAATTTCTCTATTTTTGTCAATAAAAGGTTCTCAGAGCTAAATTTTCAAATTTGTGTTCATTAAGTGATACTCTTAAGTATAAATATCATAGAAATCGTCATTTGCGAATTCAGGAAAAAAGTGCATTTTGAAACCATGGGCTATAGTCCAGCAGAATTAAGCAAAAAAGCCTCGGATTTCAAATCTATCTATTTTTGTCAATAAAAGGTTCTCAGAGCTAAATTTTCTAATTTGTGCTCAGTAAGTGATACTCATGATTACCAATACCAAAGAAATCGTCATTTGCGAATTAAGGAAAAAAGTGCATTTTGAAACCATGGGCTATAGTCCAGCAGAATTAAGCAAAATTGCCTCGGATTTCAAATCTCTCTATTTTTGTCAATAAAAGGTTCTCAGAGCTAAATTTTCTAATTTGTGCTTAGTAAGTGATACTCATGATTATCAATATCAAAGAAATCGTCATATGCGAATATAGGAAAAAAGCGCATTTTGAAACCATGGGCTATAGTCCAGCAGAATTAAGCAAAATAGCCTCGGATTTCAAATCTCTCTATTTTTGTCAATAAAAGGTTCTCAGAGCTAAATTTTCTAATTTGTGCTTAGTAAGTGATACTCATGATTATCAATATCAAAGAAATCGTCATTTGCGAATTCAGAAAAAAAGCGCATTTTGAAACCATGGGCTATAGTCCAGCAGAATTAAGCAAAATAGCCTCGGATTTCAAATTTCTCTATTTTTGTCAATAAAAGGTTCTCAGAGCTAAATTTTCTAATTTGTGCTTAGTAAGTGATACTCATGATTATCAATATCAAAGAAATCGTCATATGCGAATATAGGAAAAAAGCGCATTTTGAAACCATGGGCTATAGTCCAGCAGAATTAAGCAAAATAGCCTCGGATTTCAAATTTCTCTATTTTTGTCAATAAAAGGTTCTCAGAGCTAAATTTTCAAATTTGTGTTCATTAAGTGATACTCTTAAGTATAAATATCATAGAAATCGTCATTTGCGAATTCAGGAAAAAAATGCATTTTGAAACCATGGGCTATAGTCCAGCAGAATTAAGCAAAATTGCCTCGGATTTCAAATCTCTCTATTTTTGTCAATAAAAGGTTCTCAGAGCTAAATTTTCTAATTTGTGCTTAGTAAGTGATACTCATGATTATCAATATCAAAGAAATCGTCATTTGCGAATTCAGGAAAAAAGCGCATTTTGAAACCATGGGCTATAGTCCAGCAGAATTAAGCAAAATAGCCTCGGATTTCAAATCTCTCTATTTTTGTCAATAAAAGGTTGTCAGAGCTAAATTTTCTAATTTGTGCTTAGTAAGTGATACTCATGATTATCAATATCAAAGAAATCGTCATTTGCGAATTCAGGAAAAAAGTGCATTTTGAAACCATGGGCTATAGTCCAGCAGAATTAAGCAAAATAGCCTCGGATTTCAAATGTCTATATTTTTGTGAATATTTGTTTCTCAGAGCTAAATTTTCTAATTTGTGCTCAGTAAGTGATACTCATGATTATCAATATCAAAGAAATCGTCATTTGCGAATTCAGGAAAAAAGTGAATTTTGAAACCATGGGCTATAGTCCAGCAGAATTAAGCAAAATAGCCTCGGATTTCAAATCTCTCTATTTTTGTCAATAAAAGGTTCTCAGAGCTAAATTTTCTAATTTGTGCTCAGTAAGTGATACTCATGATTATCAATATCAAAGAAATCGTCATTTGCGAATTCAGGAAAAAAGTGAATTTTGAAACCATGGGCTATAGTCCAGCAGAATTAGCAAAATAGCCTCGGATTTCAAATCTCTCTATTTTTGTTAATAAAAGGTTCTCAGAGCTAAATTTTCTAATTTGTGCTCAGTAAATGATACTCATGATTATCAATATCAAAGAAATCGTCATTTGCGAATTCAGGAAAAAAGTGCATATTGAAACCATGGGCTATAGTCCAGCAGAATTAAGCAAAATAGCCTCGGATTTCAAATCTCTCTATTTTTGTCAATAAAAGGTTCTCAGAGCTAAATTTTCTAATTTGTGCTCAGTAAGTGATACTCATGATTATCAATATCAAAGAAATCGTCATTTGCGAATTCAGGAAAAAAGTGCATTTTGAAACCATGGGCAGAATTAAGCAAAATATTTGGTTGTGCTCAGTAAGTGATACTCATGATTATCAATATCAAAGAAATCGTCATTTGCGAATTCAGGAAAAAAGTGCATTTTGAAACCAGAAGTCCAGCAGAATTAAGCAAAATAGACTCGGATTTCAAATCTCTCTATTTTTGTCAATAAAAGGTTCTCAGAGCTAAATTTTCTAATTTGTGCTCAGTAAGTGATACTCATGATTATCAATATCAAAGAAATCGTCATTTGCGAATTCAGGAAAAAAGTGCATTTTGAAACCATGGGCAGAATTAAGCAAAATATTTGGTTGTGCTCAGTAAGTGATACTCATGATTATCAATAACAAAGAAATCGTCATTTGCGAATTCAGGAAAAAAGTGCATTTTGAAACCAGAAGTCCAGCAGAATTAAGCAAAATAGCCCCGGATTTCAAATGTCTGTATTTTTGTGAAAATTTGGTTCTCAGAGCTAAATTTTCTAATTTGTGCTCAGCAAGTGATACTCATGATTATCAATATCAAAGAAATCGTCATTTGCGAATTCAGGAAAAAAGTGCATTTTGAAACCAGAAGTCCAGCAGAATTAAGCAAAATAGACTCGGATTTCAAATCTCTCTATTTTTGTCAATAAAAGGTTCTCAGAGCTAAATTTTCTAATTTGTGCTCAGCAAGTGATACTCATGATTATCAATATCAAAGAAATCGTCATTTGCGAATTCAGGAAAAAAGTGCATTTTGAAACCATGGGCAGAATTAAGCAAAATATTTGGTTGTGCTCAGTAAGTGATACTCATGATTATCAATAACAAAGAAATCGTCATTTGCGAATTCAGGAAAAAAGTGCATTTTGAAACCAGAAGTCCAGCAGAATTAAGCAAAATAGCCCCGGATTTCAAATGTCTGTATTTTTGTGAAAATTTGGTTCTCAGAGCTAAATTTTCTAATTTGTGCTCAGCAAGTGATACTCATGATTATCAATATCAAAGAAATCGTCATTTGCGAATTCAGGAAAAAAGTGCATTTTGAAACCATGGGCAGAATTAAGCAAAATATTTGGTTGTGCTCAGTAAGTGATACTCATGATTATCAATAACAAAGAAATCGTCATTTGCGAATTCAGGAAAAAAGTGCATTTTGAAACCAGAAGTCCAGCAGAATTAAGCAAAATAGCCCCGGATTTCAAATGTCTGTATTTTAGTGAATAATTTGTTCTCAGAGCTAAATTTTCTAATTTGTGCTCAGCAAGTGATACTCATGATTATCAATATCAAAGAAATCGTAATTTGCGAATTCAGGAAAAAAGTGCATTTTGAAACCAGAAGTCCAGCAGAATTAAGCAAAATAGACTCGGATTTCAAATCTCTCTATTTTTGTCAATAAAAGGTTCTCAGAGCTAAATTTTCTAATTTGTGCTCAGTAAGTGATACTCATGATTATCAATATCAAAGAAATCGTCATTTGCGAATTCAGGAAAAAAGTGCATTTTGAAACCATGGGCAGAATTAAGCAAAATATTTGGTTGTGCTCAGTAAGTGATACTCATGATTATCAATAACAAAGAAATCGTCATTTGCGAATTCAGGAAAAAAGTGCATTTTGAAACCAGAAGTCCAGCAGAATTAAGCAAAATAGCCCCGGATTTCAAATGTCTGTATTTTAGTGAATAATTTGTTCTCAGAGCTAAATTTTCTAATTTGTGCTCAGCAAGTGATACTCATGATTATCAATATCAAAGAAATCGTCATTTGCGAATTCAGAAAAAAAGTGAATTTTGAAACCATGGGCTATAGTCCAGCAGAATTAAGCAAAATAGCCTCGGATTTCAAATGTCTCTATTTTTGTCAATAAAAGGTTCTCATAGCTAAATTTTCTAATTTGTGCTCAGTAAGTGATACTCATGATTATCAATATCAAAGAAATCGTCATTTGCGAGTTCAGGAAAAAAGTGCATTTTGAAACCATGGGCTATATTCCAGCAGAATTAAGCAAAATAGCCTCGGATTTCAAATGTCTCTATTTTTGTCAATAAAAGGTTCTCATAGCTAAATTTTCTAATTTGTGCTCAGTAAGTGATACTCATGATTATCAATATCAAAGAAATCGTCATTTGCGAGTTCAGGAAAAAAGTGCATTTTGAAACCATGGGCTATAGTCCAGCAGAATTAAGCAAAATAGCCTCGGATTTCAAATGTCTGTGTTTTGGTGAATATTTGGTTCTCAGAGCTAAATTTTCTAATTTGTGCTCAGTAAGTGATACTCATGATTATCAATATCAAAGAAATCGTCATTTGCGAATTCAGGAAAAAAGTGCATTATGAAACCATGGGCTATAGTCCAGCAGAATAGCCTCGGATTTCAAATGTCTGTATTTTTGTGAATATTTGGTTCTCAGAGCTAAATTTTCTAATTTGTGCTCAGTAAGTGATACTCATGATTATCAATATCAAAGAAATCGTCATTTGCGAATTCAAGGAAAAAGTGCATTTTGAAACCATGGGCTATATTCCAGCAGAATAGCCTCGGATTTCAAATGTCTCTATTTTTGTCAATAAAAGGTTCTCATAGCTAAATTTTCTAATTTGTGCTCAGTAAGCGATACTCATGATTATGAATATCAAAGAAATCGTCATTTGCGAATTCAAGGAAAAAGTGCATTTTGAAACCATGGGCTATAGTCCAGCAAAATTAAGCAAATTAGCCTCGGATTTGAAATGTCTGTATTTTTGTGAATATATGGTTCTCAGAGCTAAATTTTCTAATTTGTGCTCAGTAAGTGATACTCATGATTATCAGTATCAAAGAAATCGTCATTTGCGAGTTCAGGAAAAAAGTGCATTTTGAAACCATGGGCTATAGTCCAGCAGAATTAAGCAAAATAGCCTCGGATTTCAAATCTCTCTATTTTTGTCAATAAAAGGTTCTCAGAGCTAAATTTTCTAATTTGTGCTCAGTAAGTGATAAAAATGATTATCAATATCAAACAAATCGTCATTTGCGAATTCAGAAAAAAAGTGCATTTTGAAACCATGGGCTATAGTCCAGCAGAATTAAGCAAAATAGCCTCGGATTTCAAATGTCTGTATTTTTGTGAATATTTGGTTCTCAGAGCTAAATTTTCTAATTTGTGCTCAGTAAGTGATACTCATGATTATCAATATCAAAGAAATCGTCATTTGCGAATTCAGAAAAAAAGTGCATTTTGAAACCATGGGCTATAGTCCAGCAGAATTAAGCAAAATAGCCTCGGATTTCAAATGTCTGTATTTTTGTGAATGTTTGGTTCTCAGAGCTAAATTTTCTAATTTGTGCTCAGTAAGTGATACTCATGATTATCAATATCAAAGAAATCGTCATTTGCGAGTTCAGGAAAAAAGTGCATTTTGAAACCATGGGCTATAGTCCAGCAGAATTAAGCAAAATAGCCTCGGATTTCAAATGTCTGTATTTTTGTGAATATTTGGTTCTCAGAGCTAAATTTTCTAATTTGTGCTCAGTAAGTGATACTCATGATTATCAATATCAAAGAAATCGTCATTTGCGAATTCAGAAAAAAAGTGCATTTTGAAACCATGGGCTATAGTCCAGCAGAATTAAGCAAAATAGCCTCGGATTTCAAATGTCTGTATTTTTGTGAATATTTGGTTCTCAGAGCTAAATTTTCTAATTTGTGCTCAGTAAGTGATAAAAATGATTATCAATATCAAACAAATCGTCATTTACGAGTTCAGGAAAAAAGTGCATTTTGAAACCATGGGCTATAGTCCAGCAGAATTAAGCAAAGTAGCCTCGGATTTCAAATCTCTCTATTTTTGTCAATAAAAGGTTCTCAGAGCTAAATTTTCTAATTTGTGCTCAGTAAGTGATACTCATGATTATCAATATCAAAGAAATCGTCATTTGCGAGTTCAGGAAAAAAGTGCATTTTGAAACCATGGGCTATAGTCCAGCAGAATTAAGCAAAATAGCCTCGGATTTCAAATCTCTCTATTTTTGTCAATAAAAGGTTCTCAGAGCTAAATTTTCTAATTTGTGCTCAGTAAGTGATACTCATGATTATCAATATCAAAGAAATCGTCATTTGCGAATTCAGGAAAAAAGTGCATTTTGAAACCATGGGCTATAGTCCAGCAGAATTAAGCAAAATAGCCTCGGATTTCAAATGTCTGTATTTTTGTGAATATTTGGTTCTCAGAGCTAAATTTTCTAATTTGTGCTCAGTAAGTGATAAAAATGATTATCAATATCAAAGAAATCGTCATTTACGAGTTCAGGAAAAAAGTGCATTTTGAAACCATGGGCTATAGTCCAGCAGAATTAAGCAAAATAGCCTCGGATTTCAAATGTCTGTATTTTTGTGAATGTTTGGTTCTTAGAGCTAAATTTTCTAATTTGTGCTCAGTAAGTGATACTCATGATTATCAATATCAAAGAAATCGTCATTTGCGAGTTCAGGAAAAAAGTGCATTTTGAAACCATGGGCTATAGTCCAGCAGAATTAAGCAAAGTAGCCTCGGATTTCAAATCTCTCTATTTTTGTCAATAAAAGGTTCTCAGAGCTAAATTTTCTAATTTGTGCTCAGTAAGTGATACTCATGATTATCAATATCAAAGAAATCGTCATTTGCGAATTCAGGAAAAAAGTGCATTTTGAAACCATGGGCTATAGTCCAGCAGAATTAAGCAAAATAGCCTCGGATTTCAAATGTCTGTATTTTTGTGAATATTTGGTTCTCAGAGCTAAATTTTCTAATTTGTGCTCAGTAAGTGATAAAAATGATTATCAATATCAAAGAAATCGTCATTTACGAGTTCAGGAAAAAAGTGCATTTTGAAACCATGGGCTATAGTCCAGCAGAATTAAGCAAAGTAGCCTCGGATTTCGAATCTCTTTATTTTTGTCAATAAAAGGTTCTCAGAGCTAAATTTTCTAATTTGTGCTCAGTAAGTGATACTCATGATTATCAATATCAAAGTAATCGTCGTTTGCGAATTCAGGAAAAAAGTGCATTTTGAAACCATGGGCTATAGTCCAGCAGAATTAAGCAAAATAGCCTCGGATTTCAAATCTCTCTATTTTTGTCAATAAAAGGTTCTCAGAGCTAAATTTTCTAATTTGTGCTCAGTAAGTGATAAAAATGATTATCAATATCAAAGAAATCGTCATTTACGAGTTCAGGAAAAAAGTGCATTTTGAAACCATGGGCTATAGTCCAGCAGAATTAAGCAAAGTAGCCTCGGATTTCGAATCTATCTATTTTTGTCAATAAAAGGTTCTCAGAGCTAAATTTTCTAATTTGTGCTCAGTAAGTGATACTCATGATTATCAATATCAAAGAAATCGTCATTTGCGAGTTCAGGAAAAAAGTGCATTTTGAAACCATGGGCTATAGTCCAGCAGAATTAAGCAAAATAGCCTCGGATTTCAAATGTCTGTATTTTTGTGAATATTTGGTTCTCAGAGCTAAATTTTCTAATTTGTGTCAGTAAGTGATAAAAATGATTATCAATATCAAAGAAATCGTCATTTACGAGTTCAGGAAAAAAGTGCATTTTGAAATTCTGGGCTATAGTCCAGCAGAATTAAACAGAGTAGCCTCGGATTTCAAATCTCTCTATTTTTGTCAATAAAAGGTTCTCAGAGCTAAATTTTCTAATTTGTGCTCAGTAAGTGATACTCATGATTATCAATATCAAAGAAATCGTCATTTGCGAATTCAGGAAAAAAGTGCATTATGGGCTATAGTCCAGCAGAATTAAGCAAAATAGCCGCGGATTTCAAATGTCTGTATTTTTGTGAATATTTGGTTCTCAGAGCTAAATTTTCTAATTTGTGCTCAGTAAGTGATACTCATGATAATCAATATCAAAGAAATCGTCATTTACGAGTTCAGGAAAAAAGTGCATTTTGAAACCATGGGCTATAGTCCAGCAGAATTAAGCAAAGTAGCCTCGGATTTCAAATCTCTCTATTTTTGTCAATAAAAGGTTCTCAGAGCTAAATTTTCTAATTTGTGCTCAGTAAGTGATACTCATGATTATCAATATCAAAGAAATCGTCATTTACGAGTTCAGGAAAAAAGTGCATTTTGAAACCATGGGCTATAGTCCAGCAGAATTAAGCAAAATAGCCGCGGATTTCAAATGTCTGTATTTTTGTGAATATTTGGTTCTCAGATCTAAATTTTCTAATTTGTGCTCAGTAAGTGATACTCATGATAATCAATATCAAAGAATTCGTCATTTGCGAGTTCAGGAAAAAAGTGCATTTTGACACCATAGTCCAGCAGAATTAAGCAAAATAGCCTCGGATTTCAAATCTCTCTATTTTTGTCAATAAAAGGTTCTCAGAGCTAAATTTTCTAATTTGTGCTCAGTAAGTGATACTCATGATTATCAATATCAAAGAAATCGTCATTTACGAGTTCAGGAAAAAAGTGCATTTTGAAACCATGGGCTATAGTACAGCAGAATTAAGCAAAGTAGCCTCGGATTTCAAATCTCTCTATTTTTGTCAATAAAAGGTTCTCAGAGCTAAATTTTCTAATTTGTGCTCAGTAAGTGATACTCATGATTATCAATATCAAAGAAATCGTCATTTGCGAATTCATGAAAAAAGTGCATTATGGGCTATAGTCCAGCAGAATTAAGCAAAATAGCCTCGGATTTAAAATGTCTGTATTTTTGTGAATATTTGGTTCTCAGAGCTAAATTTTCTAATTTGTGCTGAGTAAGTGATACTCAAGATTATCAATATCAAAGAAATCGTCATTTGCGAATTCAGGAAAAAAGTGCATTTTGAAACCATGGGCTATAGTCCAGCAGAATTAAGCAAAATAGCCTCGGATTTAAAATGTCTGTATTTTTGTGAATATTTGGTTCTCAGAGCTAAATTTTCTAATTTGTGCTGAGTAAGTGATACTCATGATTATCAATATCGAAGAAATCGTCATTTGCGAATTCAGGAAAAAAGTGCATTTTGAAACCATGGGCTATAGTCCAGCAGAATTAAGCAAAATAGCCTCGGATTTAAAATGTCTGTATTTTTGTGAATATTTGGTTCTCAGAGCTAAATTTTTTAATTTGTGCTCAGTAAGTGATACTCATGATTATCAATATCAAAGAAATCGCCATTTGCGAATTCAGGAAAAAAGTGCATTTTGAAACCATGGGCTATAGTCCAGCAGAATTAAGCAAAATAGCCTCGGATTTAAAATGTCTGTATTTTTGTGAATATTTGGTTCTCAGAGCTAAATTTTCTAATTTGTGCTGAGTAAGTGATACTCAAGATTATCAATATCAAAGAAATCGTCATTTGCGAATTCAGGAAAAAAGTGCATTTTGAAACCATGGGCTATAGTCCAGCAGAATTAAGCAAAATAGCCTCGGATTTAAAATGTCTGTATTTTTGTGAATATTTGGTTCTCAGAGCTAAATTTTCTAATTTGTGCTGAGTAAGTGATACTCATGATTATCAATATCGAAGAAATCGTCATTTGCGAATTCAGGAAAAAAGTGCATTTTGAAACCATGGGCTATAGTCCAGCAGAATTAAGCAAAATAGCCTCGGATTTAAAATGTCTGTATTTTTGTGAATATTTGGTTCTCAGAGCTAAATTTTTTAATTTGTGCTCAGTAAGTGATACTCATGATTATCAATATCAAAGAAATCGCCATTTGCGAATTCAGGAAAAAAGTGCATTTTGAAACCATGGGCTATAGTCCAGCAGAATTAAGCAAAATAGCCTCGGATTTAAAATGTCTGTATTTTTGTGAATATTTGGTTCTCAGAGCTAAATTTTCTAATTTGTGCTGAGTAAGTGATACTCAAGATTATCAATATCAAAGAAATCGTCATTTGCGAATTCAGGAAAAAAGTGCATTTTGAAACCATGGGCTATAGTCCAGCAGAATTAAGCAAAATAGCCTCGGATTTAAAATGTCTGTATTTTTGTGAATATTTGGTTCTCAGAGCTAAATTTTCTAATTTGTGCTGAGTAAGTGATACTCATGATTATCAATATCAAAGAAATCGTCATTTGCGAATTCAGGAAAAAAGTGCATTTTGAAACCATGGGCTATAGTCCAGCAGAATTAAGCAAAATAGCCTCGGATTTCAAATGTCTGTATTTTTGTGAATATTTGGTTCTCAGAGCTAAATTTTCTAATTTGCGCTCAGTAAGTGATGCTCGTGATTATCAGTATGATAGAAATCGTCATTTGCGAATTCAGGAAAAAAGTGCATTTTGAAACCATGGGCTATAGTCCAGCAGAATTAAGCAAAACAGCCTCGGATTTCAAATGTCTGTATTTTTGTGAATATTTGGTTCTCAGAGCTAAATTTTCTAATTTGTGCTGAGTAAGTGATGCTCGTGATTATCAGTATGATAGAAATAGTTATTTGCGAATTCAGGAAAAAAGTGCATTTTGAGCAGAATTAAGCAAAATAGCCTCGGATTTAAAATGTCTGTATTTTTGTGAATATTTGGTTCTCAGAGCTAAATTTTCTAATTTGTGCTGAGTAAGTGATACTCATGATTATCAATATCAAAGAAATCGTCATTTGCGAATTCAGGAAAAAAGTGCATTTTGAAACCATGGGCTATAGTCCAGCAGAATTAAGCAAAATAGCCTCGGATTTAAAATGTCTGTATTTTTGTGAATATTTGGTTCTCAGAGCTAAATTTTCTAATTTGTGCTGAGTAAGTGATGCTCGTGATTATCAGTATGATAGAAATAGTTATTTGCGAATTCAGGAAAAAAGTGCATTTTGAGCAGAATTAAGCAAAATAGCCTCGGATTTAAAATGTCTGTATTTTTGTGAATATTTGGTTCTCAGAGCTAAATTTTCTAATTTGTGCTGAGTAAGTGATACTCATGATTATCAATATCAAAGAAATCGTCATTTGCGAATTCAGGAAAAAAGTGCATTTTGAAACCATGGGCTATAGTCCAGCAGAATTAAGCAAAATAGCCTCGGATTTAAAATGTCTGTATTTTTGTGAATATTTGGTTCTCAGAGCTAAATTTTCTAATTTGCGCTCAGTAAGTGATGCTCGTGATTATCAGTATGATAGAAATCGTCATTTGCGAATTCAGGAAAAAAGTGCATTTTGAAACCATGGGCTATAGTCCAGCAGAATTAAGCAAAATAGCCTCGGATTTCAAATGTCTGTATTTTTGTGAATATTTGGTTCTCAGAGCTAAATTTTCTAATTTGTGCTGAGTAAGTGATACTCATGATTATCAATATCAAAGAAATCGTCATTTGCGAATTCAGGAAAAAAGTGCATTTTGAAACCATGGGCTATAGTCCAGCAGAATTAAGCAAAATAGCCTCGGATTTAAAATGTCTGTATTTTTGTGAATATTTGGTTCTCAGAGCTAAATTTTCTAATTTGTGCTGAGTAAGTGATACTCATGATTATCAACATCGAAGAAATCGTCATTTGCGAATTCAGGAAAAAAGTGCATTATGGGCTATAGTCCAGCAGAATTAAGCAAAATAGCCTCGGATTTAAAATGTCTGTATTTTTGTGAATATTTGGTTCTCAGAGCTAAATTTTCTAATTTGTGCTGAGTAAGTGATACTCATGATTATCAATATCAAAGAAATCGTCATTTGCGAATTCAGGAAAAAAGTGCATTTTGAAACCATGGGCTATAGTCCAGCAGAATTAAGCAAAATAGCCTCGGATTTAAAATGTCTGTATTTTTGTGAATATTTGGTTCTCAGAGCTAAATTTTCTAATTTGTGCTGAGTAAGTGATACTCATGATTATCAATATCAAAGAAATCGTCATTTGCGAATTCAGGAAAAAAGTGCATTTTGAAACCATGGGCTATAGTCCAGCAGAATTAAGCAAAATAGCCTCGGATTTCAAATGTCTGTATTTTTGTGAATATTTGGTTCTCAGAGCTAAATTTTCTAATTTGTGCTGAGTAAGTGATACTCATGATTATCAATATCAAAGAAATCGTCATTTGCGAATTCAGGAAAAAAGTGCATTTTGAAACCATGGGCTATAGTCCAGCAGAATTAAGCAAAATAGCCTCGGATTTAAAATGTCTGTATTTTTGTGAATATTTGGTTCTCAGAGCTAAATTTTTTAATTTGTGCTCAGTAAGTGATACTCATGATTATCAATATCAAAGAAATCGCCATTTGCGAATTCAGGAAAAAAGTGCATTTTGAAACCATGGGCTATAGTCCAGCAGAATTAAGCAAAATAGCCTCGGATTTAAAATGTCTGTATTTTTGTGAATATTTGGTTCTCAGAGCTAAATTTTCTAATTTGTGCTGAGTAAGTGATACTCAAGATTATCAAAATCAAAGAAATCGTCATTTGCGAATTCAGGAAAAAAGTGCATTTTGAAACCATGGGCTATAGTCCAGCAGAATTAAGCAAAATAGCCTCGGATTTAAAATGTCTGTATTTTTGTGAATATTTGGTTCTCAGAGCTAAATTTTCTAATTTGTGCTGAGTAAGTGATACTCATGATTATCAATATCGAAGAAATCGTCATTTGCGAATTCAGGAAAAAAGTGCATTTTGAAACCATGGGCTATAGTCCAGCAGAATTAAGGAAAATAGCCTCGGATTTCAAATGTCTGTATTTTTGTGAATATTTGGTTCTCAGAGCTAAATTTTCTAATTTGCGCTCAGTAAGTGATGCTCGTGATTATCAGTGTAATAGAAATCGTCATTTGCGAATTCAGGAAAAAAGTGCATTTTGAAACCATGGGCTATAGTCCAGCAGAATTAAGCAAAATAGCCTCGGATTTCAAATGTCTGTATTTTTGTTAATATTTGGTTCTCAGAGCTAAATTTTCTAATTTGTGCTGAGTAAGTGATAATCATGATTATCAATATCAAAGAAATCGTCATTTGCGAATTCAGGAAAAAAGTGCATTTTGAAACCATGGGCTATAGTCCAGCAGAATTAAGCAAAATAGCCTCGGATTTCAAATGTCTGTATTTTTGTGAATATTTGGTTCTCAGAGCTAAATTTTCTAATTTGCGCTCAGTAAGTGATGCTCGTGATTATCAGTATGATAGAAATCGTCATTTGCGAATTCAGGAAAAAAGTGCATTTTGAAACCATGGGCTATAGTCCAGCAGAATTAAGCAAAACAGCCTCGGATTTCAAATGTCTGTATTTTTGTGAATATTTGGTTCTCAGAGCTAAATTTTCTAATTTGTGCTGAGTAAGTGATACTCAAGATTATCAATATCAAAGAAATCGTTATTTGCGAATTCAGGAAAAAAGTGCATTTTGAAACCATGGGCTATAGTCCAGCAGAATTAAGCAAAATAGCCTCGGATTTAAAATGTCTGTATTTTTGTGAATATTTGGTTCTCAGAGCTAAATTTTCTAATTTGTGCTGAGTAAGTGATACTCATGATTATCAATATCAAAGAAATCGTCATTTGCGAATTCAGGAAAAAAGTGCATTTTGAAACCATGGGCTATAGTCCAGCAGAATTAAGCAAAATAGCCTCGGATTTAAAATGTCTGTATTTTTGTGAATATTTGGTTCTCAGAGCTAAATTTTCTAATTTGTGCTGAGTAAGTGATGCTCGTGATTATCAGTATGATAGAAATCGTTATTTGCGAATTCAGGAAAAAAGTGCATTTTGAGCAGAATTAAGCAAAATAGCCTCGGATTTAAAATGTCTGTATTTTTGTGAATATTTGGTTCTCAGAGCTAAATTTTCTAATTTGTGCTGAGTAAGTGATACTCATGATTATCAATATCAAAGAAATCGTCATTTGCGAATTCAGGAAAAAAGTGCATTTTGAAACCATGGGCTATAGTCCAGCAGAATTAAGCAAAATAGCCTCGGATTTAAAATGTCTGTATTTTTGTGAATATTTGGTTCTCAGAGCTAAATTTTCTAATTTGCGCTCAGTAAGTGATGCTCATGATTATCAGTATGATAGAAATCGTCATTTGCGAATTCAGGAAAAAAGTGCATTTTGAAACCATGGGCTATAGTCCAGCAGAATTAAGCAAAATAGCCTCGGATTTAAAATGTCTGTATTTTTGTGAATATTTGGTTCTTATAGCTAAATTTTCTAATTTGTGCTCAGTAAGTGATACTCATGATTATCAATATCAAAGAAATCGTCATTTACGAATTCAGGAAAAAAAGGCATTTTGAAACCATGGGCTATAGTCCAGCAGAATTAAGCAAAATAGCCTCGGATTTAAAATGTCTGTATTTTTGTGAATATTTGGTTCTCAGAGCTAAATTTTCTAATTTGTGCTGAGTAAGTGATACTCATGATTATCAATATCAAAGAAATCGTCATTTGCGAATTCAGGAAAAAAGTGCATTTTGAAACCATGGGCTATAGTCCAGCAGAATTAAGCAAAATAGCCTCGGATTTAAAATGTCTGTATTTTTGTGAATATTTGGTTCTCAGAGCTAAATTTTCTAATTTGCGCTCATTAAGTGATGCTCGTGATTATCAGTATGATAGAAATCGTCATTTGCGAATTCAGGAAAAAAGTGCATTTTGAAACCATGGGCTATAGTCCAGCAGAATTAAGCAAAATAGCCTCGGATTTCAAGTGTCTGTATTTTTGTGAATATTTGGTTCTCAGAGCTAAATTTTCTAATTTGTGCTGAGTAAGTGATACTCATGATTATCAATATCAAAGAAATCGTCATTTGCGAATTCAGGAAAAAAGTGCATTTTGAAACCATGGGCTATAGTCCAGCAGAATTAAGCAAAATAGCCTCGGATTTAAAATGTCTGTATTTTTGTGAATATTTGGTTCTCAGAGCTAAATTTTCTAATTTGCGCTCAGTAAGTGATGCTCGTGATTATCAGTATGATAGAAATCGTCATTTGCGAATTCAGGAAAAAGGTGCATTTTGAAACCATGGGCTATAGTCCAGCAGAATTAAGCAAAATAGCCTCGGATTTCAAATGTCTGTATTTTTGTGAATATATGGTTCTCAGAGCTAAATTTTCTAATTTGTGCTGAGTAAGTGATACTCATGATTATCAATATCAAAGAAATCGTCATTTGCGAATTCAGGAAAAAAGTGCATTTTGAAACCATGGGCTATAGTCCAGCAGAATTAAGCAAAATAGCCTCGGATTTCAAATGTCTGTATTTTTGTGAATATATGGTTCTCAGAGCTAAATTTTCTAATTTGTGCTGAGTAAGTGATACTCATGATTATCAATATCAAAGAAATCGTCATTTGCGAATTCAGGAAAAAAGTGCATTTTGAAACCATGGGCTATAGTCCAGCAGAATTAAGCAAAATAGCCTCGGATTTAAAATGTCTGTATTTTTGTGAATATTTGGTTCTCAGAGCTAAATTTTCTAATTTGCGCTCAGTAAGTGATGCTCGTGATTATCAGTATGATAGAAATCGTCATTTGCGAATTCAGGAAAAAAGTGCATTTTGAAACCATGGGCTATAGTCCAGCAGAATTAAGCAAAATAGCCTCGGATTTAAAATGTCTGTATTTTTGTGAATATTTGGTTCTCAGAGCTAAATTTTCTAATTTGCGCTCAGTAAGTGATGCTCGTGATTATCAGTATGATAGAAATCGTCATTTGCGAATTCAGGAAAAAAGTGCATTTTGAAACCATGGGGGCTATAGTCCAGCAGAATTAAGCAAAATAGCCTCGGATTTCAAATGTCTGTATTTTTGTGAATATTTGGTTCTCAGAGCTAAATTTTCTAATTTGTGCTGAGTAAGTGATACTCATGATTATCAATATCAAAGAAATCGTCATTTGCGAATTCAGGAAAAAAGTGCATTTTGAAACCATGGGCTATAGTCCAGCAGAATTAAGCAAAATAGCCTCGGATTTAAAATGTCTGTATTTTTGTGAATATTTGGTTCTCAGAGCTAAATTTTCTAATTTGCGCTCAGTAAGTGATGCTCGTGATTATCAGTATGATAGAAATCGTCATTTGCGAATTCAGGAAAAAAGTGCATTTTGAAACCATGGGCTATAGTCCAGCAGAATTAAGCAAAATAGCCTCGGATTTAAAATGTCTGTATTTTTGTGAATATTTGGTTCTCAGAGCTAAATTTTCTAATTTGCGCTCAGTAAGTGATGCTCGTGATTATCAGTATGATAGAAATCGTCATTTGCGAGTTCAGGAAAAAAGTGCATTTTGAAACCATGGGCTATAGTCCAGCAGAATTAAGCAAAATAGCCTCGGATTTAAAATGTCTGTATTTTTGTGCATATTTGGTTCTCAGAGCTAAATTTTCTAATTTGCGCTCAGTAAGTGATGCTCGTGATTATCAGTATGATAGAAATCGTCATTTGCGAATTCAGGAAAAAAGTGCATTTTGAAACCATGGGCTATAGTCCAGCAGAATTAAGCAAAATAGCCTCGGATTTAAAATGTCTGTATTTTTGTGAATATTTGGTTCTCAGAGCTAAATTTTCTAATTTGCGCTCAGTAAGTGATGCTCGTGATTATCAGTATGATAGAAATCGTCATTTGCGAATTCAGGAAAAAAGTGCATTTTGAAACCATGGGGGCTATAGTCCAGCAGAATTAAGCAAAATAGCCTCGGATTTCAAATGTCTGTATTTTTGTGAATATTTGGTTCTCAGAGCTAAATTTTCTAATTTGTGCTGAGTAAGTGATACTCATGATTATCAATATCAAAGAAATCGTCATTTGCGAGTTCAGGAAAAAAGTGCATTTTGAAACCATGGGCTATAGTCCAGCAGAATTAAGCAAAATAGCCTCGGATTTAAAATGTCTGTATTTTTGTGAATATTTGATTCTCAGAGCTAAATTTTCTAATTTGCGCTCAGTAAGTGATGCTCGTGATTATCAGTATGATAGAAATCGTCATTTGCGAATTCAGGAAAAAAGTGCATTTTGAAACCATGGGCTATAGTCCAGCAGAATTAAGCAAAATAGCCTCGGATTTAAAATGTCTGTATTTTTGTGAATATTTGGTTCTCAGAGCTAAATTTTCTAATTTGTGCTGAGTAAGTGATACTCATGATTATCAATATCAAAGAAATCGTCATTTGCGAATTCAGGAAAAAAGTGCATTTTGAAACCATGGGCTATAGTCCAGCAGAATTAAGCAAAATAGCCTCGGATTTAAAATGTCTGTATTTTTGTGAATATTTGGTTCTCAGAGCTAAATTTTCTAATTTGCGCTCAGTAAGTGATGCTCGTGATTATCAGTATGATAGAAATCGTCATTTGCGAATTCAGGAAAAAAGTGCATTTTGAAACCATGGGCTATAGTCCAGCAGAATTAAGCAAAATAGCCTCGGATTTAAAATGTCTGTATTTTTGTGAATATTTGGTTCTCAGAGCTAAATTTTCTAATTTGTGCTGAGTAAGTGATACTCATGATTATCAATATCAAAGAAATCGTCATTTGCGAATTCAAGAAAAAAGTGCATTTTGAAACCATGGGCTATAGTCCAGCAGAATTAAGCAAAATAGCCTCGGATTTAAAATGTCTGTATTTTTGTGAATATTTGGTTCTCAGAGCTAAATTTTCTAATTTGCGCTCAGTAAGTGATGCTCGTGATTATCAGTATGATAGAAATCGTCATTTGCGAATTCAGGAAAAAAGTGCATTTTGAAACCATGGGCTATAGTCCAGCAGAATTAAGCAAAATAGCCTCGGATTTAAAATGTCTGTATTTTTGTGAATATTTGGTTCTCAGAGCTAAATTTTCTAATTTGCGCTCAGTAAGTGATGCTCGTGATTATCAGTATGATAGAAATCGTTATTTGCGAATTCAGGAAAAAAGTGTCCAGCAGAATTAAGCAAAATAGCCTCGGATTTCAAATGTCTGTATTTTTGTGAATATTTGGTTCTCAGAGCTAAATTTTCTAATTTGTGCTGAGTATGTGATACTCATGATTATCAATATCAAAGAAATCGTCATTTGCGAATTCAGGAAAAAAGTGCATTTTGAAATCATGGGCTATAGTCCAGCAGAATTAAGCAAAATAGCCTCGGATTTCAAATGTCTGTATTTTTGTGAATATTTGGTTCTCAGAGCTAAATTTTCTAATTTGTGCTGAGTATGTGATACTCATGATTATCAATATCAAAGAAATCGTCATTTGCGAATTCAGGAAAAAAGTGCATTTTGAAACCATGGGCTATAGTCCAGCAGAATTAAGCAAAATAGCCTCGGATTTAAAATGTCTGTATTTTTGTGAATATTTGGTTCTCAGAGCTAAATTTTCTAATTTGCGCTCAGTAAGTGATGCTCGTGATTATCAGTATGATAGAAATCGTCATTTGCGAATTCAGGAAAAAAGTGCATTTTGAAACAATGGGCTATAGTCCAGCAGAATTAAGCAAAATAGCCTCGGATTTAAAATGTCTGTATTTTTGTGAATATTTGGTTCTCAGAGCTAAATTTTCTAATTTGCGCTCAGTAAGTGATGCTCGTGATTATCAGTATGATAGAAATCGTCATTTGCGAATTCAGGAAAAAAGTGCATTTTGAAACCATGGGGGCTATAGTCCAGCTGAATTAAGCAAAATAGCCTCGGATTTCAAATGTCTGTATTTTTGTGAATATTTGGTTCTCAGAGCTAAATTTTCTAATTTGTGCTGAGTAAGTGATACTCATGATTATCAATATCAAAGAAATCGTCATTTGGGAATTCAGGAAAAAAGTGCATTTTGAAACCATGGGCTATAGTCCAGCAGAATTAAGCAAAATAGCCTCGGATTTCAAATGTCTGTATTTTTGTGAATATTTGGTTCTCAGAGCTAAATTTTCTAATTTCTGCTGAGTAAGTGATACTCATGATTATCAATATCAAAGAAATCGTCATTTGCGAATTCAGGAAAAAAGTGCATTTTGAAACCATGGGGTATAGACCAGCAGAATTAAGCAAAATAGCCTCGGATTTAAAATGTCTGTATTTTTGTGAATATTTGGTTCTCAGAGCTAAATTTTCTAATTTGCGCTCAGTAAGTGATGCTCGTGATTATCAGTATGATAGAAATCGTCATTTGCGAATTCAGGAAAAAAGTGTCCAGCAGAATTAAGCAAAATAGCCTCGGATTTCAAATGTCTGTATTTTTGTGAATATTTGGTTCTCAGAGCTAAATTTTCTAATTTGCGCTCAGTAAGTGATGCTCGTGATTATCAGTATGATAGAAATCGTCATTTGCGAATTCAGGAAAAAAGTGCATTTTGAAACCATGGGGGCTATAGTCCAGCAGAATTAAGCAAAATAGCCTCGGATTTCAAATGTCTGTATTTTTGTGAATATTTGGTTCTCAGAGCTAAATTTTCTAATTTGTGCTGAGTAAGTGATACTCATGATTATCAATATCAAAGAAATCGTCATTTGCGAATTCAGGAAAAAAGTGCATTTTGAAACCATGGGCTATAGTCCAGCAGAATTAAGCAAAATAGCCTCGGATTTCAAATGTCTGTATTTTTGTGAATATTTGGTTCTCAGAGCTAAATTTTCTAATTTGCGCTCAGTAAGTGATGCTCGTGATTATCAGTATGATAGAAATCATCATTTGCGAATTCAGGAAAAAAGTGTCCAGCAGAATTAAGCAAAATAGCCTCGGATTTCAAATGTCTGTATTTTTGTGAATATTTGGTTCTCAGAGCTAAATTTTCTAATTTGTGCTGAGTAAGTGATACTCATGATTATCAATATCAAAGAAATCGTCATTTGCGAATTCAGGAAAAAAGTGCATTTTGAAACCATGGGCTATAGTCCAGCAGAATTAAGCAAAATAGCCTCGGATTTAAAATGTCTATATTTTTGTGAATATTTGGTTCTCAGAGCTAAATTTTCTTATTTGCGCTCAGTAAGTGATGCTCGTGATTATCAGTATGATAGAAATCGTCATTTGCGAATTCAGGAAAAAAGTGCATTTTGAAACCATGGGGGCTATAGTCCAGCAGAATTAAGCAAAATAGCCTCGGATTTCAAATGTCTGTATTTTTGTGAATATTTGGTTCTCAGAGCTAAATTTTCTAATTTGTGCTGAGTAAGTGATACTCATGATTATCAATATCAAAGAAATCGTCATTTGCGAATTCAGGAAAAAAGTGCATTTTGAAACCATGGGCTATAGTCCAGCAGAATTAAGCAAAATAGCCTCGGATTTCAAATGTCTGTATTTTTGTGAATATTTGGTTCTCAGAGCTAAATTTTCTAATCTGCGCTCAGTAAGTGATGCTCGTGATTATCAGTATGATAGAAATCGTCATTTGCGAATTCAGGAAAAAAGTGCATTTTGAAACCATGGGGGCTATAGTCCAGCAGAATTAAGCAAAATAGCCTCGGATTTCAAATGTCTGTATTTTTGTGAATATTTGGTTCTCAGAGCTAAATTTTCTAATTTGTGCTGAGTAAGTGATGCTCGTGATTATCAGTATGATAGAAATCGTCATTTGCGAATTCAGGAAAAAAGTGCATTTTGAGCAGAATTAAGCAAAATAGCCTCGGATTTAAAATGTCTGTATTTTTGTGAATATTTGGTTCTCAGAGCTAAATTTTCTAATTTGCGCTCAGTAAGTGATGCTCGTGATTATCAGTATGATAGAAATCGTCATTTGCGTCATTTTCAAATGTCTGTATTTTTGTGAATATTTGGTTCTCAGAGTTAAATTTTCTAATTTGTGCTGAGTATGTGATACTCATGATTATCAATATCAAAGAAATCGTCATTTGCGAATTCAGGAAAAAAGTGCATTTTGAAACCATGGGGGCTATAGTCCAGCAGAATTAAGCAAAATAGCCTCGGATTTCAAATGTCTGTATTTTTGTGAATATTTGGTTCTCAGAGCTAAATTTTCTAATTTGTGCTGAGTAAGTGATACTCATGATTATCAATATCAAAGAAATCGTCATTTGCGAATTCAGGAAAAAAGTGCATTTTGAAACCATGGGCTATAGTCCAGCAGAATTAAGCAAAATAGCCTCGGATTTCAAATGTCTGTATTTTTGTGAATATTTGGTTCTCAGAGCTAAATTTTCTAATTTGCGCTCAGTAAGTGATGCTCGTGATTATCAGTATGATAGAAATCGTCATTTGCGAATTCAGGAAAAAAGTGTCCAGCAGAATTAAGCAAAATAGCCTCGGATTTCAAATGTCTGTATTTTTGTGAATATTTGGTTCTCAGAGCTAAATTTTCTTATTTGTGCTGAGTAAGTGATACTCATGATTATCAATATCAAAGAAATCGTCATTTGCGAATTCAGGAAAAAAGTGCATTTTGAAACCATGGGGGCTATAGTCCAGCAGAATTAAGCAAAATAGCCTCGGATTTCAAATGTCTGTATTTTTGTGAATATTTGGTTCTCAGAGCTAAATTTTCTAATCTGCGCTCAGTAAGTGATGCTCGTGATTATCAGTATGATAGAAATCGTCATTTGCGAATTCAGGAAAAAAGTGCATTTTGAAACCATGGGGGCTATAGTCCAGCAGAATTAAGCAAAATAGCCTCGGATTTCAAATGTCTGTATTTTTGTGAATATTTGGTTCTCAGAGCTAAATTTTCTAATTTGTGCTGAGTAAGTGATGCTCGTGATTATCAGTATGATAGAAATCGTCATTTGCGAATTCAGGAAAAAAGTGCATTTTGAGCAGAATTAAGCAAAATAGCCTCGGATTTAAAATGTCTGTATTTTTGTGAATATTTGGTTCTCAGAGCTAAATTTTCTAATTTGCGCTCAGTAAGTGATGCTCGTGATTATCAGTATGATAGAAATCGTCATTTGCGTCATTTTCAAATGTCTGTATTTTTGTGAATATTTGGTTCTCAGAGTTAAATTTTCTAATTTGTGCTGAGTATGTGATACTCATGATTATCAATATCAAAGAAATCGTCATTTGCGAATTCAGGAAAAAAGTGCATTTTGAAACCATGGGGGCTAAAGTCCAGCAGAATTAAGCAAAATAGCCTCGGATTTCAAATGTCTGTATTTTTGTGAATATTTGGTTCTCAGAGCTAAATTTTCTAATTTGTGCTGAGTAAGTGATACTCATGATTATCAATATCAAAGAAATCGTCATTTGCGAATTCAGGAAAAAAGTGCATTTTGAAACCATGGGCTATAGTCCAGCAGAATTAAGCAAAATAGCCTCGGATTTCAAATGTCTGTATTTTTGTGAATATTTGGTTCTCAGAGCTAAATTTTCTAATTTGCGCTCAGTAAGTGATGCTCGTGATTATCAGTATGATAGAAATCGTCATTTGCGAATTCAGGAAAAAAGTGTCCAGCAGAATTAAGCAAAATAGCCTCGGATTTCAAATGTCTGTATTTTTGTGAATATTTGGTTCTCAGAGCTAAATTTTCTAATTTGTGCTGAGTAAGTGATACTCATGATTATCAATATCAAAGAAATCGTCATTTGCGAATTCAGGAAAAAAGTGCATTTTGAAACCATGGGGGCTATAGTCCAGCAGAATTAAGCAAAATAGCCTCGGATTTCAAATGTCTGTATTTTTGTGAATATTTGGTTCTCAGAGCTAAATTTTCTAATTTGTGCTGAGTAAGTGATGCTCGTGATTATCAGTATGATAGAAATCGTCATTTGCGAATTCAGGAAAAAAGTGCATTTTGAGCAGAATTAAGCAAAATAGCCTCGGATTTAAAATGTCTGTATTTTTGTGAATATTTGGTTCTCAGAGCTAAATTTTCTAATTTGCGCTCAGTAAGTGATGCTCGTGATTATCAGTATGATAGAAATCGTCATTTGCGTCATTTTCAAATGTCTGTATTTTTGTGAATATTTGGTTCTCAGAGTTAAATTTTCTAATTTGTGCTGAGTATGTGATACTCATGATTATCAATATCAAAGAAATCGTCATTTGCGAATTCAGGAAAAAAGTGCATTTTGAAACCATGGGCTATAGTCCAGCAGAATTAAGCAAAATAGCCTCGGATTTCAAATGTCTGTATTTTTGTGAATATTTGGTTCTCAGAGCTAAATTTTCTAATTTGCGCTCAGTAAGTGATGCTCGTGATTATCAGTATGATAGAAATCGTCATTTGCGAATTCAGGAAAAAAGTGCATTTTGAAACCATGGGGGCTATAGTCCAGCAGAATTAAGCAAAATAGCCTCGGATTTCAAATGTCTGTATTTTTGTGAATATTTGGTTCTCAGAGCTAAATTTTCTAATTTGTGCTGAGTAAGTGATACTCATGATTATCAATATCAAAGAAATCGTCATTTGCGAATTCAGGAAAAAAGTGCATTTTGAAACCATGGGCTATAGTCCAGCAGAATTAAGCAAAATAGCCTCGGATTTCAAATGTCTGTATTTTTGTGAATATTTGGTTCTCAGAGCTAAATTTTCTAATTTGCGCTCAGTAAGTGATGCTCGTGATTATCAGTATGATAGAAATCGTCATTTGCGAATTCAGGAAAAAAGTGTCCAGCAGAATTAAGCAAAATAGCCTCGGATTTCAAATGTCTGTATTTTTGTGAATATTTGGTTCTCAGAGCTAAATTTTCTAATTTGTGCTGAGTAAGTGATACTCATGATTATCAATATCAAAGAAATCGTCATTTGCGAATTCAGGAAAAAAGTGCATTTTGAAACCATGGGCTATAGTCCAGCAGAATTAAGCAAAATAGCCTCGGATTTAAAATGTCTATATTTTTGTGAATATTTGGTTCTCAGAGCTAAATTTTCTTATTTGCGCTCAGTAAGTGATGCTCGTGATTATCAGTATGATAGAAATCGTCATTTGCGAATTCAGGAAAAAAGTGCATTTTGAAACCATGGGGGCTATAGTCCAGCAGAATTAAGCAAAATAGCCTCGGATTTCAAATGTCTGTATTTTTGTGAATATTTGGTTCTCAGAGCTAAATTTTCTAATTTGTGCTGAGTAAGTGATACTCATGATTATCAATATCAAAGAAATCGTCATTTGCGAATTCAGGAAAAAAGTGCATTTTGAAACCATGGGCTATAGTCCAGCAGAATTAAGCAAAATAGCCTCGGATTTCAAATGTCTGTATTTTTGTGAATATTTGGTTCTCAGAGCTAAATTTTCTAATCTGCGCTCAGTAAGTGATGCTCGTGATTATCAGTATGATAGAAATCGTCATTTGCGAATTCAGGAAAAAAGTGCATTTTGAAACCATGGGCTATAGTCCAGCAGAATTAAGCAAAATAGCCTCGGATTTCAAATGTCTGTATTTTTGTGAATATTTGGTTCTCAGAGCTAAATTTTCTAATTTGCGCTCAGTAAGTGATGCTCGTGATTATCAGTATGATAGAAATCGTCATTTGCGAATTCAGGAAAAAAGTGTCCAGCAGAATTAAGCAAAATAGCCTCGGATTTCAAATGTCTGTATTTTTGTGAATATTTGGTTCTCAGAGCTAAATTTTCTAATTTGTGCTGAGTAAGTGATGCTCGTGATTATCAGTATGATAGAAATCGTCATTTGCGAATTCAGGAAAAAAGTGCATTTTGAGCAGAATTAAGCAAAATAGCCTCGGATTTAAAATGTCTGTATTTTTGTGAATATTTGGTTCTCAGAGCTAAATTTTCTAATTTGCGCTCAGTAAGTGATGCTCGTGATTATCAGTATGATAGAAATCGTCATTTGCGAATTCAGGAAAAAAGTGCATTTTGAAACCATGGGCTATAGTCCAGCAGAATTAAGCAAAATAGCCTCGGATTTCAAATGTCTGTATTTTTGTGAATATTTGGTTCTCAGAGCTAAATTTTCTAATTTGCGCTCAGTAAGTGATGCTCGTGATTATCAGTATGATAGAAATCGTCATTTGCGAATTCAGGAAAAAAGTGTCCAGCAGAATTAAGCAAAATAGCCTCGGATTTCAAATGTCTGTATTTTTGTGAATATTTGGTTCTCAGAGCTAAATTTTCTAATTTGTGCTGAGTAAGTGATACTCATGATTATCAATATCAAAGAAATCGTCATTTGCGAATTCAGGAAAAAAGTGCATTTTGAAACCATGGGCTATAGTCCAGCAGAATTAAGCAAAATAGCCTCGGATTTCAAATGTCTGTATTTTTGTGAATATTTGGTTCTCAGAGCTAAATTTTCTAATTTGCGCTCAGTAAGTGATGCTCGTGATTATCAGTATGATAGAAATCGTTATTTGCGAATTCAGGAAAAAAGTGTCCAGCAGAATTAAGCAAAATAGCCTCGGATTTCAAATGTCTGTATTTTTGTGAATATTTGGTTCTCAGAGCTAAATTTTCTAATTTGTGCTGAGTATGTGATACTCATGATTATCAATATCAAAGAAATCGTCATTTGCGAATTCAGGAAAAAAGTGCATTTTGAAATCATGGGCTATAGTCCAGCAGAATTAAGCAAAATAGCCTCGGATTTCAAATGTCTGTATTTTTGTGAATATTTGGTTCTCAGAGCTAAATTTTCTAATTTGTGCTGAGTATGTGATACTCATGATTATCAATATCAAAGAAATCGTCATTTGCGAATTCAGGAAAAAAGTGCATTTTGAAACCATGGGCTATAGTCCAGCAGAATTAAGCAAAATAGCCTCGGATTTAAAATGTCTGTATTTTTGTGAATATTTGGTTCTCAGAGCTAAATTTTCTAATTTGCGCTCAGTAAGTGATGCTCGTGATTATCAGTATGATAGAAATCGTCATTTGCGAATTCAGGAAAAAAGTGCATTTTGAAACCATGGGCTATAGTCCAGCAGAATTAAGCAAAATAGCCTCGGATTTAAAATGTCTGTATTTTTGTGAATATTTGGTTCTCAGAGCTAAATTTTCTAATTTGCGCTCAGTAAGTGATGCTCGTGATTATCAGTATGATAGAAATTGTCATTTGCGAATTCAGGAAAAAAGTGCATTTTAAAACCATGGGCTATAGTCCAGCAGAATTAAGCAAAATAGCCTCGGAATTCAAATGTCTGTATTTTTGTGAATATTTGGTTCTCAGAGCTAAATTTTCTAATTTGTGCTGAGTAAGTGATACTCATGATTATCAATATCAAAGAAGTCGTCATTTGCAAATTCAGGAAAAAAGTGCATTTTGAAACCATGGGCTATAGTCCAGCAGAATTAAGCAAAATAGCCTCGGATTTAAAATGTCTGTATTTTTGTGAATATTTGGTTCTCAGAGCTAAATTTTCTAATTTGCGCTCAGTAGGTGATGCTCGTGATTATCAGTATGATAGAAATCGTTATTTGCGAATTCAGGAAAAAAGTGTCCAGCAGAATTAAGCAAAATAGCCTCGGATTTCAAATGTCTGTATTTTTGTGAATATTTGGTTCTCAGAGCTAAATTTTCTAATTTGTGCTGAGTAAGTGATACTCATGATTATCAATATCAAAGAAGTCGTCATTTGCAAATTCAGGAAAAAAGTGCATTTTGAAACCATGGGCTATAGTCCAGCAGAATTAAGCAAAATAGCCTCGGATTTAAAATGTCTGTATTTTTGTGAATATTTGGTTCTCAGAGCTAAATTTTCTAATTTGCGCTCAGTAGGTGATGCTCGTGATTATCAGTATGATAGAAATCGTTATTTGCGAATTCAGGAAAAAAGTGTCCAGCAGAATTAAGCAAAATAGCCTCGGATTACAAATGTCTGTATTTTTGTGAATATTTGGCTCTCAGAGCTAAATTTTCTAATTTGCACTCAGTAAGTGATGCTCGTGATTATCAGTATGATAGAAATCGTCATTTGCGAATTCAGGAAAAAAGTGCATTTTGAAACCATGGGCTATAGTCCAGAAAAATTAAGCAAAATAGCCTCGGATTTCAAATGTCTGTATTTTTGTGAATATTTGGTTCTCAGAGCTAAATTTTCTAATTTGCGCTCAGTAAGTGATGCTCGTGATTATCAGTATGATAGAAATCGTCATTTGCGAATTCAGGAAAAAAGTGCATTTTGAAACCATGGGCTATAGTCCAGCAGAATTAAGCAAAATAACCTCGGATTTAAAATGTCTGTATTTTTGTGAATATTTGGTTCTCAGAGCTAAATTTTCTAATTTGCGCTCAGTAAGTGATGCTCGTGATTATCAGTATGATAGAAATCGTCATTTGCGAATTCAGGAAAAAAGTGCATTTTGAAACCATGGGCTATAGTCCAGCAGAATTAAGCAAAATAACCTCGGATTTAAAATGTCTGTATTTTTGTGAATATTTGGTTCTCAGAGCTAAATTTTCTAATTTGTGCTGAGTAAGTGATACTCATGATTATCAATATCAAAGAAGTCGTCATTTGCGAATTCAGGAAAAAAGTGCATTTTGAAACCATGGGCTATAGTCCAGCAGAATTAAGCAAAATAACCTCGGATTTAAAATGTCTGTATTTTTGTGAATATTTGGTTCTCAGAGCTAAATTTTCTAATTTGCGCTCAGTAAGTGATGCTCGTGATTATCAGTATGATAGAAATCGTCATTTGCGAATTCAGGAAAAAAGTGCATTTTGAAACCATGGGCTATAGTCCAGCAGAATTAAGCAAAATAACCTCGGATTTAAAATGTCTGTATTTTTGTGAATATTTGGTTCTCAGAGCTAAATTTTCTAATTTGCGCTCAGTAAGTGATGCTCGTGATTATCAGTATGATAGAAATCGTCATTTGCGAATTCAGGAAAAAAGTGCATTTTGAAACCATGGGCTATAGTCCAGCAGAATTAAGCAAAATAGCCTCGGATTTAAAATGTCTGTATTTTTGTGAATATTTGGTTCTCAGAGCTAAATTTTCTAATTTGCGCTCAGTAAGTGATGCTCGTGATTATCAGTATGATAGAAATCGTCATTTGCGAATTCAGGAAAAAAGTGCATTTTAAAACCATGGGCTATAGTCCAGCAGAATTAAGCAAAATAGCCTCGGAATTCAAATGTCTGTATTTTTGTGAATATTTGGTTCTCAGAGCTAAATTTTCTAATTTGTGCTGAGTAAGTGATACTCATGATTATCAATATCAAAGAAGTCGTCATTTGCGAATTCAGGAAAAAAGTGCATTTTGAAACCATGGGCTATAGTCCAGCAGAATTAAGCAAAATAACCTCGGATTTAAAATGTCTGTATTTTTGTGAATATTTGGTTCTCAGAGCTAAATTTTCTAATTTGCGCTCAGTAAGTGATGCTCGTGATTATCAGTATGATAGAAATCGTCATTTGCGAATTCAGGAAAAAAGTGCATTTTGAAACCATGGGCTATAGTCCAGCAGAATTAAGCAAAATAACCTCGGATTTAAAATGTCTGTATTTTTGTGAATATTTGGTTCTCAGAGCTAAATTTTCTAATTTGCGCTCAGTAAGTGATGCTCGTGATTATCAGTATGATAGAAATCGTCATTTGCGAATTCAGGAAAAAAGTGCATTTTGAAACCATGGGCTATAGTCCAGCAGAATTAAGCAAAATAGCCTCGGATTTAAAATGTCTGTATTTTTGTGAATATTTGGTTCTCAGAGCTAAATTTTCTAATTTGCGCTCAGTAAGTGATGCTCGTGATTATCAGTATGATAGAAATCGTCATTTGCGAATTCAGGAAAAAAGTGCATTTTAAAACCATGGGCTATAGTCCAGCAGAATTAAGCAAAATAGCCTCGGAATTCAAATGTCTGTATTTTTGTGAATATTTGGTTCTCAGAGCTAAATTTTCTAATTTGTGCTGAGTAAGTGATACTCATGATTATCAATATCAAAGAAGTCGTCATTTGCGAATTCAGGAAAAAAGTGCATTTTGAAACCATGGGCTATAGTCCAGCAGAATTAAGCAAAATAGCCTCGGATTTCAAATGTCTGTATTTTTGTGAATATTTGGCTCTCAGAGCTAAATTTTCTAATTTGCACTCAGTAAGTGATGCTCGTGATTATCAGTATGATAGAAATCGTCATTTGCGAATTCAGGAAAAAAGTGCATTTTGAAACCATGGGCTAGAGTCCAGCAGAATTAAGCAAAATAGCCTCGGATTTCAAATGTCTGTATTTTTGTGAATATTTGGTTCTCAGAGCTAAATTTTCTAATTTGTGCTGAGTAAGTGATACTCATGATTATCAATATCAAAGAAATCGTCATTTGCGAATTCAGGAAAAAAGTGCATTTTGAAACCATGGGCTATAGTCCAGCAGAATTAAGCAAAATAGCCTCGGATTTCAAATGTCTGTATTTTTGTGAATATTTGGTTCTCAGAGCTAAATTTTCTAATTTGCGCTCAGTAAGTGATGCTCGTGATTATCAGTATGATAGAAATCGTCATTTGCGAATTCAGGAAAAAAGTGCATTTTGAAACCATGGGCTATAGTCCAGAAGAATTAAGCAAAATAGCCTCGGATTTCAAATGTCTGTATTTTTGTGAATATTTGGTTCTCAGAGCTAAATTTTCTAATTTGCGCTCAGTAAGTGATGCTCGTGATTATCAGTATGATAGAAATCGTCATTTGCGAATTCAGGAAAAAAGTGCATTTTGAAACCATGGGCTATAGTCCAGCAGAATTAAGCAAAATAGCCTCGGATTTAAAATGTCTGTATTTTTGTGAATATTTGGTTCTCAGAGCTAAATTTTCTAATTTGCGCTCAGTAAGTGATGCTCGTGATTATCAGTATGATAGAAATCGTCATTTGCGAATTCAGGAAAAAAGTGCATTTTGAAACCATGGGCTATAGTCCAGCAGAATTAAGCAAAATAGCCTCGGATTTCAAATGTCTGTATTTTTGTGAATATTTGGTTCTCAGAGCTAAATTTTCTAATTTGCGCTCAGTAAGTGATGCTCGTGATTATCAGTATGATAGAAATCGTCATTTGTGAATTCAGGAAAAAAGTGCATTTTGAAACCATGGGCTATAGTCCAGAAGAATTAAGCAAAATAGCCTCGGATTTCAAATGTCTGTATTTTTGTGAATATTTGGTTCTCAGAGCTAAATTTTCTAATTTGTGCTGAGAAAGTGATACTCATGATTATCAATATCAAAGAAATCTTCATTTGCGAATTCAGGAAAAAAGTGCATTTTGAAACCATGGGCTATAGTCCAGCAGAATTAAGCAAAATAGCCTCGGATTTAAAATGTCTGTATTTTTGTGAATATTTGGTTCTCAGAGCTAAATTTTCTAATTTGTGCTGAGTATGTGATACTCATGATTATCAATATCAAAGAAATCGTCATTTGCGAATTCAGGAAAAAAGTGCATTTTGAAACCATGGGCCATAGTCCAGCAGAATTAAGCAAAATAGCCTCGGATTTCAAATGTCTGTATTTTTGTGAATATTTGGTTCTCAGAGCTAAATTTTCTAATTTGCGCTCAGTAAGTGATGCTCGTGATTATCAGTATGATAGAAATCGTCATTTACGAATTCAGGAAAAAAGTGCATTTTGAAACCATGGGCCATAGTCCAGCAGAATTAAGCAAAATAGCCTCGGATTTCAAATGTCTGTATTTTTGTGAATATTTGGTTCTCAGAGCTAAATTTTCTAATTTGTGCTGAGTATGTGATACTCATGATTATCAATATCAAAGAAATCGTCATTTACGAATTCAGGAAAAAAGTGCATTTTGAAATCATGGGCTATAGTCCAGCAGAATTAAGCAAAATAGCCTCGGATTTCAAATGTCTGTATTTTTGTGAATATTTGGTTCTCAGAGCTAAATTTTCTAATTTGTGCTGAGTATGTGATACTCATGATTATCAATATCAAAGAAATCGTCATTTGCGAATTCAGGAAAAAAGTGCATTTTGAAACCATGGGCTATAGTCCAGCAGAATTAAGCAAAATAGCCTCGGATTTAAAATGTCTGTATTTTTGTGAATATTTGGTTCTCAGAGCTAAATTTTCTAATTTGCGCTCAGTAAGTGATGCTCGTGATTATCAGTATGATAGAAATCGTCATTTGCGAATTCAGGAAAAAAGTGCATTTTGAAACCATGGGCTATAGTCCAGCAGAATTAAGCAAAATAGCCTCGGATTTCAAATGTCTGTAGTTTTGTGAATATTTGGTTCTCAGAGCTAAATTTTCTAATTTGTGCTCAGTAAGTGATGCTCATGATTATCAGTATGATAGAAATCGTCATTTGCGAATTCAGGAAAAAAGTGCATTTTGAAACCATGGGCTATAGTCCAGTAGAATTAAGCAAAATAGCCTCGGATTTCAAATGTCTGTATTTTTGTGAATATTTGGTTCTCAGAGCTAAATTTTCTAATTTGCGCTCAGTAAGTGATGCTCGTGATTATCAGTATGATAGAAATCGTCATTTGCGAATTGAGGAAAAAAGTGCATTTTGAAACCATGGGCTATAGTCCAGCAGAATTAAGCAAAATAGCCTCGGATTTCAAATGTCTGTAGTTTTGTGAATATTTGGTTCTCAGAGCTAAATATTCTAATTTGTGCTCAGTAAGTGATGCTCATGATTATCAGTATGATAGAAATCGTCATTTGCGAATTCAGGAAAAAAGTGCATTTTGAAACCATGGGCTATAGTCCAGCAGAATTAAGCAAAATAGCCTCGGATTTCAAATGTCTGTATTTTTGTGAATATTTGGTTTTCAGAGCTAAATTTTCTAATTTGTGCTCAGTAAGTGATGCTCGTGATTATCAGTATGATAGAAATCGTCATTTGCGAATTCAGGAAAAAAGTACATTTTGAAACCATGGGCTATAGTCCAGCAGAATTAAGCAAAATAGCCTCGGATTTAAAATGTCTGTATTTTTGTGAATATTTGGTTCTCAGAGCTAAATTTTCCAATTTGCGCTCAGAAAGTGATGCTCGTGATTATCAGTATGATAGAAATCGTCATTTGCGAATTCAGGAAAAAAGTGCATTTTGAAACCTGGGCTATAGTCCAGCATAATTAAGCAAAGTAGCCTCGGATTTCAAATGTCTGTATTTTTGTGAATATTTGGTTCTCAGAGCTAAATTTTCTAATTTGTGTTCAGTAAGTGATGCCCATGATTATCATTATCATAGAAATCGTCATTTGCGAATTCAGGAAAAAAGTACATTTTGAAACCATGGGCTATAGTCCAGCAGAATTAAGCAAAATAGCCTCGGATTTCAAATGTCTGTATTTTTGTGAATATTTGGTTTTCAGAGCTAAATTTTCTAATTTGTGCTCAGTAAGTGATGCTCGTGATTATCAGTATGATAGAAATCGTCATTTGCGAATTCAGGAAAAAAGTACATTTTGAAACCATGGGCTATAGTCCAGCAGAATTAAGCAAAATAGCCTCGGATTTCAAATGTCTGTATTTTTGTGAATATTTGGTTTTCAGAGCTAAATTTTCTAATTTGTGCTCAGTAAGTGATGCTCGTGATTATCAGTATGATAGAAATCGTCATTTGCGAATTCAGGAAAAAAGTGCATTTTGAAACCATGGGCTATAGTCCAGCAGAATTAAGCAAAATAGCCTCGGATTTCAAATGTCTGTATTTTTGTGAATATTTGGTTTTCAGAGCTAAATTTTCTAATTTGTGCTCAGTAAGTGATACTCATGATTATCAATATCAAAGAAATCGTCATTTGCGAATTCAGGAAAAAAGTGCATTTTGAAACCATGGGCTATAGTCCAGCAGAATTAAGCAAAATAGCCTCGGATTTCAAATGTCTGTATTTTTGTGAATATTTGGTTTTCAGAGCTAAATTTTCTAATTTGTGCTCAGTAAGTGATGCTCGTGATTATCAGTATGATAGAAATCGTCATTTGCGAATTCAGGAAAAAAGTACATTTTGAAACCATGGGCTATAGTCCAGCAGAATTAAGCAAAATAGCCTCGGATTTAAAATGTCTGTATTTTTGTGAATATTTGGTTCTCAGAGCTAAATTTTCCAATTTGCGCTCAGAAAGTGATGCTCGTGATTATCAGTATGATAGAAATCGTCATTTGCGAATTCAGGAAAAAAGTGCATTTTGAAACCTGGGCTATAGTCCAGCATAATTAAGCAAAGTAGCCTCGGATTTCAAATGTCTGTATTTTTGTGAATATTTGGTTCTCAGAGCTAAATTTTCTAATTTGTGTTCAGTAAGTGATGCCCATGATTATCATTATCATAGAAATCGTCATTTGCGAATTCAGGAAAAAAGTACATTTTGAAACCATGGGCTATAGTCCAGCAGAATTAAGCAAAATAGCCTCGGATTTCAAATGTCTGTATTTTTGTGAATAATTTGTTCTCAGAGCTAAATTTTCAAATTTATGTTCAGTAAGTGATGCTCATGATTATCAATATCATAGAAATCGTCATTTGCGAATTCAGGAAAAAAGTGCATTTTGAAACCATGGGCTATAGTCCAGCAGAATTAAGCAAAATAGCTTCGGATTTCAAATGTCTGTATTTTTGTGAATAATTTGTTCTCAGAGCTAAATTTTCAAATTTATGTTCAGTAAGTGATGCTCATGATTATCAATATCATAGAAATCGTCATTTGCGAAGTCAGGAAAAAAGTGCATTTTGAAACCATGGGCTATAGTCCAGCAGAATTAAGCAAAATAGCCTCGGATTTCAAATGTCTGTATTTTTGTCAATAAAAGGTTCTCAGAGCTAAATTTTCTAATTTGTGCTCAGTAAGTGATTCTCATGATTATCAATATCATAGAAATCGTCATTTGCGAATTCAGGAAAAAAGTGCATTTTGAAACCATGGGCTATAGTCCAGCAGAATTAAGCAAAATAGCCTCGGATTTCAAATGTCTGTATTTTTGTGAATAATTTGTTCTCAGAGCTAAATTTTCAAATTTATGTTCAGTAAGTGATGCTCATGATTATCAATATCATAGAAATCGTCATTTGCGAATTCAGGAAAAAAGTGCATTTTGAAACCATGGGCTATAGTCCAGCAGAATTAAGCAAAATAGCCTCGGATTTCAAATGTCTGTATTTTTGTGAATAATTTGTTCTCAGAGCTAAATTTTCAAATTTATGTTCAGTAAGTGATGCTCATGATTATCAATATCATAGAAATCGTCATTTGCGAATTCAGGAAAAAAGTGCATTTTGAAACCATGGGCTATAGTCCAGCAGAATTAAGCAAAATAGCCTCGGATTTCAAATGTCTGTATTTTTGTGAATAATTTGTTCTCAGAGCTAAATTTTCAAATTTATGTTCAGTAAGTGATGCTCATGATTATCAATATCATAGAAATCGTCATTTGCGAATTCAGGAAAAAAGTGCATTTTGAAACCATGGGCTATAGTCCAGCAGAATTAAGCAAAATAGCCTCGGATTTCAAATGTCTGTATTTTTGTGAATAATTTGTTCTCAGAGCTAAATTTTCAAATTTATGTTCAGTAAGTGATGCTCATGATTATCAATATCATAGAAATCGTCATTTGCGAAGTCAGGAAAAAAGGGCATTTTGAAACCATGGGCTATAGTCCAGCAGAATTAAGCAAAATGGCCTCGGATTTCAAATGTCTGTATTTTTGTCAATAAAAGGTTCTCAGAGCTAAATTTTCTAATTTGTGCTCAGTAAGTGATTCTCATGATTATCAATATCATAGAAATCGTCATTTGCGAATTCAGGAAAAAAGTGCATTTTGAAACCATGGGCTATAGTCCAGCAGAATTAAGCAAAATAGCCTCGGATTTCAAATGTCTGTATTTTTGTGAATAATTTGTTCTCAGAGCTAAATTTTCAAATTTATGTTCAGTAAGTGATGCTCATGATTATCAATATCATAGAAATCGTCATTTGCGAATTCAGGAAAAAAGTGCATTTTGAAACCATGGGCTATAGTCCAGCAGAATTAAGCAAAATAGCCTCGGATTTCAAATGTCTGTATTTTTGTGAATAATTTGTTCTCAGAGCTAAATTTTCAAATTTATGTTCAGTAAGTGATGCTCATGATTATCAATATCATAGAAATCGTCATTTGCGAATTCAGGAAAAAAGTGCATTTTGAAACCATGGGCTATAGTCCAGCAGAATTAAGCAAAATAGCCTCGGATTTCAAATGTCTGTATTTTTGTGAATAATTTGTTCTCAGAGCTAAATTTTCAAATTTATGTTCAGTAAGTGATGCCCATGATTATCATTATCATAGAAATCGTCATTTGCGAATTCAGGAAAAAAGTACATTTTGAAACCATGGGCTATAGTCCAGCAGAATTAAGCAAAATAGCCTCGGATTTCAAATGTCTGTATTTTTGTGAATAATTTGTTCTCAGAGCTAAATTTTCAAATTTATGTTCAGTAAGTGATGCTCATGATTATCAATATCATAGAAATCGTCATTTGCGAATTCAGGAAAAAAGTGCATTTTGAAACCATGGGCTATAGTCCAGCAGAATTAAGCAAAATAGCCTCGGATTTCAAATGTCTGTATTTTTGTGAATAATTTGTTCTCAGAGCTAAATTTTCAAATTTATGTTCAGTAAGTGATGCTCATGATTATCAATATCATAGAAATCGTCATTTGCGAATTCAGGAAAAAAGTGCATTTTGAAACCATGGGTATAGTCCAGCAGAATTAAGCAAAATAGCCTCGGATTTCAAATCTCTCTATTTTTGTCAATAAAAGGTTCTCAGAGCTAAATTTTCAAATTTATGTTCAGTAAGTGATGCTCATGATTATCAATATCATAGAACTCGTCATTTGCGAATTCAGGAAAAAAGTGCATTTTGAAACCATGGGCTATAGTCCAGCAGAATTAAGCAAAATAGCCTCGGATTTCAAATGTCTGTATTTTTGTGAATAATTTGTTCTCAGAGCTAAATTTTCAAATTTATGTTCAGTAAGTGATGCCCATGATTATCATTATCATAGAAATCGTCATTTGCGAATTCAGGAAAAAAGTACATTTTGAAACCATGGGCTATAGTCCAGCAGAATTAAGCAAAATAGCCTCGGATTTCAAATGTCTGTATTTTTGTGAATAATTTGTTCTCAGAGCTAAATTTTCAAATTTATGTTCAGTAAGTGATGCTCATGATTATCAATATCATAGAAATCGTCATTTGCGAATTCAGGAAAAAAGTGCATTTTGAAACCATGGGCTATAGTCCAGCAGAATTAAGCAAAATAGCCTCGGATTTCAAATCTCTCTATTTTTGTCAATAAAAGGTTCTCAGAGCTAAATTTTCAAATTTATGTTCAGTAAGTGATGCTCATGATTATCAATATCATAGAACTCGTCATTTGCGAATTCAGGAAAAAAGTGCATTTTGAAACCATGGGCTATAGTCCAGCAGAATTAAGCAAAATAGCCTCGGATTTCAAATGTCTGTATTTTTGTGAATAATTTGTTCTCAGAGCTAAATTTTCAAATTTATGTTCAGTAAGTGATGCCCATGATTATCATTATCATAGAAATCGTCATTTGCGAATTCAGGAAAAAAGTACATTTTGAAACCATGGGCTATAGTCCAGCAGAATTAAGCAAAATAGCCTCGGATTTCAAATGTCTGTATTTTTGTGAATAATTTGTTCTCAGAGCTAAATTTTCAAATTTATGTTCAGTAAGTGATGCTCATGATTATCAATATCATAGAAATCGTCATTTGCGAATTCAGGAAAAAAGTGCATTTTGAAACCATGGGCTATAGTCCAGCAGAATTAAGCAAAATAGCCTCGGATTTCAAATGTCTGTATTTTTGTGAATAATTTGTTCTCAGAGCTAAATTTTCAAATTTATGTTCAGTAAGTGATGCTCATGATTATCAATATCATAGAACTCGTCATTTGCGAATTCAGGAAAAAAGTGCATTTTGAAACCATGGGCTATAGCCCAGCACAATTAAGCAAAATAGCCTCGGATTTCAAATGTCTGTATTTTTGTGAATATTTGGTTCTCAGAGCTAAATTTTCAAATTTATGTTCAGTAAGTGATGCTCATGATTATCAATATCATAGAAATCGTCATTTGCGAATTCAGGAAAAAAGTGCATTTTGAAACCATGGGCTATAGTCCAGCAGAATTAAGCAAAATAGCCTCGGATTTCAAATCTCTCTATTTTTGTCATTAAAAGGTTCTCAGAGCTAAATTTTCAAATTTATGTTCAGTAAGTGATGCTCATGATTATCAATATCATAGAACTCGTCATTTGCGAATTCAGGAAAAAAGTGCATTTTGAAACCATGGGCTATAGTCCAGCGGAATTAAGCTAAATAGCCTCGGATTTCAAATGTCTGTATTTTTGTGAATAATTTGTTCTCAGAGCTTAATTTTCAAATTAATGTTCAGTAAGTGATGCCCATGATTATCAATATCATAAGAATCGTCATTTGCGAATTCAGGAAAAAAGTGCATTTTGAAACCATGGGCTATAGTCCAGCGGAATTAAGCTAAATAGCCTCGGATTTCAAATGTCTGTATTTTTGTGAATAATTTGTTCTCAGAGCTAAATTTTCAAATTTATGTTCAGTAAGTGATGCCCATGATTATCAATATCATAAGAATCGTCATTTGCGAATTCAGGAAAAAAGTGCATTTTGAAACCATGGGCTATAGTCCAGCAGAATTAAGCAAAATAGCCTCGGATTTCAAATGTCTGTATTTTTGTGAATAATTTGTTCTCAGAGCTAAATTTTCAAATTAATGTTCAGTAAGTGATGCCCATGATTATTAATATCATAAGAATCGTCATTTGCGAATTCAGGAAAAAAGTGAATTTTGAAACCATGGGCTATAGTCCAGCAGAATTAAGCTAAATAGCCTCGGATTTCAAATGTCTGTATTTTTGTGAATAATTTGTTCTCAGAGCTAAATTTTCAAATTTATGTTCAGTAAGTGCATTCAGTTCAGGAAAAAAGTGCATTTTGAAACCATGGGCTATAGTCCAGCAGAATTAAGCAAAATAGCCTCGGATTTCAAATCTCTTTTTTTTTTGTCAATTAAAGGTTCTCAGAGCTAAATTTTCTAATTTGTGCTCAGTAAGTGATTCTCATGATTATCAATATCATAGAACTCGTCATTTGCGAATTCAGGAAAAAAGTGCATTTTGAAACCATGGGCTATAGCCCAGCAGAATTAAGCAAAATAGCCTCGGATTTCAAATGTCTGTATTTTTGTGAATATTTTCAAATTTATGTTCAGTAAGTGATGCTCATGATTATCAATATCATAGAAATCGTCATTTGCGAATTCAGGAAAAAAGTGCATTTTGAAACCATGGGCTATAGTCCAGCAGAATTAAGCAAAATAGCCTCGGATTTCAAATCTCTCTATTTTTGTCAATAAAAGGTTCTCAGAGCTAAATTTTCTAATTTGTGCTCAGTAAGTGATTCTCATGATTATCAATATCATAGAAATCGTCATTTGCGAATTCAGGAAAAAAGTGCATTTTGAAACCATGGGCTATAGTCCAGCAGAATTAAGCAAAATAGCCTCGGATTTCAAATGTCTGTATTTTTGTGAATAATTAGTTCTCAGAGCTAAATTTTCAAATTTATGTTCAGTAAGTGATGCTCATGATTATCAATATCATAGAACTCGTCATTTGCGAATTCAGGAAAAAAGTGCATTTTGAAACCATGGGCTATAGCCCAGCAGAATTAAGCAAAATAGCCTCGGATTTCAAATGTCTGTATTTTTGTGAATATTTGGTTCTCAGAGCTAAATTTTCAAATTTATGTTCAGTAAGTGATGCTCATGATTATCAATATCATAGAAATCGTCATTTGCGAATTCAGGAAAAAAGTGCATTTTGAAACCATGGGCTATAGTCCAGCAGAATTAAGCAAAATAGCCTCGGATTTCAAATCTCTCTATTTTTGTCAATAAAAGGTTCTCAGAGCTAAATTTTCAAATTAATGTTCAGTAAGTGATGCTCATGATTATCAATATCATAGAAATCGTCATTTGCGAATTCAGGAAAAAAGTGCATTTTGAAACCATGGGCTATAGTCCAGCAGAATTAAGCAAAATAGCCTCGGATTTCAAATGTCTGTATTTTTGTGAATAATTTGTTCTCAGAGCTAAATTTTCAAATTTATGTTCAGTAAGTGCATTCAGTTCAGGAAAAAAGTGCATTTTGAAACCATGGGCTATAGTCCAGCAGAATTAAGCAAAATAGCCTCGGATTTCAAATCTCTTTTTTTTTTGTCAATAAAAGGTTCTCAGAGCTAAATTTTCTAATTTGTGCTCAGTAAGTGATTCTCATGATTATCAATATCATAGAACTCGTCATTTGCGAATTCAGGAAAAAAGTGCATTTTGAAACCATGGGCTATAGCCCAGCAGAATTAAGCAAAATAGCCTCGGATTTCAAATGTCTGTATTTTTGTGAATATTTTCAAATTTATGTTCAGTAAGTGATGCTCATGATTATCAATATCATAGAAATCGTCATTTGCGAATTCAGGAAAAAAGTGCATTTTGAAACCATGGGCTATAGTCCAGCAGAATTAAGCAAAATAGCCTCGGATTTCAAATCTCTCTATTTTTGTCAATAAAAGGTTCTCAGAGCTAAATTTTCTAATTTGTGCTCAGTAAGTGATTCTCATGATTATCAATATCATAGAAATCGTCATTTGCGAATTCAGGAAAAAAGTGCATTTTGAAACCATGGGCTATAGTCCAGCAGAATTAAGCAAAATAGCCTCGGATTTCAAATGTCTGTATTTTTGTGAATAATTAGTTCTCAGAGCTAAATTTTCAAATTTATGTTCAGTAAGTGATGCTCATGATTATCAATATCATAGAACTCGTCATTTGCGAATTCAGGAAAAAAGTGCATTTTGAAACCATGGGCTATAGCCCAGCAGAATTAAGCAAAATAGCCTCGGATTTCAAATGTCTGTATTTTTGTGAATATTTGGTTCTCAGAGCTAAATTTTCAAATTTATGTTCAGTAAGTGATGCTCATGATTATCAATATCATAGAAATCGTCATTTGCGAATTCAGGAAAAAAGTGCATTTTGAAACCATGGGCTATAGTCCAGCAGAATTAAGCAAAATAGCCTCGGATTTCAAATGTCTGTATTTTTGTGAATAATTAGTTCTCAGAGCTAAATTTTCAAATTTATGTTCAGTAAGTGATGCTCATGATTATCAATATCATAGAACTCGTCATTTGCGAATTCAGGAAAAAAGTGCATTTTGAAACCATGGGCTATAGTCCAGCAGAATTAAGCAAAATAGCCTCGGATTTCAAATGTCTGTATTTTTGTGAATAATTAGTTCTCAGAGCTAAATTTTCAAATTTATGTTCAGTAAGTGATGCTCATGATTATCAATATCATAGAACTCGTCATTTGCGAATTCAGGAAAAAAGTGCATTTTGAAACCATGGGCTATAGCCCAGCAGAATTAAGCAAAATAGCCTCGGATTTCAAATGTCTGTATTTTTGTGAATATTTTCAAATTTATGTTCAGTAAGTGATGCTCATGATTATCAATATCATAGCAATCGTCATTTGCGAATTCAGGAAAAAAGTGCATTTTGAAACCATGGGCTATAGTCCAGCAGAATTAAGCAAAATAGCCTCGGATTTCAAATGTCTGTATTTTTGTGAATAATTAGTTCTCAGAGCTAAATTTTCAAATTTATGTTCAGTAAGTGATGCTCATGATTATCAATATCATAGAACTCGTCATTTGCGAATTCAGGAAAAAAGTGCATTTTGAAACCATGGGCTATAGCCCAGCAGAATTAAGCAAAATAGCCTCGGATTTCAAATGTCTGTATTTTTGTGAATATTTGGTTCTCAGAGCTAAATTTTCAAATTTATGTTCAGTAAGTGATGCTCATGATTATCAATATCATAGAAATCGTCATTTGCGAATTCAGGAAAAAAGTGCATTTTGAAACCATGGGCTATAGTCCAGCAGAATTAAGCAAAATAGCCTCGGATTTCAAATGTCTGTATTTTTGTGAATAATTTGTTCTCAGAGCTAAATTTTCAAATTAATGTTCAGTAAGTGATGCCCATGATTATCAATATCATAAGAATCGTCATTTGCGAATTCAGGAAAAAAGTGCATTTTGAAACCATGGGCTATAGTCCAGCAGAATTAAGCTAAATAGCCACGGATTTCAAATGTCTGTATTTTTGTGAATAATTTGTTCTCAGAGCTAAATTTTCAAATTTATGTTCAGTAAGTGATGCTCATGATTATCAATATCATAGAAATTGTCATTTGCGAATTCAGGAATAAAGTGCATTTTGAAACCATGGGCTATAGTCCAGCAGAATTAAGCTAAATAGCCTCGGATTTCAAATGTCTGTATTTTTGTGAATATTTGTTCTCAGAGCTAAATTTTCAAATTTATGTTCAGTAAGTGATGCCCATGATTATCAATATCATAAGAATCGTCATTTGCGAATTCAGGAAAAAAGTGCATTTTGAAACCATGGGCTATAGTCCAGCAGAATTAAGCAAAATAGCCTCGGATTTCAAATGTCTGTATTTTTGTGAATAATTTGTTCTCAGAGCTAAATTTTCAAATTTATGTTCAGTAAGTGATGCTCATGATTATCAATATCATAGAAATCGTCATTTGCGAATTCAGGAAAAAAGTGCATTTTGAAACCATGGGTTATAGTCCAGCAGAATTAAGCAAAATAGCCTCGGATTTCAAATGTCTGTATTTTTGTGAATAATTTGTTCTCAGAGCTAAATTTTCAAATTTATGTTCAGTAAGTGATGCTCATGATTATCAATATCATAGAAATCGTCATTTGCGAATTCAGGAAAAAAGTGCATTTTGAAACCATGGGCTATAGTCCAGCAGAATTAAGCAAAATAGCCTCGGATTTCAAATGTCTGTATTTTTGTGAATAATTAGTTCTCAGAGCTAAATTTTCAAATTTATGTTCAGTAAGTGATGCTCATGATTATCAATATCATAGAACTCGTCATTTGCGAATTCAGGAAAAAAGTGCATTTTGAAACCATGGGCTATAGTCCAGCAGAATTAAGCAAAATAGAATCGGATTTCAAATCTCTCTATTTTTGTCAATAAAAGGTTCTCAGAGCTAAATTTTCAAATTTATGTTCAGTAAGTGATGCTCATGATTATCAATATCATAGAACTCGTCATTTGCGAATTCAGGAAAAAAGTGCATTTTGAAACCATGGGCTATAGTCCAGCAGAATTAAGCAAAATAGAATCGGATTTCAAATCTCTCTATTTTTGTCAATAAAAGGTTCTCAGAGCTAAATTTTCAAATTTATGTTCAGTAAGTGATGCTCATGATTATCAATATCATAGAACTCGTCATTTGCGAATTCAGGAAAAAAGTGCATTTTGAAACCATGGGCTATAGCCCAGCAGAATTAAGCAAAATAGCCTCGGATTTCAAATGTCTGTATTTTTGTGAATAATTTGTTCTCAGAGCTTAATTTTCAAATTAATGTTCAGTAAGTGATGCCCATGATTATCAATATCATAAGAATCGTCATTTGCGAATTCAGGAAAAAAGTGCATTTTGAAACCATGGGCTATAGTCCAGCGGAATTAAGCTAAATAGCCTCGGATTTCAAATGTCTGTATTTTTGTGAATAATTTGTTCTCAGAGCTAAATTTTCAAATTTATGTTCAGTAAGTGATGTCCATGATTATCAATATCATAAGAATCGTCATTTGCGAATTCAGGAAAAAAGTGCATTTTGAAACCATGGGCTATAGTCCAGCAGAATTAAGCAAAATAGCCTCGGATTTCAAATGTCTGTATTTTTGTGAATAATTTGTTCTCAGAGCTAAATTTTCAAATTAATGTTCAGTAAGTGATGCCCATGATTATCAATATCATAAGAATCGTCATTTGCGAATTCAGGAAAAAAGTGCATTTTGAAACCATGGGCTATAGTCCAGCAGAATTAAGCTAAATAGCCTCGGATTTCAAATGTCTGTATTTTTGTGAATAATTTGTTCTCAGAGCTAAATTTTCAAATTTATGTTCAGTAAGTGCATTCAGTTCAGGAAAAAAGTGCATTTTGAAACCATGGGCTATAGTCCAGCAGAATTAAGCAAAATAGCCTCGGATTTCAAATCTCTTTTTTTTTGTCAATAAAAGGTTCTCAGAGCTAAATTTTCTAATTTGTGCTCAGTAAGTGATTCTCATGATTATCAATATCATAGAACTCGTCATTTGCGAATTCAGGAAAAAAGTGCATTTTGAAACCATGGGCTATAGCCCAGCAGAATTAAGCAAAATAGCCTCGGATTTCAAATGTCTGTATTTTTGTGAATATTTTCAAATTTATGTTCAGTAAGTGATGCTCATGATTATCAATATCATAGAAATCGTCATTTGCGAATTCAGGAAAAAAGTGCATTTTGAAACCATGGGCTATAGTCCAGCAGAATTAAGCAAAATAGCCTCGGATTTCAAATCTCTCTATTTTTGTCAATAAAAGGTTCTCAGAGCTAAATTTTCAAATTTATGTTCAGTAAGTGATGCCCATGATTATCAATATCATAAGAATCGTCATTTGCGAATTCAGGAAAAAAGTGCATTTTGAAACCATGGGCTATAGTCCAGCAGAATTAAGCAAAATAGCCTCGGATTTCAAATGTCTGTATTTTTGTGAATAATTTGTTCTCAGAGCTTAATTTTCAAATTAATGTTCAGTAAGTGATGCCCATGATTATCAATATCATAAAAATCGTCATTTGCGAATTCAGGAAAAAAGTGCATTTTGAAACCATGGGCTATAGTCCAGCAGAATTAAGCTAAATAGCCTCGGATTTCAAATGTCTGTATTTTTGTGAATAATTTGTTCTCAGAGCTAAATTTTCAAATTTATGTTCAGTAAGTGATGCCCATGATTATCAATATCATAAGAATCGTCATTTGCGAATTCAGGAAAAAAGTGCATTTTGAAACCATGGGCTATAGTCCAGCAGAATTAAGCAAAATAGCCTCGGATTTCAAATGTCTGTATTTTTGTGAATAATTTGTTCTCAGAGCTAAATTTTCAAATTAATGTTCAGTAAGTGATGCCCATGATTATCAATATCATAAGAATCGTCATTTGCGAATTCAGGAAAAAAGTGCATTTTGAAACCATGGGCTATAGTCCAGCAGAATTAAGCTAAATAGCCACGGATTTCAAATGTCTGTATTTTTGTGAATAATTTGTTCTCAGAGCTAAATTTTCAAATTTATGTTTAGTAAGTGATGCTCATGATTATCAATATCATAGAAATTGTCATTTGCGAATTCAGGAAAAAAGTGCATTTTGAAACCATGGGCTATAGTCCAGCAGAATTAAGCTAAATAGCCTCGGATTTCAAATGTCTGTATTTTTGTGAATATTTGTTCTCAGAGCTAAATTTTCAAATTTATGTTCAGTAAGTGATGCCCATGATTATCAATATCATAAGAATCGTCATTTGCGAATTCAGGAAAAAAGTGCATTTTGAAACCATGGGCTATAGTCCAGCAGAATTAAGCAAAATAGCCTCGGATTTCAAATGTCTGTATTTTTGTGAATAATTTGTTCTCAGAGCTAAATTTTCAAATTTATGTTCAGTAAGTGATGCTCATGATTATCAATATCATAGAAATCGTCATTTGCGAATTCAGGAAAAAAGTGCATTTTGAAACCATGGGTTATAGTCCAGCAGAATTAAGCAAAATAGCCTCGGATTTCAAATGTCTGTATTTTTGTGAATAATTTGTTCTCAGAGCTAAATTTTCAAATTTATGTTCAGTAAGTGCATTAAGTTCTGGAAAAAAGTGCATTTTGAAACCATGGGCTATATTCCAGCAGAATTAAGCAAAATAGCCTCGGATATCAAATGTCTGTATTTTTGTGAATAATTTGTTCTCAGAGCTAAATTTTCAAATTTATGTTCAGTAAGTGATGCCCATGATTATCAATATCATAAGAATCGTCATTTGCGAATTCAGGAAAAAAGTGCATTTTGAAACCATGGGCCATAGTCCAGCAGAATTAAGCAAAATAGCCTCGGATTTCAAATGTCTGTATTTTTGTGAATAATTTGTTCTCAGAGCTAAATTTTCAAATTTATGTTCAGTAAGTGATGCCCATGATTATCAATATCATTAGAATCGTCATTTGCGAATTCAGGAAAAAAGTGCATTTTGAAACTATGGGCTATAGTCCAGCAGAATTAAGCAAAATAGCCTCGGATTTCAAATGTCTGTATTTTTGTGAATAATTTCTTCTCAGAGCTAAATTTTCAAATTTATGTTCAGTAAGTGATGCCCATGATTATCAATATCATTAGAATCGTCATTTGCGAATTCAGGAAAAAAGTGCATTTTGAAACCATGGGCTATAGTCCAGCAGAATTAAGCAAAATAGCCTCGGATTTCAAATGTCTGTATTTTTGTCAATAAAAGGTTCTCAGAGCTAAATTTTCTAATTTGTGCTCAGTGAGTGATACTCATGATTATCAATATCAAAGAAATCGTCATTTGCGAATTCAGGAAAAAAGTGCATTTTGAAACCATGGGCTATAGTCCAGCAGAATTAAGCAAAATAGCCTCGGATTTCAAATGTCTGTATTTTTGTCAATAAAAGGTTCTCAGAGCTAAATTTTCTAATTTGTCCTCAGTAAGTGATACTCATGATTATCAATATCAAAGAAATCGTCATTTGCGAATTCAGGAAAAAAGTGCATTTTGAAACCATGGGCTATAGTCCAGCAGAATTAAGCAAAATAGCCTCGGATTTCAAATGTCTGTATTTTTGTCAATAAAAGGTTCTCAGAGCTAAATTTTCTAATTTGTGCTCAGTGAGTGATACTCATGATTATCAATACCAATGAAATCGTCATTTGCGAATTCAGGAAAAAAGTGCATTTTGAAACCATGGGCTATAGTCCAGCAGAATTAAGCAAAATAGCCTCGGATTTCAAATGTCTGTATTTTTGTGAATAATTTGTTCTCAGAGCTAGATTTTCAAATTTATGTTCAGTAAGTGATGCTCATGATTATCAATATCATAGAAATCGTCATTTGCGAATTCAGGAAAAAAGTGCATTTTGAAACCAAGGGCTATAGTCCAGCAGAATTAAGCAAAATAGCCTCGGATTTCAAATCTCTCTATTTTTGTCAATAAAAGGTTCTCAGAGCTAAATTTTCTTATTTGTGCTCAGTAAGTGATACTCATGATTATCAATATCATAGAAATCGTCATTTGCAAATTCAGGAAAAAAGTGCATTTTGAAACCATGGCCTATAGTCCAGCAGAATTAAGCAAAATAGCCTCGGATTTCAAATGTCTGTATTTTTGTGAATAATTTGTTCTCAGAGCTAAATTTTCAAATTTATGTTCAGTAAGTGATGCTCATGATTATCAATATCATAGAAATCGTCATTTGCGAATTCAGGAAAAAAGTGCATTTTGAAACCATGGGCTATAGTCCAGCAGAATTAAGCAAAATAGCCTCGGATTTCAAATGTCTGTATTTTTGTGAATAATTTGTTCTCAGAGCTAAGTTTTCAAATTTATGTTCAGTAAGTGCATTCAGTTGAGGAAAAAGGTGCATTTTGAAACCATGGGCTATATTCCAGCAGAATTAAGCAAAATAGCCTCGGATATCAAATGTCTGTATTTTTGTGAATAATTTGTTCTCAGAGCTAAATTTTCAAATTTATGTTCAGTAAGTGATGCCCATGATTATCAATATCATAAGAATCGTCATTTGCGAATTCAGGAAAAAAGTGCATTTTGAAACCATGGGCTATAGTCCAGCAGAATTAAGCAAAATAGCCTCGGATTTCAAATGTCTGTATTTTTGTGAATAATTTGTTCTCAGAGCTAAATTTTCAAATTTATGTTCAGTAAGTGATGCCCATGATTATCAATATCATAAGAATCGTCATTTGCGAATTCAGGAAAAAATTGCATTTTGAAACCATGGGCTATAGTCCAGCAGAATTAAGCAAAATAGCCTCGGATTTCAAATGTCTGTATTTTTGTCAATAAAAGGTTCTCAGAGCTAAATTTTCTAATTTGTCCTCAGTAAGTGATACTCATGATTATCAATATCAAAGAAATCGTCATTTGCGAATTCAGGAAAAAAGTGCATTTTGAAACCATGGGCTATAGTCCAGCAGAATTAAGCAAAATAGCCTCGGATTTCAAATGTCTGTATTTTTGTCAATAAAAGGTTCTCAGAGCTAAATTTTCTAATTTGTGCTCAGTGAGTGATACTCATGATTATCAATATCAAAGAAATCGTCATTTGCGAATTCAGGAAAAAAGTGCATTTTGAAACCATGGGCTATAGTCCAGCAGAATTAAGCAAAATAGCCTCGGATTTCAAATGTCTGTATTTTTGTCAATAAAAGGTTCTCAGAGCTAAATTTTCTAATTTGTCCTCAGTAAGTGATACTCATGATTATCAATATCAAAGAAATCGTCATTTGCGAATTCAGGAAAAAAGTGCATTTTGAAACCATGGGCTATAGTCCAGCAGAATTAAGCAAAATAGCCTCGGATTTCAAATGTCTGTATTTTTGTCAATAAAAGGTTCTCAGAGCTAAATTTTCTAATTTGTGCTCAGTGAGTGATACTCATGATTATCAATATCAAAGAAATCGTCATTTGCGAATTCAGGAAAAAAGTGCATTTTGAAACCATGGGCTATAGTCCAGCAGAATTAAGCAAAATAGCCTCGGATTTCAAATGTCTGTATTTTTGTGAATAATTTGTTCTCAGAGCTAGATTTTCAAATTTATGTTCAGTAAGTGATGCTCATGATTATCAATATCATAGAAATCGTCATTTGCGAATTCAGGAAAAAAGTGCATTTTGAAACCATGGGCTATAGTCCAGCAGAATTAAGCAAAATAGCCTCGGATTTCAAATCTCTCTATTTTTGTCAATAAAAGGTTCTCAGAGCTAAATTTTCTTATTTGTGCTCAGTAAGTGATACTCATGATTATCACTATCATAGAAATCGTCATTTGCAAATTCAGGAAAAAAGTGCATTTTGAAACCATGGGCTATATTCCAGCAGAATTAAGCAAAATAGCCTCGGATATCAAATGTCTGTATTTTTGTGAATAATTTGTTCTCAGAGCTAAATTTTCAAATTTATGTTCAGTAAGTGATGCCCATGATTATCAATATCATAAGAATCGTCATTTGCGAATTCAGGAAAAAAGTGCATTTTGAAACCATGGGCTATAGTCCAGCAGAATTAAGCAAAATAGCCTCGGATTTCAAATGTCTGTATTTTTGTGAATAATTTGTTCTCAGAGCTAAGTTTTCAAATTTATGTTCAGTAAGTGCATTCAGTTCAGGAAAAAGGTGCATTTTGAAACCATGGGCTATATTCCAGCAGAATTAAGCAAAATAGCCTCGGATATCAAATGTCTGTATTTTTGTGAATAATTTGTTCTCAGAGCTAAATTTTCAAATTTATGTTCAGTAAGTGATGCCCATGATTATCAATATCATAAGAATCGTCATTTGCGAATTCAGGAAAAAAGTGCATTTTGAAACCATGGGCTATAGTCCAGCAGAATTAAGCAAAATAGCCTCGGATTTCAAATGTCTGTATTTTTGTGAATAATTTGTTCTCAGAGCTAAATTTTCAAATTTATGTTCAGTACGTGATGCCCATGATTATCAATATCATAAGAATCGTCATTTGCGAATTCAGGAAAAAATTGCATTTTGAAACCATGGGCTATAGTCCAGCAGAATTAAGCAAAATAGCCTCGGATTTCAAATGTCTGTATTTTTGTGAATAATTTCTTCTCAGAGCTAAATTTTCAAATTAATGTTCAGTAAGTGATGCCCATGATTATCAATATCATAAGAATCGTCATTTGCGAATTCAGGAAAAGAGTGCATTTTGAAACCATGGGCTATAGTCCAGCAGAATTAAGCAAAATAGCCTCGGATTTCAAATGTCTGTATTTTTGTCAATAAAAGGTTCTCAGAGCTAAATTTTCTAATTTGTCCTCAGTAAGTGATACTCATGATTATCAATATCAAAGAAATCGTCATTTGCGAATTCAGGAAAAAAGTGCATTTTGAAACCATGGGCTATAGTCCAGCAGAATTAAGCAAAATAGCCTCGGATTTCAAATGTCTGTATTTTTGTCAATAAAAGGTTCTCAGAGCTAAATTTTCTAATTTGTGCTCAGTGAGTGATACTTATGATTATCAATGTCAAAGAAATCGTCATTTGCGAATTCAGGAAAAAGTGCATTTTGAAACCATGGGCTATAGTCCAGCAGAATTAAGCAAAATAGCCTCGGATTTCAAATGTCTGTATTTTTGTCAATAAAAGGTTCTCAGAGCTAAATTTTCTAATTTGTCCTCAGTAAGTGATACTCATGATTATCAATATCAAAGAAATCGTCATTTGCGAATTCAGGAAAAAAGTGCATTTTGAAACCATGGGCTATAGTCCAACAGAATTAAGCAAAATAGCCTCGGATTTCAAATGTCTGTATTTTTGTCAATAAAAGGTTCTCAGAGCTAAATTTTCTAATTTGTCCTCAGTAAGTGAAACTCATGATTATCAATATCAAAGAAATCGTCATTTGCGAATTCAGGAAAAAAGTGCATTTTGAAACCATGGGCTATAGTCCAGCAGAATTAAGCAAAATAGCCTCGGATTTCAAATGTCTGTATTTTTGTCAATAAAAGGTTCTCAGAGCTAAATTTTCTAATTTGTGCTCAGTGAGTGATACTCATGATTATCAATACCAATGAAATCGTCATTTGCGAATTCAGGAAAAAAGTGCATTTTGAAACCATGGGCTATAGTCATCCAGAATTAAGCAAAATAGCCTCGGATTTCAAATGTCTGTATTTTTGTCAATAAAAGGTTCTCAGAGCTAAATTTTCTAATTTGTCCTCAGTAAGTGAAACTCATGATTATCAATATCAAAGAAATCGTCATTTGCGAATTCAGGAAAAAAGTGCATTTTGAAACCATGGGCTATAGTCCAGCAGAATTAAGCAAAATAGCCTCGGATTTCAAATGTCTGTATTTTTGTCAATAAAAGGTTCTCAGAGCTAAATTTTCTAATTTGTCCTCAGTAAGTGATACTCATGATTATCAATATCAAAGAAATCGTCATTTGCGAATTCAGGAAAAAAGTGCATTTTGAAACCATGGGCTATAGTCCAGCAGAATTAAGCAAAATAGCCTCGGACTTCAAATGTCTGTATTTTTGTGAATAATTTGTTCTCAGAGCTAGATTTTCAAATTTATGTTCAGTAAGTGATGCTCATGATTATCAATATCATAGAAATCGTCATTTGCGAATTCAGGAAAAAAGTGCATTTTGATTTCAAATCTCTCTATTTTTGTCAATAAAAGGTTCTCAGAGCTAAATTTTTTTATTTGTGCTCAGTAAGTAATACTCATGATTATCAATATCATAGAAATCGTCATTTGCAAATTCAGGAAAAAAGTGCATTTGAAACCATGGCCTATAGTCCAGCAGAATTAAGCAAAATAGCCTCGGATTTCAAATGTCTGTATTTTTGTGAATAATTTGTTCTCAGAGCTAAATTTTCAAATTTATGTTCAGTAAGAGATGCTCATGATTATCAATATCATAGAAATCGTCATTTGCGAATTCAGGAAAAAAGTGCATTTGAAACCATGGGCTATAGTCCAGCAGAATTAAGCAAAATAGCCTCGGATTTCAAATCTCTCTATTTTTGTGAATATTTGGTTCTCAGAGCTAAATTTTCTAATTTGTGCTAAGTAAGCGATGCTCATGATTATCAATATCATAGAAATCGTCATTTGCGAATTCAGGAAAAAAGTGCATTTTGTAACCATGGGCTATAGTCCAGCAGAATTAAGCAAAATAGCCTCGGATTTCAAATCTCTCTATTTTTGTCAATAAAAGGTTCTCAGAGCTAAATTTTCTTATTTGTGCTCTGTAAGTGATACTCATGATTATCAATAAAATAGAAATCGTCATTTGCAAATTCAGGAAAAAAGTGCATTTTGAAACCATGGGCTATAGTCCAGCAGAATTAAACAAAATAGCCTCGGATTTCAAATGTCTGTATTTTGGTGAATATTTGGTTCTCAGAGCTAATTTTTCAAATTTATGTTCAGTAAGTGATGCTCATGATTTTCAATATCATAGAAATCGACATTTGCGAATTCAGGAAAAAAGTTCATTTTGTAACCATGGGCTATAGTCCAGCAGAATTAAGGAAAATAGCCTCGGATTTCAAATCTCTCTATTTGTGTGAATATTTGGTTCTCAGAGCTAAATTTTCTAATTTGTGCTCAGTAAGTGATGCTCTTAAGTATCAATATCACAGAAATCGTCATTTGCGAATTCAGGAAAAAAGTGCATTTTGAAACTATGGGCTATAGTCCAGCAGAATTAAGCAAAATAGCCTCGGATTTCAAATGTCTGTATTTTTGTGAATAATTTGTTCTCAGAGCTAAATTTTCAAATTTATGTTCAGTAAGTGATGCTCATGATTATCAGTATCATAGAAATCGTCATTTGCGAATTCAGGAAAAAAGTGCATTTTGAAACCATGGGCTATAGTCCAGCAGAATTAAGCAAAATAGCCTCGGATTTCAAATCTCTCTATTTGTGTGAATATTTGGTTCTCAGAGCTAAATTTTCTAATTTGTGCTCAGTAAGTGATGCTCATGATTATCAATATCATAAAAATCGTCATTTGCGAATTCAGGAAAAAAGTGCATTTTGAAACCATGGGCTATAGTCCAGCAGAATTAAGCAAAATAGCCTCGGATTTCAAATGTCTGTATTTTTGTGAATAATTTGTTCTCAGAGCTAAATTTTCAAATTTATGTTCAGTAAGTGATGCTCATGATTATCAATATCATAGAAATCGTCATTTGCGAATTCAGGAAAAAAGTGCATTTTGAAACCATGGGCTATAGTCCAGCAGAATTAAGCAAAATAGCCTCGGATTTCAAATGTCTGTATTTTTGTCAATAAAAGGTTCTCAGAGCTAAATTTTCTAATTTGTGCTCAGTAAGTGATGCTCATGATTATCAATATCATAGAAATCGTCATTTGCGAATTCAGGAAAAAAGTGCATTTTGAAACCATGGGCTATAGTCCAGCAGAATTAAGCAAAATAGCCTCGGATTTCAAATGTCTGTATTTTTGTGAATAATTTGTTCTCAGAGCTAAATTTTCAAATTTATGTTCAGTAAGTGATGCTCATGATTATCAATATCATAGAAATCGTCATTTGCGAATTCAGGAAAAAAGTGCATTTTGAAACCATGGGCTATAGTCCAGCAGAATTAAGCAAAATAGCCTCGGATTTCAAATGTCTGTATTTTTGTGAATAATTGGTTCTCAGAGCAAATTTTCTCATTTGTGCTCAGTAAGTGATGCCCATGATTATCAATATCATAGAAATCGTCATATACGAATTCAGGAAAAAAGTGCATTTTGAAACCATGGGCTATAGCCCAGCAGAATTAAGCAAAATAGCCTCGGATTTCAAATGTCTGTATTTTGGTGAATATTTGGTTCTCAGAGCTAAATTTTCAAACTTATGTTCAGTAAGTGATACTCTTAAGTATCAGTATCATAGAAATCGTTATTGCGAATTCAGGAAAAAAGTGCATTTTGAAACCATGGGCTATAGTCCAGCAGAATTAAGCAAAATAGCCTCGGATTTCAAATCTCTCTATTTTTGTCAATAAAAGGTTCTCAGAGCTAAATTTTCTTATTTGTGTTCAGTAAGTGATACTCATGATTATCAATATCATAGAAATCGTCATTTGCAAATTCAGGAAAAAAGTGAATTTTGAAACCATGGGCTATAGTCCAGCAGAATTAAGCAAAACAGCCTCGGATTTCAAATGTCTGTATTTTTGTGAATAATTTGTTCTCAGAGCTTAATTTTCAAATTTGTGTTCAGTAAGTGATACTCATGATTATCAATATCATAGAAATCGTCATTTGCAAATTCAGGAAAAAAGTGCATTTTGAAACCATGGGATATAGTCCAGCAGAATTAAGCAAAATAGCCTCGGATTTCATATCTCTGTATTTTTGTGAATAATTGGTTCTCAGAGCTAAATTTTCAAATTTATGTTCAGTAAGTGATGCTCATGATTATCAATATCATAGAAATCGTCATTTGCGAATTCAGGAAAAAAGTGCATTTTGAAACCATGGGCTATATATAGTCCAGCAGAATTAAGCAAAATAGCCTCGGATTTCAAATCTCTCTTTCGTCAATAAAAGGTTCTCAGAGCTAAATTTTCTAATTTGTGCTCAGTAAGTGATACTCATGATTATCAATATCAAAGAAATCGTCATATACGAATTCAGGAAGAAAGTGCATTTTGAAACCATGGGCTATAGTCCAGCAGAATTAAGCAAAATAGCCTCGGATTTCAAATCTCTCTATTTTTGTCAATAAAAGGTTCTCAGATCTAAATTTTCTTATTTGTGATCAGTAAGTGATACTCATGATTATCAATATCAAAGAAATCGTCATATACGAATTCAGGAAAAAAGTGCATTTTGAAACCATGGGCTATATTCCAGCAGAATTAAGCAAAATAGCCTCGGATTTCAAATGTCTGTATTTTTTGAATAATTGGTTCTCAGAGCTAAATTTTCAAATTTGTGTTCAGTAAGTGATACTCATGATTATCAATATCAAAGAAATCGTCATATACGAATTCAGGAAGAAAGTGCATTTTGAAACCATGGGCTATATTCCAGCAGAATTAAGCAAAATAGCCTCGGATTTCATATCTCCGTATTTTTGTGAATAATTGGTTCTCAGAGCTAAATTTTCAAATTTGTGTTCAGTAAGTGATACTCTTAAGTATCAGTATCATAGAAATCATTATTGCAAATTCAGGAAAAAAGTGCATTTTGAAACCATGGGCTATATTCCAGCAGAATTAAGCAAAATAGCCTCGGATTTCAAATGTCTGTATTTTTGTGAATAATTGGTTCTCAGAGCTAAATTTTCAAATTTGTGTTCAGTAAGTGATACTCATGATTATCAATATCAAAGAAATCGTCATATACGAATTCAGGAAGAAAGTGCATTTTGAAACCATGGGCTATAGTCCAGCAGAATTAAGCAAAATAGCCTCGGATTTCAAATCTCTCTATTTTTGTCAATAAAAGGTTCTCAGATCTAAATTTTCTTATTTGTGATCAGTAAGTGATATTCATGATTATCAATATCAAAGAAATCGTCATTTGCGAATTCAGGAAAAAAGTGCATTTTGAAACCATGGGCTATAGTCCAGCAGAATTAAGCAAAATAGCCTCGGATTTCAAATCTCTCTATTTTTGTCAATAAAAGGTTCTCAGATCTAAATTTTCTTATTTGTGATCAGTAAGTGATGCTCATGATTATCAATATCATAGAAATCGTCATTTGCGAATTCAGGAAAAAAGTGCATTTTGAAACCATGGGCTATATTCCAGCAGAATTAAGCAAAATAGCCTCGGATTTCATATCTCCGTATTTTTGTGAATAATTGGTTCTCAGAGCTAAATTTTCAAATTTGTGTTCAGTAAGTGATACTCTTAAGTATCAGTATCATAGAAATCGTTATTGCAAATTCAGGAAAAAAGTGCATTTTGAAACCATGGGCTATATTCCAGCAGAATTAAGCAAAATAGCCTCGGATTTCAAATGTCTGTATTTTTGTGAATAATTGGTTCTCAGAGCTAAATTTTCAAATTTGTGTTCAGTAAGTGATACTCATGATTATCAATATCAAAGAAATCGTCATATACGAATTCAGGAAGAAAGTGCATTTTGAAACCATGGGCTATAGTCCAGCAGAATTAAGCAAAATAGCCTCGGATTTCAAATCTCTCTATTTTTGTCAATAAAAGGTTCTCAGATCTAAATTTTCTTATTTGTGATCAGTAAGTGATACTCATGATTATCAATATCAAAGAAATCGTCATATACGAATTCAGGAAAAAAGTGCATTTTGAAACCATGGGCTATATTCCAGCAGAATTAAGCAAAATAGCCTCGGATTTCAAATGTCTGTATTTTTGTGAATAATTGGTTCTCAGAGCTAAATTTTCAAATTTGTGTTCAGTAAGTGATACTCATGATTATCAATATCAAAGAAATCGTCATATACGAATTCAGGAAGAAAGTGCATTTTGAAACCATGGGCTATATTCCAGCAGAATTAAGCAAAATAGCCTCGGATTTCAAATGTCTGTATTTTTGTGAATAATTTGTTCTCAGAGCTAAATTTTCAAATTTGTGTTCAGTAAGTGATACTCTTAAGTATCAGTATCTTAGAAATCGTTATTGCAAATTAGGAAAAAAGTGCATTTTGAAATCATGGGCTATAGTCCAGCAGAATTAAGCAAAATAGCCTCAGATTTCATATCTCCCTATTTTTGTCAATAAAAGGTTCTCAGAGCTAAATTTTCTAATTTGTGCTCAGTAAGTGATACTCATGATTATCAATATCAAAGAAATCGTCATTTGCGAATTCAGGAAAAAAGTGCATTTTGAAACCATGGGCTATATTCCAGCAGAATTAAGCAAAATAGACTCGGATTTCATATCTCCGTATTTTTGTGAATAATTGGTTCTCAGAGCTAAATTTTCAAATTTGTGTTCAGTAAGTGATACTCTTAAGTATCAGTATCATAGAAATCATTATTGCAAATTCAGGAAAAAAGTGCATTTTGAAACCATGGGCTATAGTCCAGCAGAATTAAGCAAAATAGCCTCAGATTTCATATCTCCCTATTTTTGTCAATAAAAGGTTCTCAGAGCTAAATTTTCTAATTTGTGCTCAGTAAGTGATACTCATGATTATCAATATCAAAGAAATCGTCATTTGCGAATTCAGGAAAAAAGTGCATTTTGAAACCATGGGCTATATTCCAGCAGAATTAAGCAAAATAGCCTCGGATTTCATATCTCCGTATTTTTGTGAATAATTGGTTCTCAGAGCTAAATTTTCAAATTTGTGTTCAGTAAGTGATACTCATGATTATCTATATCAAAGAAATCGTCATATACGAATTCAGGAAAAAAGTGCATTTTGAAACCATGGGCTATAGTCCAGCAGAATTAAGCAAAATAGCCTCGGATTTCAAATCTCTCTATTTTTGTCAATAAAAGGTTCTCAGATCTAAATTTTCTTATTTGTGATCAGTAAGTGATACTCATGATTATCAATATCAAAGAAATCGTCATATACGAATTCAGGAAAAAAGTGCATTTTGAAACCATGGGCTATATTCCAGCAGAATTAAGCAAAATAGCCTCGGATTTCAAATGTCTGTATTTTTGTGAATAATTGGTTCTCAGAGCTAAATTTTCAAATTTGTGTTCAGTAAGTGATACTCATGATTATCAATATCAAAGAAATCGTCATATACGAATTCAGGAAAAAAGTGCATTTTGAAACCATGGGCTATAGTCCAGCAGAATTAAGCAAAATAGCCTCGGATTTCAAATCTCTCTATTTTTGTCAATAAAACGTTCTCAGATCTAAATTTTCTTATTTGTGATCAGTAAGTGATACTCATGATTATCAATATCAAAGAAATCGTCATTTGCGAATTCAGGAAAAAAGTGCATTTTGAAACCATGGGCTATAGTCCAGCAGAATTAAGCAAAATAGCCTCGGATTTCATATCTCCCTATTTTTGTCAATAAAAGGTTCTCAGAGCTAAATTTTCTAATTTGTGCTCAGTAAGTGATACTCATGATTATCAATATCAAAGAAATCGTCATTTGCGAATTCAGGAAAAAAGTGCATTTTGAAACCATGGGCTATATTCCAGCAGAATTAAGCAAAATAGCCTCGGATTTCATATCTCCGTATTTTTGTGAATAATTGGTTCTCAGAGCTAAATTTTCAAATTTGTGTTCAGTAAGTGATACTCATGATTATCTATATCAAAGAAATCGTCATATACGAATTCAGGAAAAAAGTGCATTTTGAAACCATGGGCTATAGTCCAGCAGAATTAAGCAAAATAGCCTCGGATTTCAAATCTCTCTATTTTTGTCAATAAAAGGTTCTCAGATCTAAATTTTCTTATTTGTGATCAGTAAGTGATACTCATGATTATCAATATCAAAGAAATCGTCATATACGAATTCAGGAAAAAAGTGCATTTTGAAACCATGGGCTATATTCCAGCAGAATTAAGCAAAATAGCCTCGGATTTCAAATGTCTGTATTTTTGTGAATAATTGGTTCTCAGAGCTAAATTTTCAAATTTGTGTTCAGTAAGTGATACTCATGATTATCAATATCAAAGAAATCGTCATATACGAATTCAGGAAAAAAGTGCATTTTGAAACCATGGGCTATAGTCCAGCAGAATTAAGCAAAATAGCCTCGGATTTCAAATCTCTCTATTTTTGTCAATAAAAGGTTCTCAGATCTAAATTTTCTTATTTGTGATCAGTAAGTGATACTCATGATTATCAATATCAAAGAAATCGTCATTTGCGAATTCAGGAAAAAAGTGCATTTTGAAACCATGGGCTATAGTCCAGCAGAATTAAGCAAAATAGCCTCGGATTTCAAATGTCTGTATTTTTGTGAATAATTTGTTCTCAGAGCTAAATTTTCAAATTTGTGTTCAGTAAGTGATACTCTTAAGTATCAGTATCATAGAAATCGTTATTGCAAATTCAGGAAAAAAGTGCATTTTGAAACCATGGGCTATATTCCAGCAGAATTAAGCAAAATAGCCTCGGATTTCATATCTCTGTATTTTTGTGAATAATTGGTTCTCAGATCTAAATTTTCAAATTTGTGTTCAGTAAGTGATGCTCATGATTATCAATATCAAAGAAATCGTCATTTGCGAATTCAGGAAAAAAGTGCATTTTGAAACCATGGGCTATAGTCCAGCAGAATTAAGCAAAATAGCCTCGGATTTATATCTCTGTATTTTTGTGAATAATTGGTTCTCAGAGCTAAATTTTCAAATTTGTGTTCAGTAAGTGATACTCTTAAGTATCAGTATCATAGAAATCGTTATTGCAAATTCAGGAAAAAAGTGCATTTTGAAACCATGGGCTATAGTCCAGCAGAATTAAGCAAAATAGCCTCGGATTTCATATCTCTGTATTTTTGTGAATAATTGGTTCTCAGAGCTAAATTTTCAAATTTGTGTTCAGTAAGTGATGCTCATGATTATCAATATCAAAGAAATCGTCATTTGCGAATTCAGGAAAAAAGTGAATTTTGAAACCATGGGCTATAGTCCAGCTGAATTAAGCAAAATAGCCTCGGAGTTCAAATCTCTCTAGTTTTGTCAATAAAAGGTTCTCAGAGCTAAATTTTCTTATTTGTGATCAGTAAGTGATACTCATGATTATCAATATCATAGAAATCGTCATTTGCAAATTCAGGAAAAAAGTGCATTTTGTAACCATGGGCTATAGTCCAGCAGAATTAAGCAAAATAGCCTCGGATTTCATATCTCTGTATTTTTGTGAATAATTGGTTCTCAGAGCTAAATTTTCAAATTTGTGTTCAGTAAGTGATACTCTTAAGTATCAGTATCATAGAAATCGTTATTGCAAATTCAGGAAAAAAGTGCATTTTGAAACCATGGGCTATAGTCCAGCAGAATTAAGCAAAATAGCCTCGGATTTCATATCTCTGTATTTTTGTGAATAATTGGTTCTCAGAGCTAAATTTTCAAATTTGTGTTCAGTAAGTGATACTCAGGATTATCAATATCATAGAAATCGTCATTTGCAAATTCAGGAAAAAAGTGCATATTGTAACCATGGGCTATAGTCCAGCAGAATTAAGCAAAATTGCCTCGGATTTCAAATCTCTCTAGTTTTGTCAATAAAAGGTTCTCAGAGCTAAATTTTCTGATTTGTGATCAGTAAGTGATACTCATGATTATCAATATCATAGAAATCGTCATATACGAATTCAGGAAAAAAGTGCATATTGAAACCCTGGGCTATATTCCAGCAGAATTTAGCAAAATAGCCTCGGATTTCATATCTCTGTATTTTTGTGAATAATTGGTTCTCAGAGCTAAATTTTGAAATTTGTGTTCAGTAGGTGATACTCATGATTATCAATATCATAGAAATCGTCATTTGCAAATTCAGGAAAAAAGTGCATTTTGTAACCATGGGCTATAGTCCAGCAGAATTAAGCAAAATAGCCTCGGATTTCAAATCTCTCTAGTTTTGTCAATAAAAGGTTCTCAGAGCTAAATTTTCTTATTTGTGATCAGTAAGTGATACTCATGATTATCAATATCAAAGAAATCGTCATATACGAATTCAGGAAAAAAGTGCATATTGAAACCCTGGGCTATATTCCAGCAGAATTTAGCAAAATAGCCTCGGATTTCATATCTCTGTATTTTTGTGAATAATTGGTTCTCAGAGCTAAATTTTCAAATTTGTGTTCAGTAAGTGATGCTCATGATTATCAATATCAAAGAAATCGTCATTTGCGAATTCAGGAAAAAAGTGAATTTTGAAACCATGGGCTATAGTCCAGCTGAATTAAGCAAAATAGCCTCGGAGTTCAAATCTCTCTAGTTTTGTCAATAAAAGGTTCTCAGAGCTAAATTTTCTTATTTGTGATCAGTAAGTGATACTCATGATTATCAATATCATAGAAATCGTCATTTGCAAATTCAGGAAAAAAGTGCATTTTGTAACCATGGGCTATAGTCCAGCAGATTTAAGCAAAATAGCCTCGGATTTCATATCTCTGTATTTTTGTGAATAATTGGTTCTCAGAGCTAAATTTTCAAATTTGTGTTCAGTAAGTGATACTCTTAAGTATCAGCATCATAGAAATCGTTATTGCAAATTCAGGAAAAAAGTGCATTTGAAACCATGGGCTATAGTCCAGCAGAATTAAGCAAAATAGCCTCGGATTTCATATCTCTGTATTTTTGTGAATAATTGGTTCTCAGAGCTAAATTTTCAAATTTGTGTTCAGTAAGTGATGCTCATGATTATCAATATCAAAGAAATCGTCATTTGCGAATTCAGGAAAAAAGTGAATTTTGAAACCATGGGCTATAGTCCAGGTGAATTAAGCAAAATAGCCTCGGAGTTCAAATCTCTCTAGTTTTGTCAATAAAAGGTTCTCAGAGTTAAATTTTCTTATTTGTGATCAGTAAGTGATACTCATGATTATCAATATCATAGAAATCGTCATTTGCAAATTCAGGAAAAAAGTGCATTTTGTAACCATGGGCTATAGTCCAGCAGATTTAAGCAAAATAGCCTCGGATTTCATATCTCTGTATTTTTGTGAATAATTGGTTCTCAGAGCTAAATTTTCAAATTTGTGTTCAGTAAGTGATACTCTTAAGTATCAGCATCATAGAAATCGTTATTGCAAATTCAGGAAAAAAGTGCATTTTGAAACCATGGGCTATAGTCCAGCAGAATTAAGCAAAATAGCCTCGGATTTCATATCTCTGTATTTTTGTGAATAATTGGTTCTCAGAGCTAAATTTTCAAATTTGTGTTCAGTAAGTGATGCTCATGATTATCAATATCAAAGAAATCGTCATTTGCGAATTCAGGAAAAAAGTGAATTTTGAAACCATGGGCTATAGTCCAGGTGAATTAAGCAAAATAGCCTCGGAGTTCAAATCTCTCTAGTTTTGTCAATAAAAGGTTCTCAGAGTTAAATTTTCTTATTTGTGATCAGTAAGTGATACTCATGATTATCAATATCATAGAAATCGTCATTTGCAAATTCAGGAAAAAAGTGCATTTTGTAACCATGGGCTATAGTCCAGCAGAATTAAGCAAAATAGCCTCGGATTTCATATCTCTGTATTTTTGTGAATAATTGGTTCTCAGAGCTAAATTTTCAAATTTGTGTTCAGTAAGTGATACTCATGATTATCAATATCATAGAAATCGTCATTTGCAAATTCAGGAAAAAAGTGCATATTGTAACCATGGGCTATAGTCCAGCAGAATTAAGCAAAATAGCCTCGGATTTCAAATCTCTCTAGTTTTGTCAATAAAAGGTTCTCAGAGCTAAATTTTCTTATTTGTGATCAGTAAGTGATACTCATGATTATCAATATCAAAGAAATCGTCATATACGAATTCAGGAAAAAAGTGCATTTTGAAACCATGGGCTATAGTCCAGCAGAATTAAGCAAAATAGCCTCGGATTTCATATCTCTGTATTTTTGTGAATAATTGGTTCTCAGAGCTAAATTTTCAAATTTGTGTTCAGTAAGTGATACTCATGATTATCAATATCATAGAAATCGTCATTTGCAAATTCAGGAAAAAAGTGCATTTTGTAACCATGGGCTATAGTCCAGCAGAATTAAGCAAAATAGCCTCGGATTTCAAATCTCTCTAGTTTTGTCAATAAAAGGTTCTCAGAGCTAAATTTCCTTATTTGTGATCAGTAAGTGATACTCATGATTATCAATATCATAGAAATCGTCATTTGCAAATTCAGGAAAAAAGTGCATTTTGTAACCATGGGCTATAGTCCAGCAGAATTAAGCAAAATAGCCTCGGATTTCATATCTCTGTATTTTTGTGAATAATTGGTTCTCAGAGCTAAATTTTCTTATTTGTGATCAGTAAGTGATACTCTTAAGTATCAGTATCATAGAAATCGTTATTACAAATTCAGGAAAAAAGTGCATTTTGAAACCATGGGCTATAGTCCAGCAGAATTAAGCAAAATAGCCTCGGATTTCATATCTCTGTATTTTTGTGAATAATTGGTTCTCAGAGCTAAATTTTCAAATTTGTGTTCAGTAAGTGATACTCATGATTATCAATATCATAGAAATCGTCATTTGCAAATTCAGGAAAAAAGTGCATATTGTAACCATGGGCTATAGTCCAGCAGAATTAAGCAAAATAGCCTCGGATTTCAAATCTCTCTAGTTTTGTCAATAAAAGGTTCTCAGAGCTAAATTTTCTTATTTGTGATCAGTAAGTGATACTCATGATTATCAATATCAAAGAAATCGTCATATACGAATTCAGGAAAAAAGTGCATTTTGAAACCATGGGCTATAGTCCAGCAGAATTAAGCAAAATAGCCTCGGATTTCATATCTCTGTATTTTTGTGAATAATTGGTTCTCAGAGCTAAATTTTCAAATTTGTGTTCAGTAAGTGATACTCATGATTATCAATATCATAGAAATCGTCATTTGCAAATTCAGGAAAAAAGTGCATTTTGTAACCATGGGCTATAGTCCAGCAGAATTAAGCAAAATAGCCTCGGATTTCAAATCTCTCTAGTTTTGTCAATAAAAGGTTCTCAGAGCTAAATTTCCTTATTTGTGATCAGTAAGTGATACTCATGATTATCAATATCATAGAAATCGTCATTTGCAAATTCAGGAAAAAAGTGCATTTTGTAACCATGGGCTATAGTCCAGCAGAATTAAGCAAAATAGCCTCGGATTTCATATCTCTGTATTTTTGTGAATAATTGGTTCTCAGAGCTAAATTTTCTTATTTGTGATCAGTAAGTGATACTCTTAAGTATCAGTATCATAGAAATCGTTATTGCAAATTCAGGAAAAAAGTGCATTTTGAAACCATGGGCTATAGTCCAGCAGAATTAAGCAAAATAGCCTCGGATTTCATATCTCTGTATTTTTGTGAATAATTGGTTCTCAGAGCTAAATTTTCAAATTTGTGTTCAGTAAGTGATACTCATGATTATCAATATCATAGAAATCGTCATTTGCAAATTCAGGAAAAAAGTGCATTTTGTAACCATGGGCTATAGTCCAGCAGAATTAAGCAAAATAGCCTCGGATTTCATATCTCTGTATTTTTGTGAATAATTGGTTCTCAGAGCTAAATTTTCTTATTTGTGATCAGTAAGTGATACTCTTAAGTATCAGTATCATAGAAATCGTTATTGCAAATTCAGGAAAAAAGTGCATTTTGAAACCATGGGCTATAGTCCAGCAAAATTAAGCAAAATAGCCTCGGATTCAAATCTCTGTATTTTTGTGAATAATTGGTTCTCAGAGCTAAATTTTCAAATTTGTGTTCAGTAAGTGATACTCATGATTATCAATATCATAAAAATCGTCATTTGCAAATTCAGGAAAAAAGTGCATTTTGTAACCATGGGCTATAATCCAGCAGAATTAAGCAAAATAGCCTCGGATTTCAAATCTCTCTAGTTTTGTCAATAAAAGGTTCTCAGAGCTAAATTTCCTTATTTGTGATCAGTAAGTGATACTCATGATTATCAATATCATAGAAATCGTCATTTGCAAATTCAGAAAAAAGTGCATTTTGAAACCATGGGCTATAGTCCAGCAGAATTAAGCAAAATAGCCTCGGATTTCATATCTCTGTATTTTTGTGAATAATTGGTTCTCAGAGCTAAATTTTCTTATTTGTGATCAGTAAGTGATACTCTTAAGTATCAGTATCATAGAAATCGTTATTGCAAATTCAGGAAAAAAGTGCATTTTGAAACCATGGGCTATAGTCCAGCAAAATTAAGCAAAATAGCCTCGGATTTCAAATCTCTGTATTTTTGTGAATAATTGCGTTCTCAGAGCTAAATTTTCAAATTTGTGTTCAGTAAGTGATACTCATGATTATCAATATCATAAAAATCGTCATTTGCAAATTCAGGAAAAAAGTGCATTTTGTAACCATGGGCTATAGTCCAGCAGAATTAAGCAAAATAGCCTCGGATTTCAAATCTCTCTAGTTTTGTCAATAAAAGGTTCTCAGAGCTAAATTTCCTTATTTGTGATCAGTAAGTGATACTCATGATTATCAATATCATAGAAATCGTCATTTGCAAATTCAGAAAAAAGTGCATTTTGAAACCATGGGCTATAGTCCAGCAGAATTAAGCAAAATAGCCTCGGATTTCATATCTCTGTATTTTTGTGAATAATTGGTTCTCAGAGCTAAATTTTCAAATTTGTGTTCAGTAAGTGATACTCATGATTATCAATATCATAAAAATCGTCATTTGCAAATTCAGGAAAAAAGTGCATTTTGTAACCATGGGCTATAGTCCAGCAGAATTAAGCAAAATAGCCTCGGATTTCAAATCTCTCTAGTTTTGTTAATAAAAGGTTCTCAGAGCTAAATTTCCTTATTTGTGATCAGTAAGTGATACTCATGATTATCAATATCATAGAAATCGTCATTTGCAAATTCAGGAAAAAAGTGCATTTTGTAACCATGGGCTATAGTCCAGCAGAATTAAGCAAAATAGCCTCGGAATTCATATCTCTGTATTTTTGTGAATAATTGGTTCTCAGAGCTAAATTTTCTTATTTGTGATCAGTAAGTGATACTCTTAAGTATCAGTATCATAGAAATCGTTATTGCAAATTCAGGAAAAAAGTGCATTTTGAAACCATGGGCTATAGTCCAGCAGAATTAAACAAAATAGCCTCGGATTTCATATCTCTGTATTTTTGTGAATAATTGGTTCTCAGAGCTAAATTTTCTTATTTGTGATCAGTAAGTGATACTCTTAAGTATCAGTATCATAGAAATCGTTATTGCAAATTCAGGAAAAAAGTGCATTTTGAAACCATGGGCTATAGTCCAGCAGAATTAAGCAAAATAGCCTCGGATTTCATATCTCTGTATTTTTGTGAATAATTGGTTCTCAGAGCTAAATTTTCTTATTTGTGATCAGTAAGTGATACTCTTGAGTATCAGTATCATAGAAATCGTTATTGCAAATTCAGGAAAAAAGTGCATTTTGAAACCATGGGCTATAGTCCAGCTGAATTAAGCAAAATAGCCCTCGGAGTTCAAATCTCTCTAGTTTTGTCAATAAAAGGTTCTCAGAGCTAAATTTTCTTATTTGTGATCAGTAAGTGATACTCATGATTATCAATATCATAGAAATCGTCATTTGCAAATTCAGGAAAAAAGTGCATTTTGTAACCATTGGGCTATAGTCCAGCAGAATTAAGCAAAATAGCTTCGGATTTCATATCGCTGTATTTTTGTGAATAATTGGTTCTCAGAGCTAAATTTTCTTATTTGTGATCAGTAAGTGATACTCTTAAGTATCAGTATCATAGAAATCGTTATTGCAAATTCAGGAAAAAAGTGCATTTTGAAACCATGGGCTATAGTCCAGCAGAATTAAGCAAAATAGCCTCGGATTTCATATCTCTGTATTTTTGTGAATAATTGGTTCTCAGAGCTAAATTTTCTTATTTGTGATCAGTAAGTGATACTCTTAAGTATCAGTATCATAGAAATCGTTATTGCAAATTCAGGAAAAAAGTGCATTTTGAAACCATGGGCTATAGTCCAGCAGAATTAAGCAAAATAGCCTCGGATTTCATATCTCTGTATTTTTGTGAATAATTGGTTCTCAGAGCTAAATTTTCAAATTTGTGTTCAGTAAGTGATACTCATGATTATCAATATCATAAAAATCGTCATTTGCAAGTTCAGGAAAAAAGTGCATTTTGTAACCATGGGCTATAGTCCAGCAGAATTAAGCAAAATAGCCTCGGATTTCATATCTCTGTATTTTTGTGAATAATTGGTTCTCAGAGCTAAATTTTCTCATTTGTGATCAGTAAGTGATACTCTTAAGTATCAGTATCATAAAAATCGTTATTGCAAATTCAGGAAAAAAGTGCATTTTGAAACCATGGGCTATAGTCCAGCAGAATTAAGCAAAATAGCCTCGGATTTCATATCTCTGTATTTTTGTGAATAATTGGTTCTCAGAGCTAAATTTTCAAATTTGTGTTCAGTAAGTGATACTCATGATTATCAATATCATAAAAATCGTCATTTGCAAATTCAGGAAAAAAGTTGCATTTTGTAACCATGGGCTATAGTCCAGCAGAATTAAGCAAAATAGCCTCGGATTTCATATCTCTGTATTTTTGTGAATAATTGGTTCTCAGAGCTAAATTTTCAAATTTGTGTTCAGTAAGTGATGCTCATGATTATCAATATCAAAGAAATCGTCATTTGCGAATTCAGGAAAAAAGTGAATTTTGAAACCATGGGCTATAGTCCAGCTGAATTAAGCAAAATAGCCTCGGAGTTCAAATCTCTCTAGTTTTGTCAATAAAAGGTTCTCAGAGCTAAATTTTCTTATTTGTGATCAGTAAGTGATACTCATGATTATCAATATCATAGAAATCGTCATTGCAAATTCAGGAAAAAAGTGCATTTTGTAACCATGGGCTATAGTCCAGCAGAATTAAGCAAAATAGCCTCGGATTTCATATCTCTGTATTTTTGTGAATAATTGGTTCTCAGAGCTAAATTTTCAAATTTGTGTTCAGTAAGTGATACTCTTAAGTATCAGTATCATAGAAATCGTTATTGCAAATTCAGGAAAAAAGTGCATTTTGAAACCATGGGCTAGCAGAATTAAGCAAAATAGCCCTCGGATTTCATATCTCTGTATTTTTGTGAATAATTGGTTCTCAGAGCTAAATTTTCTTATTTGTGATCAGTAAGTGATACTCTTAAGTATCAGTATCATAGAAATCGTAATTGCAAATTCAGGAAAAAAGTGCATTTTGAAACCATGGGGCTTATAGTCCAGCTGAATTAAGCAAAATAGCCTCGGAGTTCAAATCTCTCTAGTTTTGTCAATAAAAGGTTCTCAGAGCTAAATTTTCTTATTTGTGATCAGTAAGTGATACTCATGATTATCAATATCATAGAAATCGTCATTTGCAAATTCAGGAAAAAAGTGCATTTTGTAACCATGGGCTATAGTCCAGCAGAATTAAGCAAAATAGCCTCGGATTTCATATCTCTGTATTTTTGTGAATAATTGGTTCTCAGAGCTAAATTTTTCAAATTTGTGTTCAGTAAGTGATACTCTTAAGTATCAGTATCATAGAAATCGTTATTGCAAATTCAGGAAAAAAGTGCATTTTGAAACCATGGGCTATAGTCCAGCAGAATTAAGCAAAATAGCCTCGGATTTCATATCTCTGTATTTTTGTGAATAATTGGTTCTCAGAGCTAAGTTTTCAAATTTGTGTTCAGTAAGTGATGCTCATGATTATCAATATCATAGAAATCGTCATTTGCGAATTCAGGAAAAAAAGTGAATTTTGAAACCATGGGCTATAGTCCAGCTGAATTAAGCAAAATAGCCTCGGATTTTCAAATCTCTCTATTTTGTCAATAAAAGGTTCTCAGATCTAAATTTTCTTATTTGTGATCAGTAAGTGATACTCATGATTATCAATATCAAAGAAATCGTCATATACGAATTCAGGAAAAAAGTGCATTTTGAAACCATGGGCTATATTCCAGCAGAATTTAGAAAAATAACCTCGGATTTCATATCTCTGTATTTTTGTGAATAATTGGTTCTCAGAGCTAAATTTTCAAATTTGTGTTCAGTAAGTGATACTCATGATATCAATATAATAGAAATCGTCATTTGCAAATTCAGGAAAAAAGTGCATTTTTTAACCATGGGCTATAGTCCAGCAGAATTAAGCAAAATAGCCTCGGATTTCATATCTGTGTATTTTTGTGAATAATTGGTTCTCAGAGCTAAATTTTCAAATTTGTGTTCAGTAAGTGATACTCATGATTATCAATATCATAGAAATCGTCAGTTGCAAATTCAGGAAAAAAGTGCATTTTGAAACCATGGGCTATAGTCCAGCAGAATTAAGCAAAATAGCCTCGGATTTCATATCTCTGTATTTTTGTGAATAATTGGTTCTCAGAGCTAAATTTTCAAATTTGTGTTCAGTAAGTGATGCTCATGATTATCAATATCATAGAAATCGTTATTGCAAATTCAGGAAAAAAGTGCATTTTGAAACCATGGGCTATAGTCCAGCAGAATTAAGCAAAATAGCCTCGGATTTCATATCTCTGTATTTTTGTGAATAATTGGTTCTCAGAGCTAAATTTTCTTATTTGTGATCAGTAAGTGATACTCTTAAGTATCAGTATCATAGAAATCGTAATTGCAAATTCAGGAAAAAAGTGCATTTTGAAACCATGGGCTATAGTCCAGCAGAATTAAGCAAAATAGCCTCGGATTTCATATCTCTGTATTTTTGTGAATAATTGGTTCTCAGAGCTAAATTTTCAAATTTGTGTTCAGTAAGTGATGCTCATGATTATCAATATCATAGAAATCGTTATTGCAAATTCAGGAAAAAAGTGCATTTTGAAACCATGGGATATAGTCCAGCAGAATTAAGCAAAATAGCCTCGGATTTCAAATCTCTCTATTTTTGTCAATAAAAGGTTCTCAGATCTAAATTTTCTTATTTGTGATCAGTAAGTGATACTCATGATTATCAATATCAAAGAAATCGTCATATACGAATTCAGGAAAAAAGTGCATTTTGAAATCATGGGCTATATTCCAGCAGAATTTAGCAAAATAACCTCGGATTTCATATCTCTGTATTTTTGTGAATAATTGGTTCTCAGAGCTAAATTTTCAAATTTGTGTTCAGTAAGTGATACTCATGATTATCAATATAATAGAAATCGTCAATTGCAAATTCAGGAAAAAAGTGCATTTTGTAACCATGGGCTATAGTCCAGCAGAATTAAGCAAAATAGCCTCGGATTTCATATCTCTGTATTTTTGTGAATAATTGGTTCTCAGAGCTAAATTTTCAAATTTGTGTTCAGTAAGTGATACTCTTAAGTATCAGTATCATAGAAATCGTTATTGCAAATTCAGGAAAAAAGTGCATTTTGAAACCATGGGATATAGTCCAGCAGAATTAAGCAAAATAGCCTCGGATTTCATATCTCTGTATTTTTGTGAATAATTGGTTCTCAGAGCTAAATTTTCAAATTTGTGTTCAGTAAGTGATACTCATGATTATCAATATCATAGAAATCGTCAGTTGCAAATTCAGGAAAAAAGTGCATTTTGTAACCATGGGATATAGTCCAGCAGAATTAAGCAAAATAGTCTCGGATTTCATATCTCTGTATTTTTGTGAATAATTGGTTCTCAGAGCTAAATTTTCAAATTTGTGTTCAGTAAGTTTTACTCTTAAGTATCAGTATCATAGAAATCGTTATTGCAAATTCAGGAAAAAAGCGCATTTTGAAACCATGGGCTATATTCCAGCAGAATTTAGCAAAATAACCTCGGATTTCATATCTCTGTATTTTTGTGAATAATTGGTTCTCAGAGCTAAATTTTCAAATTTGTGTTCAGTAAGTGATACTCATGATTATCAATATAATAGAAATCGTCATTTGCAAATTCAGGAAAAAAGTGCATTTTGTAACCATGGGCTATAGTCCAGCAGAATTAAGCAAAATAGCCTCGGATTTCATATCTCTGTATTTTTGTGAATAATTGGTTCTCAGAGCTAAATTTTCAAATTTGTGTTCAGTAAGTGATACTCTTAAGTATCAGTATCATAGAAATCGTTATTGCAAATTCAGGAAAAAAGTGCATTTTGAAACCATGGGATATAGTCCAGCAGAATTAAGCAAAATAGCCTCGGATTTCATATCTCTGTATTTTTGTGAATAATTGGTTCTCAGAGCTAAATTTTCAAATTTGTGTTCAGTAAGTGATACTCATGATTATCAATATCATAGAAATCGTCAGTTGCAAATTCAGGAAAAAAGTGCATTTTGTAACCATGGGCTATAGTCCAGCAGAATTAAGCAAAATAGTCTCGGATTTCATATCTCTGTATTTTTGTGAATAATCGGTTCTCAGAGCTAAATTTTCAAATTTGTGTTCAGTAAGTGATACTCTAAAGTATCAGTATCATAGAAATCGTTATTGCAAATTCAGGAAAAAAGTGCATTTTGAAACCATGGGCTATAGTCCAGCTGAATTAAGCAAAATAGCCTCGGATTTCAAATCTCTCTAATTTTGTCAATAAAAGGTTCTCAGATCTAAATTTTCTTATTTGTGATCAGTAAGTGATACTCATGATTATCAATATCAAAGAAATCGTCATATACGAATTCAGGAAAAAAGTGCATTTTGAAACCATGGGCTATATTCCAGCAGAATTAAGCAAAATAGCCTCGGATTTCATATCTCTGTATTTTTGTGAATAATTGGTTCTCAGAGCTAAATTTTCAAATTTGTGTTCAGTAAGTGATACTCTAAAGTATCAGTATCATAGAAATCGTTATTGCAAATTCAGGAAAAAAGTGCATTTTGAAACCATGGGATATAGTCCAGCAGAATTAAGCAAAATAGCCTCGGATTTCATATCTCTGTATTTTTGTGAATAATTGGTTCTCAGAGCTAAATTTTCAAATTTGTGTTCAGTAAGTGATACTCTTAAGTATCAGTATCATAGAAATCGTTATTGCAAATTCAGGAAAAAAGTGCATTTTGAAACCATGGGCTATAGTCCAGCAGAATTAAGCAAATAGCCTCGGATTTCATATCTCTGTATTTTTGTGAATAATTGGTTCTCAGAGCTAAATTTTCAAATTTGTGTTCAGTAAGTGATACTCATGATTATCAATATCATAGAAATCGTCAGTTGCAAATTCAGGAAAAAAGTGCATTTTGTAACCATGGGCTATAGTCCAGCAGAATTAAGCAAAATAGTCTCGGATTTCATATCTCTGTATTTTTGTGAATAATTGGTTCTCAGAGCTAAATTTTCAAATTTGTGTTCAGTAAGTTTTACTCTTAAGTATCAGTATCATAGAAATCGTTATTGCAAATTCAGGAAAAAAGTGCATTTTGAAACCATGGGCTATATTCCAGCAGAATTTAGCAAAATAACCTCGGATTTCATATCTCTGTATTTTTGTGAATAATTGGTTCTCAGAGCTAAATTTTCAAATTTGTGTTCAGTAAGTGATACTCATGATTATCAATATAATAGAAATCGTCATTTGCAAATTCAGGAAAAAAGTGCATTTTGTAACCATGGGCTATAGTCCAGCAGAATTAAGCAAAATAGCCTCGGATTTCATATCTCTGTATTTTTGTGAATAATTGGTTCTCAGAGCTAAATTTTCAAATTTGTGTTCAGTAAGTGATACTCTTAAGTATCAGTATCATAGAAATCGTTATTGCAAATTCAGGAAAAAAGTGCATTTTGAAACCATGGGATATAGTCCAGCAGAATTAAGCAAAATAGCCTCGGATTTCATATCTCTGTATTTTTGTGAATAATTGGTTCTCAGAGCTAAATTTTCAAATTTGTGTTCAGTAAGTGATACTCATGATTATCAATATCATAGAAATCGTCAGTTGCAAATTCAGGAAAAAAGTGCATTTTGTAACCATGGGCTATAGTCCAGCAGAATTAAGCAAAATAGTCTCGGATTTCATATCTCTGTATTTTTGTGAATAATTGGTTCTCAGAGCTAAATTTTCAAATTTGTGTTCAGTAAGTTTTACTCTTAAGTATCAGTATCATAGAAATCGTTATTGCAAATTCAGGAAAAAAGTGCATTTTGAAACCATGGGATATAGTCCAGCAGAATTAAGCAAAATAGCCTCGGATTTCATATCTCTGTATTTTTGTGAATAATTGGTTCTCAGAGCTAAATTTTCAAATTTGTGTTCAGTAAGTGTTACTCTTAAGTATCAGTATCATAGAAATCGTTATTGCAAATTCAGGAAAAAAATGCATTTTGAAACCATGGGATATAGTCCAGCAGAATTAAGCAAAATAGCCTCGGATTTCATATCTCTGTATTTTTGTGAATAATTGGTTCTCAGAGCTAAATTTTCAAATTTGTGTTCAGTAAGTGATGCTCATGATTATCAATATCATAGAAATCGTAATTTGCGAATTCAGGAAAAAAGTGAATTTTGAAACCATGGGATATAGTCCAGCAGAATTAAGCAAAATAGCCTCGGATTTCATATCTCTGTATTTTTGTGAATAATTGGTTCTCAGAGCTAAATTTTCAAATTTGTGTTCAGTAAGTGATACTCATGATTATCAATATAATAGAAATCGTCATTTGCAAATTCAGGAAAAAAGTGCATTTTGTAACCATGGGATATAGTCCAGCAGAATTAAGCAAAATAGCCTCGGATTTCATATCTCTGTATTTTTGTGAATAATTGGTTCTCAGAGCTAAATTTTCAAATTTGTGTTCAGTAAGTGATACTCATGATTATCAATATCATAGAAATCGTCATTTGCAAATTCAGGAAAAAAGTGCATTTTGTAACCATGGGCTATAGTCCAGCAGAATTAAGCAAAATAGCCTCGGATTTCATATCTCTGTATTTTTGTGAATAATTGGTTCTCAGAGCTAAATTTTCAAATTTGTGTTCAGTAAGTGTTACTCTTAAGTATCAGTATCATAGAAATCGTTATTGCAAATTCAGGAAAAAAGTGCATTTTGAAACCATGGGATATAGTCCAGCAGAATTAAGCAAAATAGCCTCGGATTTCATATCTCTGTATTTTTGTGAATAATTGGTTCTCAGAGCTAAATTTTCAAATTTGTGTTCAGTAAGTGTTACTCTTAAGTATCAGTATCATAGAAATCGTTATTGCAAATTCAGGAAAAAAGTGCATTTTGAAACCATGGGATATAGTCCAGCAGAATTAAGCAAAATAGCCTCGGATTTCATATCTCTGTATTTTTGTGAATAATTGGTTCTCAGAGCTAAATTTTCAAATTTATGTTCAGTAAGTGATGCTCATGATTATCAATATCATAGAAATCGTCATTTGCGAATTCAGGAAAAAAGTGCATTTTGAAACCATGGGCTATAGTCCAGCAGAATTAAGTAAAATAGCCTCGGATTTCAAATCTCTCTATTTTTGTCAATAAAAGGTTCTCAGAGCTAAATTTTCTAATTTGTGCTCAGTAAGTGATACTCATGATTATCAATATTAAAGAAATCGTCATTTGCGAATTCAGGAAAAAAGTGCATTTTGTAACCATGGGCTATAGTCCAGCAGAATTAAGCAAAATAGCCTCGGATTTCATATCTCTGTATTTTTGTGAATAATTGGTTCTCAGAGCTAAATTTTCAAATTTGTGTTCAGTAAGTTTTACTCTTAAGTATCAGTATCATAGAAATCGTTATTGCAAATTCAGGAAAAAAGTGCATTTTGTAACCATGGGCTATAGTCCAGCAGAATTAAGCAAAATAGCCTCGGATTTCATATCTCTGTATTTTTGTGAATAATTGGTTCTCAGAGCTAAATTTTCAAATTTGTGTTCAGTAAGTTTTACTCTTAAGTATCAGTATCATAGAAATCGTTATTGCAAATTCAGGAAAAAAGTGCATTTTGAAACCATGGGATATAGTCCAGCAGAATTAAGCAAAATAGCCTCGGATTTCATATCTCTGTATTTTTGTGAATAATTGGTTCTCAGAGCTAAATTTTCAAATTTGTGTTCAGTAAGTGTTACTCTTAAGTATCAGTATCATAGAAATCGTTATTGCAAATTCAGGAAAAAAGTGCATTTTGAAACCATGGGATATAGTCCAGCAGAATTAAGCAAAATAGCCTCGGATTTCATATCTCTGTATTTTTGTGAATAATTGGTTCTCAGAGCTAAATTTTCAAATTTGTGTTCAGTAAGTGATGCTCATGATTATCAATATCATAGAAATCGTAATTTGCGAATTCAGGAAAAAAGTGAATTTTGAAACCATGGGATATAGTCCAGCAGAATTAAGCAAAATAGCCTCGGATTTCATATCTCTGTATTTTTGTGAATAATTGGTTCTCAGAGCTAAATTTTCAAATTTGTGTTCAGTAAGTGATACTCATGATTATCAATATAATAGAAATCGTCATTTGCAAATTCAGGAAAAAAGTGCATTTTGTAACCATGGGATATAGTCCAGCAGAATTAAGCAAAATAGCCTCGGATTTCATATCTCTGTATTTTTGTGAATAATTGGTTCTCAGAGCTAAATTTTCAAATTTGTGTTCAGTAAGTGTTACTCTTAAGTATCAGTATCATAGAAATCGTTATTGCAAATTCAGGAAAAAAGTGCATTTTGAAACCATGGGATATAGTCCAGCAGAATTAAGCAAAATAGCCTCGGATTTCATATCTCTGTATTTTTGTGAATAATTGGTTCTCAGAGCTAAATTTTCAAATTTGTGTTCAGTAAGTGTTACTCTTAAGTATCAGTATCATAGAAATCGTTATTGCAAATTCAGGAAAAAAGTGCATTTTGAAACCATGGGATATAGTCCAGCAGAATTAAGCAAAATAGCCTCGGATTTCATATCTCTGTATTTTTGTGAATAATTGGTTCTCAGAGCTAAATTTTCAAATTTATGTTCAGTAAGTGATGCTCATGATTATCAATATCATAGAAATCGTCATTTGCGAATTCAGGAAAAAAGTGCATTTTGAAACCATGGGCTATAGTCCAGCAGAATTAAGCAAAATAGCCTCGGATTTCAAATCTCTCTATTTTTGTCAATAAAAGGTTCTCAGAGCTAAATTTTCTAATTTGTGCTCAGTAAGTGATACTCATGATTATCAATATTAAAGAAATCGTCATTTGCGAATTCAGGAAAAAAGTGCATTTTGAAACCATGGGCTATAGTCCAGCAGAATTAAGCAAAATAGCCTCGGATTTCAAATCTCTCTATTTTTGTCAATAAAAGGTTCTCAGAGCTTAATTTTCTAATTTGTGCTCAGTAAGTGATACTCATGATTATCAATATTAAAGAAATCGTCATTTGCGAATTCAGGAAAAAAGTGCATTTTGAAACCATGGGCTATAGTCCAGCAGAATTAAGCAAAATAGCCTCGGATTTCATATCTCTGTATTTCTGTGAATAATTGGTTCTCAGAGCTAAATTTTCAAATTTGTGTTCAGTAAGTGTTACTCTTAAGTATCAGTATCATAGAAATCGTTATTGCAAATTCAGGAAAAAAGTGCATTTTGAAACCATGGGCTATAGTCCAGCAGAATTAAGCAAAATAGCCTCGGATTTCAAATCTCTCTATTTTTGTCAATAAAAGGTTCTCAGAGCTAAATTTTCTAATTTGTGCTCAGTAAGTGATACTCATGATTATCAATATTAAAGAAATCGTCATTTGCAAATTCAGGAAAAAAGTGCATTTTGAAACCATGGGCTATAGTCCAGCAGAATTAAGCAAAATAGCCTCGGATTTCATATCTCTGTATTTTTGTGAATAATTGGTTCTCAGAGCTAAATTTTCAAATTTGTGTTCAGTAAGTGTTACTCTTAAGTATCAGTATCATAGAAATCGTTATTGCAAATTCAGGAAAAAAGTGCATTTTGAAACCATGGGATATAGTCCAGCAGAATTAAGCAAAATAGCCTCGGATTTCATATCTCTGTATTTTTGTGAATAATTGGTTCTCAGAGCTAAATTTTCAAATTTGTGTTCAGTAAGTGTTACTCTTAAGTATCAGTATCATAGAAATCGTTATTGCAAATTCAGGAAAAAAGTGCATTTTGAAACCATGGGATATAGTCCAGCAGAATTAAGCAAAATAGCCTCGGATTTCATATCTCTGTATTTTTGTGAATAATTGGTTCTCAGAGTTAAATTTTCAAATTTATGTTCAGTAAGTGATGCTCATGATTATCAATATCATAGAAATCGTCATTTGCGAATTCAGGAAAAAAGTGCATTTTGAAACCATGGGCTATAGTCCAGCAGAATTAAGCAAAATAGCCTCGGATTTCAAATCTCTCTATTTTTGTCAATAAAAGGTTCTCAGAGCTAAATTTTCTAATTTGTGCTCAGTAAGTGATACTCATGATTATCAATATTAAAGAAATCGTCATTTGCGAATTCAGGAAAAAAGTGCATTTTGAAACCATGGGCTATAGTCCAGCAGAATTAAGCAAAATAGCCTCGGATTTCAAATCTCTCTATTTTTGTCAATAAAAGGTTCTCAGAGCTAAATTTTCTAATTTGTGCTCAGTAAGTGATACTCATGATTATCAATATTAAAGAAATCGTCATTTGCGAATTCAGGAAAAAAGTGCATTTTGAAACCATGGGCTATAGTCCAGCAGAATTAAGCAAAATAGCCTCGGATTTCAAATCTCTCTATTTTTGTCAATAAAAGGTTCTCAGAGCTAAATTTTCTAATTTGTGCTCAGTAAGTGATACTCATGATTATCAATATTAAAGAAATCGTCATTTGCGAATTCAGAAAAAAAGTGCATTTTGAAACCATGGGCTATAGTCCAGCAGAATTAAGCAAAATAGCCTCGGATTTCATATCTCTATATTTTTGTGAATAATTGGTTCTCAGAGCTAAATTTTCAAATTTGTGTTCAGTAAGTGTTACTCTTAAGTATCAGTATCATAGAAATCGTTAGTGCAAATTCAGGAAAAAAGTGCATTTTGAAACCATGGGATATAGTCCAGCAGAATTAAGCAAAATAGCCTCGGATTTCATATCTCTGTATTTTTGTGAATAATTGGTTCTCAGAGCTAAATTTTCAAATTTGTGTTCAGTAAGTGTTACTCTTAAGTATCAGTATCATAGAAATCGTTATTGCAAATTCAGGAAAAAAGTGCATTTTGAAACCATGGGATATAGTCCAGCAGAATTAAGCAAAATAGCCTCGGTTTTCATATCTCTGTATTTTTGTGAATAATTGGTTCTCAGAGCTAAATTTTCAAATTTATGTTCAGTAAGTGATGCTCATGATTATCAATATCATAGAAATCGTCATTTGCGAATTCAGGAAAAAAGTGCATTTTGAAACCATGGGCTATAGTCCAGCAGAATTAAGCAAAATAGCCTCGGATTTCATATCTCTGTATTTTTGTGAATAATTGGTTCTCAGAGCTAAATTTTCAAATTTGTGTTCAGTAAGTGTTACTCTTAAGTATCAGTATCATAGAAATCGTTAGTGCAAATTCAGGAAAAAAGTGCATTTTGAAACCATGGGATATAGTCCAGCAGAATTAAGCAAAATAGCCTCGGATTTCATATCTCTGTATTTTTGTGAATAATTGGTTCTCAGAGCTAAATTTTCAAATTTGTGTTCAGTAAGTGATACTCTTAAGTATTAGTATCATAGAAATCGTTATTGCAAATTCAGGAAAAAAGTGCATTTTAAAACCATGGGCTATAGTCCAGCAGAATTAAGCAAAATAGCCTCGGATTTCAAATCTCTCTATTTTTGTCAATAAAAGGTTCTCAGAGCTAAATTTTCTAATTTGTGCTCAGTAAGTGATACTCATGATTATCAATATTAAAGAAATCGTCATTTGCGAATTCAGGAAAAAAGTGCATTTTGAAACCATGGGCTATAGTCCAGCAGAATTAAGCAAAATAGCCTCGGATTTCAAATCTCTCTATTTTTGTCAATAAAAGGTTCTCAGAGCTGAATTTTCTAATTTGTGCTCAGTAAGTAATACTCATGATTATCAATATTAAAGAAATCGTCATTTGCGAATTCAGGAAAAAAGTGCATTTTGAAACCATGGGCTATAGTCCAGCAGAATTAAGCAAAATAGCCTTGGATTTCATATCTCTGTATTTTTGTTAATAATTGGTTCTCAGAGCTAAATTTTCAAATTTGTGTTCAGTAAGTGATACTCTTAAGTATTAGTATCATAGAAATCGTTATTGCAAATTCAGGAAAAAAGTGCATTTTGAAACCATGGGCTATAGTCCAGCAGAATTAAGCAAAATAGCCTCGGATTTCAAATCTCTCTATTTTTGTCAATAAAAGGTTCTCAGAGCTAAATTTTCTAATTTGTGCTCAGTAAGTGATACTCATGATTATCAATATTAAAGAAATCGTCATTTGCGAATTCAGGAAAAAAGTGCATTTTGAAACCATGGGCTATAGTCCAGCAGAATTAAGCAAAATAGCCTCGGATTTCAAATCTCTCTATTTTTGTCAATAAAAGGTTCTCAGAGCTAAATTTTCTAATTTGTGCTCAGTAAGTGATACTCATGATTATCAATATTAAAGAAATCGTCATTTGCGAATTCAGGAAAAAAGTGCATTTTGAAACCATGGGATATAGTCCAGCAGAATTAAGCAAAATAGCCTCGGATTTCATATCTCTGTATTTTTGTGAATAATTGGTTCTCAGAGCTAAATTTTCAAATTTGTGTTCAGTAAGTGTTGCTCTTAAGTATCAGTATCATAGAAATCGTTATTGCAAATTCAGGAAAAAAGTGCATTTTGAAACCATGGGATATAGTCCAGCAGAATTAAGCAAAATAGCCTCGGATTTCATATCTCTGTATTTTTGTGAATAATTGGTTCTCAGAGCTAAATTTTCAAATTTGTGTTCAGTAAGTGTTACTCTTAAGTATCAGTATCATAGAAATCGTTATTGCAAATTCAGGAAAAAAGTGCATTTTGAAACCATGGGCTATAGTCCAGCAGAATTAAGCAAAATAGCCTCGGATTTCAAATCTCTCTATTTTTGTCAATAAAAGGTTCTCAGAGCTAAATTTTCTAATTTGTGCTCAGTAAGTGATACTCATGATTATCAATATTAAAGAAATCGTCATTTGCAAATTCAGGAAAAAAGTGCATTTTGAAACCATGGGCTATAGTCCAGCAGAATTAAGCAAAATAGCCTCGGATTTCATATCTCTGTATTTTTGTGAATAATTGGTCCTCAGAGCTAAATTTTCAAATTTATGTTCAGTAAGTGATGCTCATGATTATCAATATCATAGAAATCGTCATTTGCGAATTCAGGAAAAAAGTGCATTTTGAAACCATGGGCTATAGTCCAGCAGAATTAAGCAAAATAGCCTCGGATTTCATATCTCTGTATTTTTGTGAATAATTGGTTCTCAGAGCTAAATTTTCAAATTTGTGTTCAGTAAGTGTTACTCTTAAGTATCAGTATCATAGAAATCGTTATTGCAAATTCAGGAAAAAAGTGCATTTTGAAACCATGGGATATAGTCTAGCAGAATTAAGCAAAATAGCCTCGGATTTCATATCTCTGTATTTTTGTGAATAATTGGTTCTCAGAGCTAAATTTTCAAATTTATGTTCAGTAGGTGATGCTCATGATTATCAATATCATAGAAATCGTCATTTGCGAATTCAGGAAAAAAGTGCATTTTGAAACCATGGGCTATAGTCCAGCAGAATTAAGCAAAATAGCCTCGGATTTCATATCTCTGTATTTTTGTGAATAATTGGTTCTCAGAGCTAAATTTTCAAATTTGTGTTCAGTAAGTGATACTCTTAAGTATTAGTATCATAGAAATCGTTATTGCAAATTCAGGAAAAAAGTGCATTTTTAAACCATGGGCTATAGTCCAGCAGAATTAAGCAAAATAGCCTCGGATTTCATATCTCTGTATTTTTGTGAATAATTGGTTCTCAGAGCTAAATTTTCAAATTTGTGTTCAGTAAGTGATACTCTTAAGTATTAGTATCATAGAAATCGTTATTGCAAACTCAGGAAAAAAGTGCATTTTTAAACCATGGGCTATAGTCCAGCAGAATTAAGCAAAATAGCCTCGGATTTCAAATCTCTCTATTTTTGTCAATAAAAGGTTCTCAGAGCTAAATTTTCTAATTTGTGCTCAGTAAGTGATACTCATGATTATCAATATTAAAGAAATCGTCATTTGCGAATTCAGGAAAAAAGTGCATTTTGAAACCATGGGCTATAGTCCAGCAGAATTAAGCAAAATAGCCTCGGATTTCATATCTCTGTATTTTTGTGAATAATTGGTTCTCAGAGCTAAATTTTCAAATTTGTGTTCAGTAAGTGATACTCTTAAGTATTAGTATCATAGAAATCGTTATTGCAAATTCAGGAAAAAAGTGCATTTTTAAACCATGGGCTATAGTCCAGCAGAATTAAGCAAAATAGCCTCGGATTTCAAATCTCTCTATTTTTGTCAATAAAAGGTTCTCAGAGCTAAATTTTCTAATTTGTGCTCAGTAAGTGATACTCATGATTATCAATATTAAAGAAATCGTCATTTGCGAATTCAGGAAAAAAGTGCATTTTGAAACCATGGGCTATAGTCCAGCAGAATTAAGCAAAATAGCCTCGGATTTCATATCTCTGTATTTTTGTGAATAATTGGTTCTCAGAGCTAAATTTTCAAATTTATGTTCAGTAAGTGATGCTCATGATTATCAATATCATAGAAATCGTCATTTGCGAATTCAGGAAAAAAGTGCATTTTGAAACCATGGGCTATAGTCCAGCAGAATTAAGCAAAATAGCCTCGGATTTCAAATGTCTGTATTTTTGTGAATAAAAGGTTCTCAGAGCTAAATTTTCTAATTTGTGCTCAGTAAGTGATACTCATGATTATCAATATTAAAGAAATCGTCATTTGCGAATTCAGGAAAAAAGTGCATTTTGAAACCAATTGGCTATAGTCCAGCAGAATTAAGCAAAAAAGCTTCGGATTTCAAATCTCTGTATTTTTGTGAATAATTGGTTCTCAGAGCTAAATTTTTTAATTTGTGCTCAGTAAGTGATACTCATGATTATCAATATCAAAGAAATCGTCATTTGCGAATTCAGGATAAAAGTGCATTTTGAAACCATGGGCTATAGTCCAGCAGAATTAAGCAAAATAGCCTCGGATTTCAAATCTCTGTATTTTTGTCAATAAAAGGTTCTCAGAGCTAAATTTTCTAATTTGTGCTCAGTAAGTGATACTCATGATTATCAATATCAAAGAAATCGTCATTTGCGAATTCAGGAAAAAAGTGCATTTTGAAACCATGGGCTATAGTCCAGCAGAATTAAGCAAAAAAGCCTCGGATTTCAAATCTCTGTATTTTTGTGAATAATTGGTTCTCAGAGCTAAATTTTCTAATTTGTGCTCAGTAAGTGATTCTCATGATTATCAATATCAAAGAAATCGTCATTTGCGAATTCAGGAAAAAAGTGCATTTTGAAACCATGGGCTATAGTCCAGCAGAATTAAGCAAAAAAGCCTCGGATTTCAAATCTCTCTATTTTTGTCAATAAAAGGTTCTCAGAGCTAAATTTTCTAATTTGTGCTCAGTAAGTGATACTCATGATTATCAATATTAAAGAAATCGTCATTTGCGAATTCAGGAAAAAAGTGCATTTTGAAACCAATTGGCTATAGTCCAGCAGAATTAAGCAAAAAAGCTTCGGATTTCAAATCTCTGTATTTTTGTGAATAATTGGTTCTCAGAGCTAAATTTTTTAATTTGTGCTCAGTAAGTGATACTCATGATTATCAATATCAAAGAAATCGTCATTTGCGAATTCAGGAAAAAAGTGCATTTTGAAACCAATTGGCTATAGTCCAGCAGAATTAAGCAAAAAAGCTTCGGATTTCAAATCTCTGTATTTTTGTGAATAATTGGTTCTCAGAGCTAAATTTTCTAATTTGTGCTCAGTAAGTGATACTCATGATTATCAATATCAAAGAAATCGTCATTTGCGAATTCAGGAAAAAGTGCATTTTGAAACCATGGGCTATAGTCCAGCAGAATTAAGCAAAATAGCCTCGGATTTCAAATCTCTGTATTTTTGTCAATAAAAGGTTCTCAGAGCTAAATTTTCTAATTTGTGCTCAGTAAGTGATACTCATGATTATCAATATAAAAGAAATCGTCATTTGCGAATTCAGGAAAAAAGTGCATTTTGAAACCATGGGCTATAGTCCAGCAGAATTAAGCAAAATAGCCTCGGATTTCAAATCTCTCTATTTTTGTCAATAAAAGGTTCTCAGAGCTAAATTTTCTAATTTGTGCTCAGTAAGTGATACTCATGATTATCAATATCAAAGAAATCGTCATTTGCGAATTCAGGAAAAAAGTGCATTTTGAAACCATGGGCTATAGTCCAGCAGAATTAAGCAAAATAGCCTCGGATTTCAAATCTCTGTATTTTTGTCAATAAAAGGTTCTCAGAGCTAAATTTTCTAATTTGTGCTCAGTAAGTGATACTCATGATTATCAATATAAAAGAAATCGTCATTTGCGAATTCAGGAAAAAAGTGCATTTTGAAACCATGGGCTATAGTCCAGCAGAATTAATCAAAAAAGCCTCGGATTTCAAATCTCTCTATTTTTGTCAATAAAAGGTTCTCAGAGCTAAATTTTCTAATTTGTGCTCAGTAAGTGATACTCATGATTATCAATATCAAAGAAATCGTCATTTGCGAATTCAGGAAAAAAGTGCATTTTGAAACCATGGGCTATAGTCCAGCAGAATTAAGCAAAAAAGCCTCGGATTTCAAATCTCTGTATTTTTGTGAATAATTGGTTCTCAGAGCTAAATTTTCTAATTTGTGCTCAGTAAGTGATACTCATGATTATCAATATCAAAGAAATCGTCATTTGCGAATTCAGGAAAAAAGTGCATTTTGAAACCATGGGCTATAGTCCAGCAGAATTAAGCAAAATAGCCTCGGATTTCAAATCTCTCTATTTTTGTCAATAAAAGGTTCTCAGAGCTAAATTTTCTAATTTGTGCTCAGTAAGTGATACTCATGATTATCAATATCAAAGAAATCGTCATTTGCGAATTCAGGAAAAAAGTGCATTTTGAAACCATGGGCTATAGTCCAGCAGAATTAAGCAAAATAGCCTCGGATTTCAAATCTCTGTATTTTTGTCAATAAAAGGTTCTCAGAGCTAAATTTTCTAATTTGTGCTCAGTAAGTGATACTCATGATTATCAATATAAAAGAAATCGTCATTTGCGAATTCAGGAAAAAAGTGCATTTTGAAACCATGGGCTATAGTCCAGCAGAATTAAGCAAAATAGCCTCGGATTTCAAATCTCTCTATTTTTGTCAATAAAAGGTTCTCAGAGCTAAATTTTCTAATTTGTGCTCAGTAAGTGATACTCATGATTATCAATATCAAAGAAATCGTCATTTGCGAATTCAGGAAAAAAGTGCATTTTGAAACCATGGGCTATAGTCCAGCAGAATTAAGCAAAATAGCCTCGGATTTCAAATCTCTCTATTTTTGTCAATAAAAGGTTCTCAGAGCTAAATTTTCTAATTTGTGCTCAGTAAGTGATACTCATGATTATCAATATCAAAGAAATCGTCATTTGCGAATTCAGGAAAAAAGTGCATTTTGAAACCATGGGCTATAGTCCAGCAGAATTAAGCAAAATAGCCTCGGATTTCAAATCTCTGTATTTTTGTCAATAAAAGGTTCTCAGAGCTAAATTTTCTAATTTGTGCTCAGTAAGTGATACTCATGATTATCAATATGAAAGAAATCGTCATTTGCGAATTCAGGAAAAAAGTGCATTTTGAAACCATGGGCTATAGTCCAGCAGAATTAAGCAAAATAGCCTCGGATTTCAAATCTCCCTATTTTTGTCAATAAAAGGTTCTCAGAGCTAAATTTTCTAATTTGTGCTCAGTAAGTGATACTCATGATTATCAATATCAAAGAAATCGTCATTTGCGAATTCAGGAAAAAAGTGCATTTTGAAACCATGGGCTATAGTCCAGCAGAATTAAGCAAAATAGCCTCGGATTTCAAATCTCTCTATTTTTGTCAATAAAAGGTTCTCAGAGCTAAATTTTCTAATTTGTGCTCAGTAAGTGATACTCATGATTATCAATATCAAAGAAATCGTCATTTGCGAATTCAGGAAAAAAGTGCATTTTGAAACCATGGGCTATAGTCCAGCAGAATTAAGCAAAATAGCCTCGGATTTCAAATCTCTCTATTTTTGTCAATAAAAGGTTCTCAGAGCTAAATTTTCTAATTTGTGCTCAGTAAGTGATACTCATGATTATCAATATCAAAGAAATCGTCATTTGCGAATTCAGGAAAAAAGTGCATTTTGAAACCATGGGCTATAGTCCAGCAGAATTAAGCAAAATAGCCTCGGATTTCAAATCTCTGTATTTTTGTGAATAATTGGTTCTCAGAGCTAAATTTTCTAATTTGTGCTCAGTAAGTGATACTCATGATTATCAATATGAAAGAAATCGTCATTTGCGAATTCAGGAAAAAAGTGCATTTTGAAACCATGGGCTATAGTCCAGCAGAATTAAGGAAAATAGCCTCGGATTTCAAATCTCTGTATTTTTGTCAATAAAAGGTTCTCAGAGCTAAATTTTCCAATTTGTGCTCAGTAAGTGATACTCATGATTATCAATATCAAAGAAATCGTCATTTGCGAATTCAGGAAAAAAGTGCTTTTTGAAACCATGGGCTATAGTCCAGCAGAATTAAGCAAAAAAGCCTCGGATTTCAAATCTCTGTATTTCTGTGAATAATTGGTTCTCAGAGATAAATTTTCTAATTTGTGCTCAGTAAGTGATACTCATGATTATCAATATCAAAGAAATCGTCATTTGCGAATTCAGGAAAAAAGTGCATTTTGAAACCATGGGCTATAGTCCAGCAGAATTAAGCAAAATAGCCTCGGATTTCAAATCTCTCTATTTTTGTCAATAAAAGGTTCTCAGAGCTAAATTTTCTAATTTGTGCTCAGTAAGTGATACTCATGATTATCAATATCAAAGAAATCGTCATTTGCGAATTCAGGAAAAAAGTGCATTTTGAAACCATGGGCTATAGTCCAGCAGAATTAAGCAAAATAGCCTCGGATTTCAAATGTCTGTATTTTGGTGAATATTTGGTTCTCAGAGCTAAATTTTCTAATTTGTGCTCAGTAAGTGATACTCATGATTATCAATATCAAAGAAATCGTCATTTGCGAATTCAGGAAAAAAGTGCATTTTGAAACCATGGGCTATAGTCCAGCAGAATTAAGCAAAATAGCCTCGGATTTCAAATGTCTGTATTTTTCTGAATATTTGGTTCTCAGAGCTAATTTTTCTAATTTGTGCTCAGAAAGTGATACTCATGATTATCAATATCAAAGAAATCGTCATTTGCGAATTAAGGAAAAAAGTGCATTTTGAAACCATGGGCTATAGTCAAGCAGAATTAAGCAAAATAGCCTCGGATTTCAAATATCTGTATTTTTGTGAATATTTGGTTCTCAAAGCTAAATTTTCTAATTTGTGCTCAGTAAGTGATACCCATGATTATGAATATCAAAGAAATCGTCATTTGCGAATTCAGGAAAAAAGTGCATTTTGAAACCATGGGCTATAGTCCAGCAGAATTAAGCAAAATAGCCTCGGATTTCAAATTTCTCTATTTTTGTCAATAAAAGGTTCTCAGAGTTAAATTTTCTAATTTGTGCTCAGTAACTGATACTCATGATTATCGATATCATAGAAATCGTTATTTGCGAATTCAGGAAAAAAGTGCATTTTGAAACCATGGGCTATAGTCCAGCAGAATTAAGCAAAATAGCCTCGGATTTCAAATCTCTCTATTTTTGTGAATATTTGGTTCTCAGAGCTTAAATTACTAATTTGTGCTCAGTAACTGATACTCATGATTATCAATATCAAAGAAATCGTCATTTGCGAATTCAGGAAAAAAGTGCATTTTGAAACTATGGGCTATAGTCCAGCAGAATTAAGCAAAATAGCCTCGGATTTCAAATTTATCTATTTTTGTCAATAAAAGGTTCTCAGAGCTAAATTTACTAATTTGTGCTCAGTAAGTGATACTCATGATTATCAATATCAAAGAAATCGTCATTTGCGAGTTCAAGAAAAAAGTGCATTTCGAAACCATGGGCTATATTCCAGCAGAATTAAGCAAAATAGCCTCGGATTTCAAATGTCTGTATTTTTGTGAATATTTGGTTCTCAAAGCTAAATTTTCTAATTTGTGCTCAGTAAGTGATACTCATGATTATCAATATCAAAGAAATCGTCATTTTTGAGTTCAGGAAAAAAGTGCATTTTGAAATCATGGGCAGAATTAAGCAAAATAGCCTCGGATTTCAAATGTCTGTATTTTTGTGAATATATGGTTCTCAGAGCTAAATTTTCTAATTTGTGCTCAGTAAGTGATACTCATGATTATCAATATCAAAGAAATCGTCATTTGCGAGTTCAAGAAAAAAGTGAATTTCGAAACCATGGGCTATATTCCAGCAGAATTAAGCAAAATAGCCTCGGATTTCAAATGTCTGTATTTTTGTGAATATTTGGTTCTCAAAGCTAAATTTTCTAATTTGTGCTCAGTAAGTGATACTCATGATTATCAATATCAAAGAAATCGTCATTTGCGAGTTCAGGAAAAAAGTGCATTTTGAAATCATGGGCAGAATTAAGCAAAATAGCCTCGGATTTCAAATGTCTGTATTTTTGTGAATATTTGGTTCTCAAAGCTAAATTTTCTAATTTGTGCTCAGTAAGTGATACTCATGTTTATCAATATCAAAGAAATCGTCATTTGCGAATTCAGCGAAAAAGTGCATTTTGAAACCATGGGCTATAGTCCAGCAGAATTAAGCAAAACAGCCTCGGATTTCAAATGTCTGTATTTTTGTGAATATTTGGTTCTCAAAGCTAAATTTTCTAATTTGTGCTCAGTAAGTGATACTCATGATCATCAATATCAGAGAAATCGTCATTTGCGAATTCAGGAAAAAAGTGCATTTTGAAACCATGGGCTATAGTCCAGCAGAATTAAGCAAAATAGCCTCGGACTTCAAATGTCTGTATTTTTGTCAATAAAAGGTTCTCAGAGCTAAATTTTCTAATTTGTGCTCAGTAAGTGATACTCATGATTATCAATATCAAAGAAATCGTCATTTGCGAATTCAGGAAAAAAGTGCATTTTGAAACCATGGGCTATAGTCCAGCAGAATTAAGCAAAATAGCCTCGGATTTCAAATCTCTGTATTTTTGTGAATATTTGGTTCTCAGAGCTAAATTTTCTAATTTGTGCTCAGTAAATGATACTCATGATCATCAATATCAAAGAAATCGTCATTTGCGAATTCAGGAAAAAAGTGCATTTTGAAACCATGGGCTATATTCCAGCAGAATTAAGCAAAATAGCCTCGGATTTCAAATGTCTGTATTTTTGTGAATATATGGTTCTCAGAGCTAAATTTTCTAATTTGTGCTCAGTAAGTGATACTCATGATCATCAATATCAGAGAAATCGTCATTTGCGAATTCAGGAAAAAAGTGCATTTTGAAATCATGGGAAGAATTAAGCAAAATAGCCTCGGATTTCAAATGTCTGTATTTTTGTGAATATATGGTTTTCAGAGCTAAATTTTCTAATTTGTGCTCAGTAAGTGATTCTCATGATTATCAATATCAAAGAAATCGTCATTTGCGAGTTCAAGAAAAAAGTGCATTTCGAAACCATGGGCAGAATTAAGCAAAATAGCCTCGGATTTCAAATGTCTGTATTTTTGTGAATATATGGTTTTCAGAGCTAAATTTTCTAATTTGTGCTCAGTAAGTGATTCTCATGATTATCAATATCAAAGAAATCGTCATTTGCGAGTTCAAGAAAAAAGTGCATTTCGAAACCATGGGCAGAATTAAGCAAAATAGCCTCGGATTTCAAATGTCTGTATTTTTGTGAATATATGGTTTTCAGAGCTAAATTTTCTAATTTGTGCTCAGTAAGTGATACTCATGATTATCAATATCAAAGAAATCGTAGCCTCGGATTTGAAATGTCTGTATTTTTGTGAATATATGGTTCTCAGAGCTAAATTTTCTAATTTGTGCTCAGTAAGTGATACTCATGATTATCAATATCAAAGAAATCGTCATTTGCGAGTTCAGGAAAAAAGTGCATTTTGAAATCATGGGCAGAATTAAGCAAAATAGCCTCGGATTTCAAATGTCTGTATTTTTGTGAATATATGGTTTTCAGAGCTAAATTTTCTAATTTGTGCTCAGTAAGTGATTCTCATGATTATCAATATCAAAGAAATCGTCATTTGCGAGTTCAAGAAAAAAGTGCATTTCGAAACCATGGGCTATAGTCCAGCAGAATTAAGCAAAATAGCCTCGGATTTCAAATGTCTGTATTTTTGTGAATATATGGTTCTCAGAGCTAAATTTTCTAATTTGTGCTCAGTAAGTGATACTCATGATTATCAATATCAAAGAAATCGTCATTTGCGAGTTCAAGAAAAAAGTGAATTTCGAAACCATGGGCTATAGTCCAGCAGAATTAAGCAAAATAGCCTCGGATTTCAAATCTCTCTATTTTTGTGAATATTTGGTTCTCAGAGCTAAATTTTCTAATTTGTGCTCAGTAAGTGATACTCATGATCATCAATATAAGAGAAATCGTCATTTGCGAATTCAGGAAAAAAGTGCATTTTGAAATCATGGGAAGAATTAAGCAAAATAGCCTCGGATTTCAAATGTCTGTATTTTTGTGAATATATGGTTCTCAGAGCTAAATTTTCTAATTTGTGCTCAGTAAGTGATACCCATGATTATCAATATCAAAGAAATCGTCATTTGCGAGTTCAAGAAAAAAGTGCATTTCGAAACCATGGGCTATAGTCCAGCAGAATTAAGCAAAATAGCCTCGGATTTCAAATCTCTCTATTTTTGTGAATATTTGGTTCTCAGAGCTAAATTTTCTAATTTGTGCTCAGTAAGTGATACTCATGATCATCAATATCAGAGAAATCGTCATTTGCGAATTCAGGAAAAAAGTGCATTTTGAAATCATGGGAAGAATTAAGCAAAATAGCCTCGGATTTCAAATGTCTGTATTTTTGTGAATATATGGTACTCAGAGCTAAATTTTCTAATTTGTGCTCAGTAAGTGATACTCATGATTATCAATATCAAAGAAATCGTCATTTGCGAGTTCAAGAAAAAAGTGCATTTTGAAACCATGGGCTATAGTCCAGCAGAATTAAGCAAAACAGCCTCGGATTTCAAATGTCTGTATTTTTGTGAATATATGGTTCTCAGAGCTAAATTTTCTAATTTGTGCTCAGTAAGTGATACCCATGATTATCAATATCAAAGAAATCGTCATTTGCGAGTTCAAGAAAAAAGTGCATTTCGAAACCATGGGCTATAGTCCAGCAGAATTAAGCAAAATAGCCTCGGATTTCAAATCTCTCTATTTTTGTGAATATTTGGTTCTCAGAGCTAAATTTTCTAATTTGTGCTCAGTAAGTGATACTCATGATCATCAATATCAGAGAAATCGTCATTTGCGAATTCAGGAAAAAAGTGCATTTTGAAATCATGGGAAGAATTAAGCAAAATAGCCTCGGATTTGAAATGTCTGTATTTTTGTGAATATATGGTTTTCAGAGCTAAATTTTCTAATTTGTGCTCAGTAAGTGATACTCATGATTATCAATATCAAACAAATCGTAGCCTCGGATTTGAAATGTCTGTATTTTTGTGAATATATGGTTCTCAGAGCTAAATTTTCTAATTTGTGCTCAGTAAGTGATACTCATGATTATCAATATCAAAGAAATCGTCATTTGCGAGTTCAGGAAAAAAGTGCATTTTGAAATCATGGGCAGAATTAAGCAAAATAGCCTCGGATTTCAAATGTCTGTATTTTTGTGAATATATGGTTTTCAGAGCTAAATTTTCTAATTTGTGCTCAGTAAGTGATTCTCATGATTATCAATATCAAAGAAATCGTCATTTGCGAGTTCAAGAAAAAAGTGCATTTCGAAACCATGGGCTATAGTCCAGCAGAATTAAGCAAAATAGCCTCGGATTTCAAATGTCTGTATTTTTGTGAATATATGGTTCTCAGAGCTAAATTTTCTAATTTTTGCTCAGTAAGTGATACTCATGATTATCAATATCAAAGAAATCGTCATTTGCGAGTTCAAGAAAAAAGTGCATTTCGAAACCATGGGCTATAGTCCAGCAGAATTAAGCAAAATAGCCTCGGATTTCAAATCTCTCTATTTTTGTGAATATTTGGTTCTCAGAGCTAAATTTTCTAATTTGTGCTCAGTAAGTGATACTCATGATCATCAATATCAGAGAAATCGTCATTTGCGAATTCAGGAAAAAAGTGCATTTTGAAATCATGGGAAGAATTAAGCAAAATAGCCTCGGATTTCAAATGTCTGTATTTTTGTGAATATATGGTTCTCAGAGCTAAATTTTCTAATTTTTGCTCAGTAAGTGATACCCATGATTATCAATATCAAAGAAATCGTCATTTGCGAGTTCAAGAAAAAAGTGCATTTCGAAACCATGGGCTATAGTCCAGCAGAATTAAGCAAAATAGCCTCGGATTTCAAATCTCTCTATTTTTGTGAATATTTGGTTCTCAGAGCTAAATTTTCTAATTTGTGCTCAGTAAGTGATACTCATGATCATCAATATCAGAGAAATCGTCATTTGCGAATTCAGGAAAAAAGTGCATTTTGAAATCATGGGAAGAATTAAGCAAAATAGCCTCGGATTTCAAATGTCTGTATTTTTGTGAATATATGGTTCTCAGAGCTAAATTTTCTAATTTGTGCTCAGTAAGTGATACTCATGATTATCAATATCAAAGAAATCGTCATTTGCGAGTTCAAGAAAAAAGTGCATTTCGAAACCATGGGCTATAGTCCAGCAGAATTAAGCAAAATAGCCTCGGATTTCAAATCTCTGTATTTTTGTGAATATTTGGTTCTCAGAGCTAAATTTTCTAATTTGTGCTCAGTAAATGATACTCATGATCATCAATATCAAAGAAATCGTCATTTGCGAATTCAGGAAAAAAGTGCATTTTGAAACCATGGGCTATAGTCCAGCAGAATTCAGCAAAATAGCCTCGGATTTCAAATCTCTGTATTTTTGTGAATATTTGGTTCTCAGAGCTAAATTTTCTAATTTGTGCTCAGTAAGTGATACTCATGATCATCAATATCAGAGAAATCGTCATTTGCGAATTCAGGAAAAAAGTGCATTTTGAAATCATGGGAAGAATTAAGCAAAATAGCCTCGGATTTCAAATGTCTGTATTTTTGTGAATATATGGTTCTCAGAGCTAAATTTTCTAATTTGTGCTCAGTAAATGATACTCATGATCATCAATATCAAAGAAATCGTCATTTGCGAATTCAGGAAAAAAGTGCATTTTGAAACCATGGGCTATATTCCAGCAGAATTAAGCAAAATAGCCTCGGATTTCAAATGTCTGTATTTTTGTGAATATATGGTTCTCAGAGCTAAATTTTCTAATTTGTGCTCAGTAAGTGATACTCATGATCATCAATATCAGAGAAATCGTCATTTGCGAATTCAGGAAAAAAGTGCATTTTGAAATCATGGGAAGAATTAAGCAAAATAGCCTCGGATTTCAAATGTCTGTATTTTTGTGAATATATGGTTTTCAGAGCTAAATTTTCTAATTTGTGCTCAGTAAGTGATACTCATGATTATCAATATCAAAGAAATCGTAGCCTCGGATTTGAAATGTCTGTATTTTTGTGAATATATGGTTTTCAGAGCTAAATTTTCTAATTTGTGCTCAGTAAGTGATACTCATGATTATCAATATCAAAGAAATCGTAGCCTCGAATTTGAAATGTCTGTATTTTTGTGAATATATGGTTTTCAGAGCTAAATTTTCTAATTTGTGCTCAGTAAGTGATACTCATGATTATCAATATCAAAGAAATCGTAGCCTCGGATTTGAAATGTCTGTATTTTTGTGAATATATGGTTTTCAGAGCTAAATTTTCTAATTTGTGCTCAGTAAGTGATACTCATGATCATCAATATCAGAGAAATCGTCATTTGCGAATTCAGGAAAAAAGTGCATTTTGAAATCATGGGAAGAATTAAGCAAAATAGCCTCGGATTTCAAATGTCTGTATTTTTGTGAATATATGGTTTTCAGAGCTAAATTTTCTAATTTGTGCTCAGTAAGTGATACTCATGATTATCAATATCAAAGAAATCGTCATTTGCGAGTTCAGGAAAAAAGTGCATTTTGAAATCATGGGCAGAATTAAGCAAAATAGCCTCGGATTTCAAATGTCTGTATTTTTGTGAATATATTGTTTTCAGAGCTAAATTTTCTAATTTGTGCTCAGTAAGTGATTCTCATGATTATCAATATCAAAGAAATCGTCATTTGCGAGTTCAAGAAAAAAGTGCATTTCGAAACCATGGGCTATAGTCCAGCAGAATTAAGCAAAATAGCCTCGGATTTCAAATGTCTGTATTTTTGTGAATATATGGTTCTCAGAGCTAAATTTTCTAATTTGTGCTCAGTAAGTGATACTCATGATTATCAATATCAAAGAAATCGTAGCCTCGGATTTGAAATGTCTGTATTTTTGTGAATATATGGTTTTCAGAGCTAAATTTTCTAATTTGTGCTCAGTAAGTGATACTCATGATTATCAATATCAAAGAAATCGTAGCCTCGGATTTGAAATGTCTGTATTTTTGTGAATATATGGTTCTCAGAGCTAAATTTTCTAATTTGTGCTCAGTAAATGATACTCATGATCATCAATATCAAAGAAATCGTCATTTGCGAATTCAAGAAAAAAGTGCATTTCGAAACCATGGGCTATAGTCCAGCAGAATTAAGCAAAATAGCCTCGGATTTCAAATGTCTGTATTTTTGTGAATATATGGTTCTCAGAGCTAAATTTTCTAATTTGTGCTCAGTATGTGATACTCATGATTATCAATATCAAAGAAATCGTAGCCTCGGATTTGAAATGTCTGTATTTTTGTGAATATATGGTTCTCAGAGCTAAATTTTCTAATTTGTGCTCAGTAAATGATACTCATGATCATCAATATCAAAGAAATCGTCATTTGCGAGTTCAAGAAAAAAGTGCATTTCGAAACCATGGGCTATAGTCCAGCAGAATTAAGCAAAATAGCCTCGGATTTCAAATGTCTGTATTTTTGTGAATATATGGTTCTCAGAGCTAAATTTTCTAATTTCTAAGTGATACTCATGATTATCAATATCAACGAAATCGTAGCCTCGGATTTGAAATGTCTGTATTTTTGTGAATATATGGTTCTCAGAGCTAAATTTTCTAATTTGTGCTCAGTAAATGATACTCATGATCATCAATATCAAAGAAATCGTCATTTGCGAATTCAAGAAAAAAGTGCATTTCGAAACCATGGGCTATAGTCCAGCAGAATTAAGCAAAATAGCCTCGGATTTCAAATGTCTGTATTTTTGTGAATATATGGTTCTCAGAGCTAAATTTTCTAATTTGTGCTCAGTAAGTGATACTCATGATTATCAATATCAAAGAAATCGTAGCCTCGGATTTGAAATGTCTGTATTTTTGTGAATATATGGTTCTCAGAGCTAAATTTTCTAATTTGTGCTCAGTAAATGATACTCATGATCATCAATATCAAAGAAATCGTCATTTGCGAATTCAAGAAAAAAGTGCATTTCGAAACCATGGGCTATAGTCCAGCAGAATTAAGCAAAATAGCCTCGGATTTCAAATGTCTGTATTTTTGTGAATATATGGTTCTCAGAGCTAAATTTTCTAATTTGTGCTCAGTAAGTGATACTCATGATTATCAATATCAAAGAAATCGTAGCCTCGGATTTGAAATGTCTGTATTTTTGTGAATATATGGTTCTCAGAGCTAAATTTTCTAATTTGTGCTCAGTAAATGATACTCATGATCATCAATATCAAAGAAATCGTCATTTGCGAGTTCAAGAAAAAAGTGTATTTCGAAACCATGGGCTATAGTCCAGCAGAATTAAGCAAAATAGCCTCGGATTTCAAATGTCTGTATTTTTGTGAATATATGGTTCTCAGAGCTAAATTTTCTAATTTGTGCTCAGTAAGTGATCCTCATGATTATCAATATCAAAGAAATCGTAGCCTCGGATTTGAAATGTCTGTATTTTTGTGAATATATGGTTCTCAGAGCTAAATTTTCTAATTTGTGCTCAGTAAATGATACTCATGATCATCAATATCAAAGAAATCGTCATTTGCGAGTTCAAGAAAAAAGTGCATTTCGAAACCATGGGCTATAGTCCAGCAGAATTAAGCAAAATAGCCTCGGATTTCAGATGTCTGTATTTTTGTGAATATATGGTTCTCAGAGCTAAATTTTCTAATTTGTGCTCAGTAAGTGATACTCATGATTATCAATATCAAAGAAATCGTAGCCTCGGATTTGAAATGTCTGTATTTTTGTGAATATATGGTTCTCAGAGCTAAATTTTCTAATTTGTGCTCAGTAAATGATACTCATGATCATCAATATCAAAGAAATCGTCATTTGCGAATTCAAGAAAAAAGTGCATTTTGAAACCATGGGCTATAGTCCAGCAGAATTAAGCAAAATAGCCTCGGATTTCAAATGTCTGTATTTTTGTGAATATATGGTTCTCAGAGCTAAATTTTCTAATTTGTGCTCAGTAAGTGATACTCATGATTATCAATATCAAAGAAATCGTAGCCTCGGATTTGAAATGTCTGTAT